>CM053793.1:673150762-673750762 GCA_028749045.1 Cupressus sempervirens | reverse complement strand
TTTTGTAACCTTTTCAAAAATATGGTCCTTTTTCTTAGTTTTTTGCCCATGCTCTCTCTATCATAGTTTTGGCATTTTTGCTATATGGTGGATATCTTGAGTGTTTTAGGCCCGAGGATCATTTTTATAGCATGGTTTCTTTTGTTTTGAGTTGTAATTTATTTTGCTGTAGTTTATTTTTATTTTTGATCATTGTAGCTATCATTTTGAAGCACTTTTATGTATCACACTGAGATAAAGTTCCACTCTTGCATTCTCGAGGTCATGAACGTTGTTTTGAGTCAGTTGTACTTGCACTATTTTTATAAAGCACCATGGAGGGGATAGTTGTTTTCTATTTTAGGTATTCTCCCTTTGCCAAGTGAGTGTCCCTTCCATGAAATTAGCCCCATGTAGCGTCAGTGTGACTGTGTCTTTATAGGTGTCACACTTATGTGGATGTATGCTTAGTTGTCACACTTATCTCCTAGCATCTTCTAGCTTCTTCTAGGAGATTCTTGGAACTCTTTATATTCAGGATCCCTCATTTTATTTTCATAATATCAACAACACATTCTTATTTGAAGTACATATTTTCTTGTTTTTGCATATCTTCTTCTGTCTCATGTCCGTTTAGGGTTTTTCCCTTGCTCCACGATCTTCTCTCCTTGGCTTCTCTTTGATAGATTTTTGCATGCAGGTGATCTTGGGCATTTTCAAAGTTGGATTTCATCAACTACAACAAAAAATATATACAATAAGTTATCTCTTGTCTATTCTTCACTTCCAACTAATTCACTAGTAGCATTAAATATCATGGTCTTCCTCTAATGAAATTCAACTCTATACCTTGATTTGTTCAATAGTGAAACATTCAACAAATTATAGTTAAGTCCTTTAATCCAATTAACATTCTCACACTTGATCTTATTAATCAATTTTATTTATCCTTTACCTTTCAAAAGACATGTTGCATCATTTTCAAACTTCACACAAGTAACTTAATATTTTTCCACTGTTTCAAACTTCCTTTTATCATCAATCATGTGATGTGAGTAGCCACTATCAATTATCCATCTATCACCTTTACTCACATATAAAATCAATGCATTTTTCTCATCTTTGTTAGAATCCTCTTTCATTAATCACCAAAAAACTTCTTCATCATTACTATTAGACTCATTATTACTTTCTTCTTCATCAATATAACAATATTTTTTTATCATTTTCTTTGTAGTCCTTGTTTTTTCTAGTACCTCAATAATCTCTTCTTCCTTTATACTTTGTTTCCCTTCTTTCATCCTTGTCTTATCAATTAGGACATCTTGCCACAATATGAAAAACTTTGTTACATGACAACCATATTATGGAAATTTTACCTTTGAATTATCCTTTGCCTCTTCAAAATCTTCTAGCCATTAATGCTTCAAGCTTGTTAGGATCATCATCAAATATTTTACCATCACCATTCACACACCTTTTTTTCCTTTTTTATTAAGAGCCAGTTGAGATTGGAAAATAGATTTAGTTGTAGTAGGAGTCAACTTATCATATTTTGACAATTCAAATGTAGTAAGCCTACCAACTAATCCTTCTAAAGTCATATTGTTAACATGTGTACATATAAGTTCTTGTATTACAAAAGATTTAATAACATAAATAGGAAATTGGATTTCTAGTACCTTGTTGATCACACTTAAATCATCAATCTTTCCTTTCGATCCTCTTATAGCATTTACAACCACTTTGAATCATCCATAGTATTAAGAAATGGTTTCACCTTCTATCATTCTCATCTCATAAAATTTCCCTCTCAAACTTTCAAATTTTCTCTTAAAACATTTTTGTCTCCTCCATAGATAGTCTTCACTATATTCCACATTTTCTTATGATTAGTAAACTCCTTTATGTCATCAAACTTGGCATAGTTTAGGGCTGAGGTATTCTCCAACTTTACATTATTGTTTTATTTGTTATCTTTCATCTAATAAGATGTTAGAGGTGTTTGTATCTCTACATATGCAAGTTACACAAGGTGTATTTATCCTTCTCCATTTCATACCTAATGCAATTTCAGTAAATTTTGATGTGTAAGAAAGTTTTGCGTGTTCATCCTTGGCACCTCCTTTTTGTACATCTTGATCTTTATCTTCAAGTACCTTCAAACATTTCTTTACAAGCATCAATATTTTGATACAAATTTTTAGAATGATTTAGAATAACTTGGGGTGGTAGGGGGGGTGGGGAGGTTGGGGGGGATGGTGTAGGGGGGTGAATCAGTTACCCTTAGGTCTTGATGTACCAATTGAAATTTTAATCACTTTAATTAGTTCAAAAATAAATATTTAGTAGCTTGGTCTCTATAGAAAATAATCAATAACATAAACTTCTAGTCAAGTGTCCTAATATTAACAAACATGAAGAATATTAAACATCTTAAATAATATCCACACAAGTATGACACCAGGATTTAATGTGGAAACCTAACTTGGGAAAAAACCACCAATAACATGTCACCAAATTTTCACTCTTCTAAAGTGAGACGTGTGAAGAGTCAACCCTATTAAAAGTTACAAAACACATTGTTAAATCTAAACTTGTTGATGATTTAAGAAACCTATTAGGAGTGGCCCTGTTAGAGGTATTTATAACATTATATTAGAATGTTACCTTCATTAAAGAGTTTACAGATGACTGTTAGGTCAACCTTGATTAAAATTTTTAAACTAATACAATGGTTAGAATGTAATATCATGTTTATCTATAAATACAACTCACTTTGCTATTATAAATTATAGTGTATCTCATATGCCAATCCATTGACTAACCTCCATCATCATATCTATCTCAGATCTTCTTGGCAGTCCTTCAAGAGATCACACTTCAACTCTTCATAAATTTTCTCACTCTCCTACTTAAGTTCATCAGTCAATAGCATCAACATAGAATCTACCTTATTAACCTTGATTAGGTCACCCTTATGTCTCCTTAAATAGGTAGTTTTGATCTTTCTCCACTTAAAAATCACTATAGATCTCAACGTTTGGTCAAATTCATCAAATCCTTCCATCATTTTTTCTCCTCCTTTATCTTCTAGAAACATATCCAAACTTCTCTTTGAATTCATGCATAGAAACACTCAAATGTATTTTTCCTTGAATTAAATACTCTAAGTCATCCATCCTTATCTCCATGACATTTTCTATATGCCTAGAATTTAATTTTGTTGATTAGAAGTTAATAGCTCCTTAGAAACTTAAAAATGTTGTCACTTGGTCAACATTGGGTTCTAATGCCTAGTCATTATTGAATTACTCAGTTGATACTAACTATTTTGTTCAGCATACTTTTTCTGATGCAAAGCCAAGGAGGTAACAAGAAAACTTCAATAATAAATTCATAATGTTGAATGATTACACAAGGTTCACTAGGTCCTCAAAGGCACTCAATGGTCCTCAAATGCACAATTTTTGGATGTACCTTCAACTATCAATTCCACCACCACAAAGTTCTTTAACAGACTTAAAATGACATGTTTCAATAGGTTTTACAAACCCAAACCTTGAGTTCATGCACAAACCCAAGTTTACCCCCTTGACTAGGCTTCTTTCTCCATTAGGCCTTCAAACTCTATTTTCTTGACTTATCTCACAAAATCTACAAAAAACTAGTCAGATAAATATTTGTTTCAGACCCTTTTCAGAGTTGTATAGCATACTCAAAAATAAGATATCACTCTTTTGGAATGATTGTATGGAATAGGGCAGTTTGTCTCAGATTTAGGCCTAATTAGGTCACTTTTAATAAGCAAGTGTCCTTTAAACTTATCCCTAGGCTCCCAAACTTTCCACATTACTGTATTCTGATGTCAAACTAAGGATTTCATAGTCCTTTTACCAAGATAACTCTTATAAGTACCCTTTCCAACAAACCCTCTCATTAATGATGCAAAACAATTGTTTCCTAGTTCTCTCACTTCTAATCATTTCCAAGACCCATTCAAAGATTAAAAATCATATTTAGGACATGCCCTAACTCATTCAATCATAAAATCATACCTTTGTTAAGGTATATGTTCTACTGCTATACTTGTAGTAGCATTTTCCTCTCTTCTTCAATGTTATTCACAGTGATCACCCTGTAATTGCTTCTTCCTACACTCAAATATATTAGTAACATTAGAAGTATGTTATAAGAGATCCATTCTATATGAATAAATAAGATAATGCCCTAAGAATGGACCAAATCTATATTAGGGCATCTCAAAATAGTGAACTCCTTAGATTGTTACAGAATTATTAGTGGGAATGACAAAAATAGAGGAATTTGATACTCCAAGATCACTTCTCAATCATAAAATGACTATATGAAGGTCCTAATTCATCCCAAAAATGTTAGATCCTAGAATCAATGTCAATTCAATGAAAGCATTCAATGAAATAGTGTAAATGACAAGAAAAAAAAATTGTATTGTTTTATTCACTTCAAATCTGCATTTCCTGTACAATACTTTGTCTCTTGCCAAGATCATAGGCCTCACAAGGCTTTATATACTCTTATTATAACTTCCTTTAACTTATTATATTTGGTTGAGAGCATTACAACTGACAACAATAGTAAAATGATCCTAAAAGCCCCAAAACCCCTAACTAGCCTTATGGCTTTTTTTTTTTCAAATTTGAAACTTTCAATAAAAAGACTCTAACATACCCCTAATTAATACTAATGCCATTAAATTGACCCTATTACTTGATTTAATATATTGACAAGTCTTTTTAGACTCCTAAGGCATTATTAACCCTATTTGCATTGCATTTTGGACCTAAGGTCTCTATTAGGACCTTTAGAACATTTATTCATTACATTGCATTCTTCATTAAAAAAGGCCATAATAGGCTTCAAGATACTCTAATTTATTGTTTTTGTTTTCAAGACCTCCTACTTAGTCCCTAGTTCCTTCAATGACTCACTTGCCCTCCTAGGTGCTCCTACACCATTTTGATACTCACTCAATACAAATGATTAGTCAACACTGTATTTTACCTAGCTTATACTATTACTTGGTCAACTCTAGCATCACTTGCAATAAACTTCTAGTTTCTTAATATTCTTCTCTTTTTCTTGGCCAATCCTATGTATTTAGTCTTCTATTGACCAAATCTTCTAGGCTGAGTACAACTATCTTATCCACTTTTTTATGATTATACAATCATATTATTTTATCAAATTTCAATTGATCAAGTACCCATTGTATTTTCTTATAACTCAACCTTTCCTGTAGGTCCTTTTGTTGTGTATTCTTCTCAAATCCTCTTCATCAATCATCTTGATATCATGCTCTACTTAGATATAAAATATCTTACAAATATTGTTTGACATTAGTGATAGCATAATAATTTCTCCAATTGTAGTTTCCAATAATTTGGATCCATGGGATTCCCCTTTCATTAGAAGGATCTTACTAGAAATTTTCTTATTTATGGATAGAAGTTAGATACTTTCCATTCCTTGTTAATTTTTTTCAATAAGTATAAAGAGTGAAGAGTCCTAAAAAACTATAAATACTTGGCAAAGATCCCTATTAGAGAATAACTAAGAGGGGGGTGAATCAGTTATCCAAGGTCCAATGATGTCCAATATAACTTTTTCTTCTAATCCTTAATGAAACATAACTTAAATTATCATGCATGTAATTGGACATTAAACAATCATGAAAACTAAACATGTATCACACCATAACACTAAGGATTTTGATAATTTAGAAACCCTCCAGGAATAAGAAGGTAAAATTGGGGTGGGGATGATACCCACAAAATAACTGCGCAATTGATTTCAACCACTTCTGATGGTCTGCCCTTTTAAAGGCCTGCCCTGTTAAAGGTTTTACACATTGTAAGATGTGACCCTGTTAAAGGATTTAAGAACATTCAACTTAGAATGTCAACCTATTAAAGGATTTACATAGAGCTATTAGGCTTGCCCAAGTCCATGGGATTTTCAATCACCTTCTCAAAAGAATCTTTTATCCCTCTCTAAGGATCTTCTATCCTCCTCTCTACGGATCTCTTTATCCTTCTCTTCAGGATCTCTTTATTCTTCTCTTGAGGATCTCTTTGTCCTTCTCCTAGGGATCTCTTTATCCTTTTCCTAAGGCTTATCCACCTAGCTATTAAGCTAACCTATAAATGTAGGGTTTTAATACCTAATACAATAGTAAGAAAGTAGTAGAAGGGTTTTGACCTGATATAGATTGCAACTTCAACCTTGCAAATTTTAGATTTCTCTTTAGTCCTTTTCTTTGCTTGGCTTTCCTCCCTTGTAGTGCTAATAGCTTGTTCACCCTTCAAGATCTGTCTCCTTGAGTTCTTCCACTCATTATGCCAAAGCACTCTATGGTCACTTGATCAACTCAGAGTCATGATGCTTTGTTCTTACTCCTCTTGGCTTCTTCGCATGATCACACTTATGACTAATTCCCTCTCATGCATGTGCATTTGATCTCTAACCTATAATTCCTTATAAAGAAGTTTTTTTCTTCATTTCCCACTCAAATCTGAATTTTCTCTTGAGAAAAATGTATTTTTTTCCCTCCAAATTGTTTCTTCTAGAAACTTCATGATAAATCCATTAGCACTCTCCTTGAAAATGGTTTGCATGGATTACATAGAATTCTATGACATCAACTCATCATCCCCATCATCCAACTAATTCAAAAAATTGGATGTAACAACCTTATCACTGTTGATCTGGTGAATCTTTGAATTTAACAAATAATGCAGCAACTTGGCATCATTGGTTTACTGATGCTCAGCTCCTTCTATGTTACTTAGCTTCTATTGTTATTTACTGGTGCTTGGCACTTGGACAAAGTTTGTGTAACTCGGCACCTAATCTTTACTCGGCACCAGAAAGCTACTCGATACCTAAAGATCACTCGACACCTAAAGGCCACTCGGCAAACACTAAGATAAACTTGCTCAGCTGCAACTCAGAATTTGTTCAGCACTTACTAGCTAGCTTGGTTCTCTCCAATGAACTTAGTTAATCCTTACATCTTTGATATGTCTCAGTGTGTCCATCCTTTGTGTCTTAGAGTTTGCCATTAATACACTATTTCATCAATGGCTTAACTAATCCTTATACTTCATTACAACATCATAACTTCAACCTTTCTCTAGGTACTCTAGTTACATCTTATTCATTGCTACCTCCTTGTCAATCAACCAATTGATAGTATTTGGATCAATTAAGAAATTGTCATTCCTACAAGTAACAAGCTCGACATCAATGACAAAACAGTGACTGAAACGTTCTTTTCTAGTTCCATTATTCTTCATTCATGATCTTTTCAATCATTTCCAACAATCTCCCTCTTTGGCATTGACGGCAAACCAAACTAATCAAATGTTTAAGCTGATCAACTGAGTTACCACCAAAATTACATATGTTTTCTTTTGTTGATACAAACTAAATCCTTTGTTCTGCTTCTCCCTTTGGACTACTCCATCCTTACTCTTCTCAATCTCTCTCTTTTATATACATCTCTCATATATATATATCTCCCTCTTACTTTGTATTGATCAGTTTCTCATATATCTCCCTCTTTGACATAAATGCCAAAGATGTAGCATCTTGAACATGCTAAATATAAGCTTTGCATCTTATGTTTTCTCCCTCTATCACCATGCTTGTGACTGATCTGGAAGTTCTATACCTATTTTCATCCTCTACATTATTCTTTTGATATTCGAATGGGCTACTTATGTTGATTCAAGGCACTTTCTCTATTTCTTTAGATGGCTTGAGTTATGGGCATTACCCCCAACTTGCCTCTAAGATATTCATAAGCATCCTTGGGCAATGGTTTGGTGAGGATATCTACAGTTTGTTCCTTTGTGTGAATGTACTCCATCTTCACTTAGTTTTCTTCCACCAATTCTCTAACATAGTGATACTTGATTGCAATATGCTTGGTTTTTGCATGCATTACTAGATTCTTGGATATGTTTATAGCACTTGTATTATCGCAATACGGTATCACAGGTTTGGTTACCTCTTCTTTCATTCCTTTCAATAGATGTTTAAGCTACACAATGTTTGTGCAATTGATTGTTCCTACCATATATTCTACTTCTGCAATGGACTGAGATATGCATGTTTCCTTCTTGCTAGTCCAAGTAACTAGCCTTTTACCTAAGAATAATGCTCCTCCACTTGTGCTTTTCCTATCATCAATGCTACCTCCCCAATCTAAATTTGTGTATACATTGAGCTCAAACTTCTCATTCTTTCTGTAGTATAGGCCAAAAGCATTAGTTCCTTTGAGATACCTCATTATCCTCTTTACTACCATGAGATGATTTTCTCTAGGATTAGCAGAGAATCTAGCCACTATTCCAACTACTAGTGTTATGTCTGGTGTGCTTTGTACAACATATTGTAGTTTTCCAATCATGGATCTATACATTATTTGATTCATCATTTTTAGATAGCTTATGTCCTATTGCTATTGGTGTGCTTACAAGTTTGTAGTCTTCCAATCCAAATGTCTTGAGTATCTCCTTGATGTATTTTGATTGTGTCATGAATATGCCATGTTTTAGTTGATGTACTTGCAATCCTACAAAGAACTTGATCTCTCCAAACATAGACATTTCAAACTCATGTTTCATTTTGTCAGCAAAACTTTTGCTAAGTACTTCCTTTCCTCCAAATACTATGTCATCCACAAATATTTCAGATACAAGAATATTCTTACCTTTTTCTAATTTGATGTACATGTTGTTGTTTTCATTAGTTCTTTCAAATCCTATTTGCACCAGATAGTTGTGAAGTCTCTCATACCATGCGCTAAGGGCTTGCTTTTATCCATATAGAGCCTTGTGTAATTTGCATACTTTATTTTTGTTCTTTTCATCAAAAAAACCTTCTAGTTGCTCTATGTAGACTTCCTCTTCAAGTATACCATTCAAAAATGTGAACTTAACATCCATTTGATAGACTTTAAATCCTTTGAAGGCTACATATTTCAATAAGGTTCTTACTCCTTCCATTCTGGCAACTGGAGCAAAAGTTTCTCCATAGTCTAGTCCTTCTTCTTGTGCATATCCTTGGAAAACTAGTCTTGCCTTGTTTCTTGTGATTTCACCATTCTCATCTAACTTTTTCCTGAACAACCACTTGGTTCCAATTACATTCTTGTCAGCTGGTCTTGAGGCTAAGGTTCATGTCTTGTTCTTCTCAATTTGTTCTATTTCTTCTTTCATGGCATTGTACTAGTCATCATCTTTTATGGCTTCACTTACTATTTTTGGTTCCATTTTGCTGAGAAAACATGTTTAACTTCTGAGTCTATTCCTTGTCATTGGTCTTGCCTCTTTGTTCCAAATAATTTGATATGCAGGATGATGTCTTTTCACATACTTTGATAGTATTGGTTCTTTCCTTGTTTGCATGTTGTCTCTTTCAGAATCTGATCTCTCATGCATATTTTCATCAGGTATTTGTTCATTTTCTTCTTGTTGGCTATTCTCAGAATCTGAATGAACATTTTTTGCATTCTATAGCTTGTCTTTTGAATGCATCTACTATTCGGCATTCATTGTCTGTGACTCGACAGATGCTGGATTTTGTTGTTGATTGTCATTCTAAGTTGCAATTTCACCATTATTAGGTATACCTTTATAAAAGTAGACAAAGGTCTTGTATTCTTCTACTTTCTTGATGTCTTCAACACTTTGAACTTCTGCAAGCTCATCAAACTTCACATTTGTGCTTTCTACTACTTTGTTAGTGTTAACATTCAAACACTTATAAGCTTTACTTCTAGTAGAATAACCAAGAAATGTGCCTTCCTCACTTTTTGCATCAAACTTTCCATTTCTAGATTCTTTATATATATAGCATTTGCATCCAAATATTTTGAAATCTTTTACATTAGGAAAATTCCCATACCATAGTTCAAAAGGTGTTGCATTTGTACCTTTCCTAACTTGAACTCTGTTGAGTGTGTAGACCACAGTACTTACAGCTTCTCTCTAGTACCTAAGTGCAACATTTTTCTCCATTGTTAAGGTCCTAGCACAGTCAATAACTGATCTATTCCTTCTCTCTACTATACCATTCTGAGGTGGAGTCCAAGGTACTGATGTTTTCCTTTTGATTCCTTTTTCATTATAGAACTCTTCAAATTCTCTTGATGTGAATTCTCCTCCTCTATTAGATCCGAGACATATTAGGCTCTTCCCAGTCTCTTTCTCTACTCTAGCCAAGTACCATTTGAATGTTTGAAATGCATCTAATTTTAGTTTCAGGAACATGACTATCATCATCCTTGAATAGTCATCTATAAATAGCATTATTTATCTATCACCTTTGTAGCTTTGTACTTCAATAGGACCACACAAGTCAGTATGAACTAGCTCTAATACTTCATTACAAGTATAAGCCTTGCTTTTGAAAGTTGACTTGGTCATCTTCCCTAGTTGGCATTGTTTGCACATGGTGTTATCAAGTTTCTTCAACTTTGGTAGACCTCTAACTTTCTTCATTTTGCTGATGCTTATCAGATTGTCAAAATTTACATTACATAGCCTCTTATGCCATAACCATACATCATCAGTTTGAACAATGAGACAAGAAGCATCTTCCATGTCCAGATAAAACAAATTACTCCTACTATGATCACCTTTTCCTATTAGACTTCCTTGAGAATCATAGATTTTGGCAATTCCATTTCCAAATTCAACCATGTATCCTATGTTTCTTAACTGTGAGACACTTAACAAGTTATAATTCAGACCTTCAACATAGTATGCATTATCACATGATATCCTTTTAGTAAGCTTGATACTACCTTCCCCTTTAATCTGACATGGTGCATTATTACCAAATCTAACACTATTTCCTTCATATTGAGTAAAGGTAATGAACTTACTTTTGTCTCTAGTCATGTGATAAGAGCATCCACTGTCTATGATCCATCTATCATTCCTATTCATGTAGGTTACCAGGGCAGTTGCTTCATCTTCATCTAATTTATCTTTCATAGCCACATAGACTACTTCATCATCATTCTCATCAGAGTCTTGTTAAAAAATGTAGCATCTTTTTCCTTTACCTCTATAGTCCTTGTTGTCCTCTTTCTTGTTCTTGATATTGCCTCCATCCTTGTAATTTTTCTTTTGTGTGCATTTGGCTGCAATGTGACCAACTTGATTACAATTAAAAAAAATGATTGGTAGCTTACCTTTGAATTTTCCTCTTCCTCTATGAAATCTTCTTGCTATTAATGCCTCCAATTGGTATACATCATCTTCATCAGTGTTGTTGTCATTGGATACATACTTTCCTTTTCCATTCTTTTTTTTTGTTTACACCTCATCATTGTCTTTTATCGTCATCTTGGTTTTGAATGCAGATTCAATTTTTTTTGGCTTGTAGTTGTCAAAGTTGGATGGCTCAAAGGCAGTGAGTCTTCCAATTATTCCTTCAAATGTCACTATGTTGACTGGTATACACCTTAGTTCTTGGATGGTTGATACTCTTATAGCATAGATGGGAAGCAAAGTTCTCAAGTATTTTCTACATATTGTTTCTTCTACTGGCTGTCCTCCTAGGCTTCTTATGGCACTTACTACTTCCTTCATCCTTGCACCATATTTAGCAGCATTCTCTCCTTCTTCCATTTTCATATCATCAAACTTTCCTCTTAGGCTCTCTCTTTTGGTTGTCTTGACATGATCATCTCCTTCATAGATTCTTGACAATGTTTCCCATGTCTGATGGATAGTATCACATCCTTTGATGTCATCATACTCGACATAGCTTAGTGCTGAAGCAATATCTAACATTTCTTGATTGTTCTCCTTCTTCTTGCTTATGTCATCTATAGTGAGGGGTCCCACAAGGTCTACATGATCAACTATTATTGAGGTCTATGCATAGTCACCTATTGATCTGAGGTGTAGCTTCATCAAACTTGGCCATGCAACAAAGTTGTCTTTGTTTAGCTTGAGAACTTCTCTCTTCGACATCTTGATCTCTCTACTGCTAGTACCTTGAAACAAATCAGCAATGTGCTCTGATACCAATTTTTAGAATTATTTAAATAACTAAGAGGGGGGGTTAATCAGTTATCCAAGGTCCAATGATGTCCAATACAACTTTTTCTTCTAATCCTTAATGACACATAACTAAAATTATCATGCATGCAATTGAACATTAAACAATCATGAAAAGTAAACAAGCATCACACCATAACACTAAGAATTTTGATGACCTAGAAACCCTCCAGGAATAAGAAGGTAAAATTGGGGCAGGGATGATACAACTGTGCAATTGATTTCAACCACTTTTGATGGTCTGCCCTGTTAAGGACCCACCCTATTAAAGGCTTTCCACATTTAAGATGTGACTCTATTAAAGGATTTAAGAACATTCAACTTAGAATTTCACCCTATTAAAGGATTTACATAGAGCTGTTAAGCTCACCCAAGTCCATGGGATTTTTAATCACTTTCTCAAAAGAATCTTTTATCCCTCTCTAAGGATCTCCTATCCTCCTCTCTACAAATCTATTTATCCTTCTCTTGAGAATCTCTTTATCCTTCAATTGAGGATCTCTTTTTCATTCTCCTGAGGATCTCTTTATCCTTTTCCTGAGGCTTATCCACCTAGCTATTAAGCTAACCTAGCAATGTAGGGTTTTAATACCTAATACAATGGTAAGAAAGTATTAGAAGGGTTTTGACCTGATATAGATTGCAACTTCAACCTTGCAAATTTTAGATCGCTCTTTAGTCCTTTTCTTTGCTTGGCTTTCCTCCCTTGCAATGTTGATAGCTTGTTCACCCTTCAAGATCTGTCTCCTTGAGTTCTTCCACTCGTTATGCCAAAGCACTCTATGGTCACTTGATCAACTCAGAGTCATTATTCTCTTTTCTTACTCCTCTTGGCTTCTTCACATGATCACACTTATGATCGATTCCCTCTCATGAATGCGCATTTGATCTCTGACCTATAATTCCTTATAAATAAGTTATGTTCTTCATTTCTTACTCAAATCTTAATTTTCTCTTGAGAAAATCATATTATTTTCCCTCAAAATTATTTCTTCTAGAAAATTCATGATAAGTCCATTAGCATTCGCCTTGAAAATGTTTTGCATGGATTACACAGAATTTTGTGACATCTACTCATCATCCCTATCATCCAACTAATTCACAAAATTCAATGTAACAACCTTATTGCTACTAATTTGGTGAATCTTTTACTTTAACAAATAATGCAACAACTTAGCATCATTGGTTTACTGATGCTCAGCTCCTTCTATGTTACTCAACTTCTATTGTTATTTACTGGTGCTCGACACCTGAACAAATTCTATGTAACTTGGCACTTGATCTCTACTCGGCACCAGAAAGTTTCTCGGTACTTGAAAATCACTTGGCACCTAAAGGCCACTCAGCACACACTAACTTGAACTTGCTCGGCTTCAACTAAGAATCTGTTTGGCACTTACTAGCTAGCTCAGTTCTCTCCAATGAACTTAGTTAATCCTTACATCTTTGATGTGTCTTAGTGTGTCCATCCTTTGTGTCTTAGAGTATGTCATCAATAAACTATTTCATTAATGGCTTAGCTGATCTTTATACTTCATTAGAACATCATAATTTCAACCTTTCCCTAGGTACTCTAGTTACATTTTATTGATTGCTACCTCCTTGTCAATCAACCAATTAATAGTATTTGGATCACTTAAGCAATTGTCATTCTTGCAAGTAGCAAGTTTGACATCAATGAAAAAACAATGATTGAAACATTCTTTACCAGTTCCAATATTCTTCATTCATGATATTTTTAATCATTTCCAGCAATCTCCCTCTTTGGCATTGATGGCAAACCAAACTAATAAAATATTTAAGCTGATCAACTTAGTTACCACCAAAATTACATACATTTTCTTGTGCTGATACAAACTGAATCCTTTGTTCTACTTCTCCCTCTTAACTACTACATCCTTAATCTTTTGAATCTCTCTCTTTCATATACATTTCTCATATATATATATATATATATATATATATATATATATATATATATATATATATATATATATATATATCTCCCTCTTTGCCATAAATGCCAAAGATGTAGCATTTAAACATGCTAAATATAAGCTTTGCATCTTATGTTTTCTCCCTCTATCACCATGCTTGTGACTGATCTGGAAGTTCTATTCCTGTTGTCATCCTCTGTATCATTCTTTTGATATTTCAATGAGCTACTTCTGTTGATGTAGGGTAGTTTGTTTGTTTCTTTAGATGGCTTGAGTTAGGGGCATTACCCCCAACTTGCCTCTAAGATATTAATAAGCATCCTTGGGGAATGGTTTGGTGAAGATATCTGCAATTTTTTCCTTTGTGTGAATGTACTCCATCTTCACTTTTTTTTCTTCCACCAACTCTCTAACATAGTGATACTTGATTGCAATATGCTTTGTTTTTGCATGCATTACTGGATTCTTGGATATGTTTATAGCACTTGTATTATCACAATATAGTATCACAGGTTTTGTTACCTCTTCTTTCATTCCTTTCAATAGTTGTTTAAGCCACACAATGTTTGTACAATTGACTGTTTCTACCACATATTCTACTTCTACAGTGGATTGAGATGTGCATGTTTTCTTCTTGCTAGTCCAAGTAACTAGCCTTTTACCTAAGAATAATTCTCCTTCACTTTTTCTTTTCCTGTCATCAATGTTGCCTTCCCAATCTACATCTGTGTATGCATTGAGCTCCAACTTCTCATTCTTTCTGTAATATAGGCAAAAATTATCAGTTCCTTTGAGATATCTCATTATCATCTTTACTGCCATGAGATGATTTTCTCTAGGATTAGCAGAGAATCTTACCACTATTCCAACTGCTAGTGCTATGTCTGGTTTGCTATGTACAACATATTGTAGTTTTCCAATCATGGATTTGTACATTGTTTGATTGACTTTAGCTTATTCTTCATTTTTAGATAGCTTATGTCCTATTTCCATTGGTGTGCTTACAGGTTTAGTATGTAACTATTACTTATTTTATAGTGGAGTTACATATAAAGTGCTAATTGACACACTAATTTAAAAAATACACTATAAGCTTCAAATGGTACAACATTTTTAAAATCCATGAAATGAATCACATTCTATGCTTCTCTAATATAAGGGAAAAAAATAATTTAAATTTTGCAAAATTTTGAATTAGTTAAGGTGGTTAGACATAAGAGTTTTTTAATTCTAAAACTAATATAGTAGAAAATTAATAATTATTTATTTATTTAGAATAAAAATACCCAAAAATATGCATCATATATATGAATGTGTCTAATACTTATATCAAGAATCTTATTAAAAATTATTATCATTTAATTTTGATTAAGGTAGTCAGGAATACATATACTTTGTATTATTGTCCTAAAAAATTATTATTATTGCATTAAATTAAGAAATTTTGATTAATCAATTTTTATCTTATTCATATAAGGCCTAATAGTTTAGACACTAAATTCAATTTCTTAGAGATTTTATTCTATCAAATTTTTGATAGAAAGTTCATAACAAGTTGAAAATTGCACGTCAAGTTGACATAACCTTAATTTATTAATTTTTCATTGCCACTTAAGGACATAGTTCGGTTGATCATAATCCTACACATACCCTTATTGACATTAAGGTAAAGTTTGTTTATTAGTGACTCACACTTAGTCAATAGGTTAGATGCTACCAAGCTTATATTGCACTTTATAGTGTTAACCAAGCAATCCAATCACTACCGAGCTCTACAATTGCTACCAGATTTCAAAATCTACATTCAGTTCACACCGAGTAGTATCTACTATGTTCATTTGTGATAGTGCAAACTAAGCTTTAGAGTATTAACTGAGTTGCATAGTGTCAACCATGTTCTCCAATGTCTATCAAGTTTGTAGTATCAATGATGCCAATCTAGTATTGACTAAGCCAAGCAGTGTCAACCAAGTGATTCAGTTTATATTGATCTCACAAGGTTAGTGTTCATCGAGCCATGCAGTGTCAACCAAGTGATTTAGTTTATATTTTGAGCTTCATAGTATTCACCAACTGATAAGTGTTGACTAAGTTTAGGCTACCTAGAAGTGATTAGTATGAACTGAGATTCTATGTCTATCGAGAGTATGATGATGTCGAGTGTTGACAATGGTTTCCAAGTATTAGAACCTCATCAAATTTTTTTTCAAAACCTAAGTGCTAGCAGTTGAGCCAGCTTTTCAATCCTAATATAAATATATGTTGTATCCAAATTTGATGAATTATGTTTTAGATTGATATATATGTAATGTATTGTATTACATCCAAAGAATGAAGATTTATAAGCATATGAAGAGAAAACGTGCAAATTAAGAAGGCTACAAGAAGTATAATGGACAACAAAGATTTATAGATATCACAATAAGGTGATCTTTATATTTTAAAGAAATATCAACCAAAAAATTAGAGTTGTAGATCAAAGACCAGCCACTAATTCATCCTAATAGGTGTATTAGCTAAATCCTTTAATAGGTTATACTTAACAGTCTTTTGCAATTCTCTTTGCCAAGTGCATACTTCATTCTATGTTTTGTAAATTCTTTCACAAGGAGGATATAGCAGTCCTTATTGCTCCTAATAGGGTAGATCATCAAAAGTGATCAATTGTAAGCCTTAACCAACCAACTTTATACTATAGTGCTAAATATTGTGGGTATCACCCCCACCCCAATTTTACTTTCTATTTGGAAGGTTTTAGGGTCACCATTTCTTGTGTCAAAGTGTTATGAATTTTTTATTGATTTCATTCTTTCATGCATGCAATTAGATCAAAATATTATATGAAGGATTAATTGATGAAATAAGTTAAATTTTTATTAGTTCTTGATTCACCCACCCCACCCAGTAACCTTGCCTACCTCATATTTCCAACCATTCATATCAGAGCATTGTGGTTGTTGAAGAAGAAGTTTAGCATCTTGAGTAAAAGATCAGAGCAAATGGAGGTATACAGGCTAGATAAGGCCATTGACAATGAAAAGTTGATTTGAAATTAGCCATTGGTCATTTGAAGAGAGAAAAGGAGAAACTCTCTCAATCACTAAACAGAAGAAAAGATCTTGTAGTACAAATGAATGACAATCTCTACACTTAAGAAATAATAAAAGATATTTGTTTAAAAACAAATTTAGATGAAGTTGATGAAGCAATGAAATACGTATTAGAAAAAAATGCAATCTTCAAGAAGTTCGAAAGCTGAAAAGAGAATAAGAAATCTAGTCATTAAGACTATGTGAAGTCATGGAAGAAATAAACATAGCCAAAGAAGAGATAGAACAATGAAATTCAGATCATGAATCTAAGATTAGAAAATGAAATATTGTAGAATAATCTAAATACTAAAAAGAAAACCAATGAAAGAATGTTGAAATCTCAAGCATACATGAATAAGTTGAATGAGAAAATTTAGTACAAACACAAAGGAAATGATGGAATAGGATACAAAAAAAAGGTGAATCATCTAAGTAAGGAGCTCAGAAGAATCAAAGGCCTACTTGTAACTATTGTGGTAAGTTAGGTTATACATAAAACAAGTGTTGGAGTAATGGTAAAGAAAAATTTAATGGAAAATGTTACAATTGCAATAACATTAGTCATAGAGCAAGTGAATGCAAGGAGAAACCTAATTTTGAAGTTAAATGTCACAAATGCAAGAGACAAGGACACAAATCTTCTAAATTCAAAACCAAGATGTTGAATCCAATAGAATAGATTATGAAATAAATACTTGGATGCAACTACAACACATGGTGTAGATGCAATTATTGTGGAGAATTTGGGCGCATTGGAGCAAATTGTGTGAAATATCATATGAGGAACTAAGACTCCACTAGAAGATGTTTTATTTGTACAAAACTTGGACACCTTGCCAAGAATTATATGAATACCATAAGAGTTGAGGATGAAAAGAAAGCTAGAGCTGACAATATCAAAAAGTTGATGAGGCAGTAATGGATTCTAAAATCTCTTGAGAATGTAGTTCTAGGACTCAAGCATTTGAACTTGAATTCCCATAGGAATAACTAAAAACAAGAATTTGAAGTAGATATCTCACATTAGTTATAGCTAGTAAGAATGAGAGATCCATTTTAGTATTCAAGATGCAAACGGATCACCAAGTGATTGTAGAAATTTGAGACCTTACCAAGTGAGGTCGAGATACATTGAAACATTACATGGACACTGAGATATGAATGAATCTACCAAGAATTAAGGTTGAACTTAGTGGAAGATATTTTCTCACCAAATGAATAGACATACCAAGATTTTATGGCACTTGAAAAGTGAAAATTGTTAAAAGGAAGGAAATCAAATTCATTTTTCACCATGAATTTTTGAAGACCTATTTGCAAAGAGAAATTTCTATGCTTCCAAGTGACCTATGTGTTTTTTGCTAAATATTTTCATGTTTTCATACACCCTACTAAGGATGGTGTCTTCTAGTAGCAAAACTAGGAAGGAATCTGAGATGTTGATTTGACAAATCAAATGGAAGGTACTAGACTTCAAGTTGAGTATGACAATCGCAAAAGTGCTTGACCCAACTAAAGTGCAATCATAGATTCCATCCAAAGTATTACTCATTAACTATATTGATTTATATTTTTGTTGTTCAATAAAAGAATTTGAAACACTAGAGATGGATGAGTCTTTGAAGAAGTTATGTTTGAATGGTGTATTGAAACCTGAGCATCAACATTTGGAGAACAAGGGTTTAACACACATTTTGCATATGCCCTGAGACATTCAAATTAAATGAATAAGGTTTATCCTTAGCCATGTACACAATGGGTAGTTATGGTTGGAGTAGCCTATTCAAATCACAAATAAAATGATTCACAGAATAATGAGGCTCCCAATGTTGAACAAAGCCAAGATTACCAAAACCCTAATTTAGGTAGAAATGGAAAACAAGACTCTTGCCAAGTGGGATGGAAGAGGAATGAAGATAAACAATGTAACTGACATGGAACTAAAATTTGGAATTCATGTGATCACTCATAAGATGTAGATTTCTAGTCATCTCAATGGTGTGGAGTGTGAAGTAGGTGATTTGGCTCTCAAGATAGTGAAGAAAAACATGGCCTTTGACCTTGCCAAGCTAATGTCAAATCAATTCAACAAGAACATGGAGAGCATCGATACTTCAAAGAAGAATCCATGTAAGTTTGGTTCACTCTTGACTTTTTTATTCTTCTATGTGCAAAAACTATTCCCTTCTAATGGTTCATTTATATGGAGAAAATATGTACCAATTATATATCAGATTAATGAATATATAACATAGATGGGTGAGAAATTTGCTAGTATCATGGACAACTATTTTGATTTATTCAAGGAAAATATGAATAGAAGATATAGAATACCAAATAATCTTGTAGAATATTACAAGGATGATGTTTGTTTTATGGTAGACTATGAAAAAGTGTACATTCAAGCAGTCAAACCTAGAGTGGTGTGGGTTAAGCCTCTAAGCTATGAGGTTAACATTGATGACATTGATAGGGTGAACTAATCACAAGTTCATGCTTTCCATTTTCCTCTGAGACCTAAGGTGTCTTAAAAAATCATCAAATGGAGATATAGGATCACTATTAAGTAAGGATCCCCCAATCCTAAGCCCCACTCCACTATCTTAATCAATCTTCACTTCTTGCCATTTGCTAGGTTTCCACACTAGGTGGAGGATACTCAAGGTTTTTAAACTAAACTAGGTCTCTCTTGACTATTCCTCACACAAAAATTGAAGGTTTATAGAGAAGGTGAAATACCTTTCAAAACATCTTATTCATAGCATAAAGAAACCTTTTATATTTAACTTCCCTACTGATTTCACTCTTTCCCTTAAAAAATAGGGCTCCAAGAAAGAGCCCTAATTAACTCTGTTGTTCCTATACATTAGGTAATTATTCCATTTTTATTCATTAAGAAATCTAAAATATCTTCATAAACCACCATTCATATCATGAGCACTCTCATATTTTCAAGGCTTGAAATCTCAAAAACTGTCATACAGTACTATGTTGAAATTCAAGGTTTTCAAGGGTTTATAAGGCCAACCTATTATTTTGGTTTTCTAGGTGCCTTAATGGATTGATAGAACCATTTCATTCTTCCCAAAGGATCTTAACTCAATCCCCTTTAGTATCCATGTTCACTTTTCTAACAATCTCCACAACCCTACTATCTTGGAGCTCTGCAATGTCATTATTCCCTACTCAGGCATGCTTTGGCTCGCCTAGGGCAAGAGCTCAAAATTGCTTCCTTGGATTTTGAGGGGCCTTCCTTTTACAAAGATGATGTACATAGAGTAAAATCACTATCCTTACTTGGGTTTCTTAGTTAGTAAGTAGCCTTCTACTCAAAGAATTAGCTAGCTTGCTGATCTACCCCTTCTTGTGCTTTATGGTGAAGGTATAAGGCTATAAATACTCCACCCACTTGACATGTCTATGGCTTAGTTTGTCTTGGGAGTTGAGGAAACTCAAAGCTTGATTATTAGTGAACACTAGAAACTCCTTGGGAAAGATATAATTCCTCCATTTTCTGAGGAATTGTAAAAGTGCATAAAGTTCCAAATTATATGAAATGTACTTTTGTTTTGCTATATTTAGCTTTTCACTAAAAAAGGCCACTAGTCTATTAATTTGACTTAAGATTCCTCCCACTGCTGTATTAATAGCTTCACATTCTACAACAAAAGGTTTATTAAAAGTAGGTAACCTTAGGGTAGGCTTACTATCTACCTCTTTCTTCAATCTCTCAAATCCCCTATTTTTTGTTGGTGTCCACACAAACTTGGTCTTTATTCCACCCTTGATAGTGTCCATCATGAGAGCACATATACCACTGAAGTTCCTAATGAACTTTCTATAGTATTGAGATAGGCCATGGAAAATCCTCACTTTAATAACATTTTTGGGAGTTGGCCAACTCAATATTGATGCAACTTTTTCTTCATCCATTTTAAGATCACCTCGAGATAAACCAAAGCCTAAATAGACTAGTTCCTACTTAATGAAATCAAACTTGTCTAGATTAATGGATAGGTGTTCTTCTTTCAACTTAGAAAATCCAATTCTAATATGCTCTATGTGTTCCTCTTTACTTATGCTGAAAATTAATATATCATCTAAGTAGACTACCACATGCTTACTTATGAAGTCTTTCAACACCTCATACATGAGCCTCATGAATGTACTTGGAGCATTTGAGAGGCAAAGTGGCATGAATAGCTATTCATAGAGTCCTTCAGTGGTTTTAAAAATTTTTTTCCACTCATCTCCCTCTTTTATTCTTATCTAATGATAGCCACTTTTAAGGTCTACCTCGATGTAGTACTTAGCCCCTCCTAGGTAGTCCATTAAGTCTTCAATCCTTGGTATGGGAAACCTATACTAGATTGTGATTATTTTTATGGCTCTAGAGTCCATGCATAACCTCCATCTTCCTCCCTTTTTAGGTGCCAAAATAGTAGGCACAACACATGGGCTGATGGTCTTCCTTATTAACCCTTGATCCATCAACTCTTGTACTTTATTTGCAACTTCCCTATTTTGTTTAGGAGTTAGCTTGTAAGGTTCCTTGTTTGGAAGAAGTGCCATTGGAACCAAGTCTATTTGATAGTTGATTGGTCTTTGAGGTGGTAGGACTACAGGTTTTCCATATAATATAGTGCTCTTTAATTCCTCTAAAAAATTTTGCACTTCATGAGTTATGTCCTCCCTTAGCCTCTCTTTCCTACTTGGGTTTCACCACAATAGCATAACCCACTCCTCCTTCTTTTTCAGGAGTTTTCATGAACTCTTTCCCCTTCAACATAAGCATATTAGGTCCACTCCTTTGATTATCTAATTCAAGTAGTGACCAAATTTTATAGCTCACCCCATCCTTCTTAAAGGTGTATGAGTTTAGCTCACCATTGTGTATGGATTTTCTATCAAACTACCATGGCCTACCTAATAATAGGCGATCGACATCCATGGGTAAAACATCACATAAAATCTTGTCTTTATATCCTCCTATGGTGAACTGAATCCATGCTTTCTCATTCACCAAAACATTTTTCTCTTTGTTTAGCTAGGTGACCTTGTAGGGAGTGTTATGAGGTATTTAAGGAATCTTGAGTTTAGCTATGGCCTCTTCTAAAATTATGTTATCAATTGACCTTGAGTCTATGATAACTTTCCAAACCTTCCCCATAATATTACATCTCACCCTAAAGAGTGATCATCTTTTCTTGGGTTCTCCTTTGATTGGTTCTTTAATATGGATCCTCTTTTTCATTAAGTTCTCACCCCTTTCTGAATCCAACTAGATGTTAATTCACATCACACTTGAAGAATCTTCATGGATGTATGCTATCTTCTTTTCTCCTTGCGATATTGATCCCTTCTCAAGACACCTATATGAAGGGTACCCGAGTTGCTAACAATGGTAACACTTCATTGTAGCAAAGCAATATGGTCCCCTTCCTCTTGGTGATCTACCTCTACCTCTACCTATTCTTCAACCACCTCTTTAACCAATTTCTCCACTTTATTAAGTTAGCTTGGACTCACCTTGGGATCTACTATCATTGCCTCTACCTCCATAGCTTCCCCTATGTCCTCTTCTATATCTACCTCTTCCTTTATTCTTTGATGTATGGTCTTTCTTTCTCTTTCCTTTCTCTTCCACATTTAGAGCCATTTGGTAGCACTAATGGATTATTTTATGAGTGACAAGACTCATGTCTTCTTGAATGGACCATTTGATCCCATTTAAATATCTTGTCAATCTAATGCTTTCATCTTCCACCACCTTGGACCATATGCATAAATTTTGAAACTCTTCAGTGTAAGAGTGCACATCCATATCTTTTGGCTTGAGATTCTACCTTCTCTTATGTAGTTGTGTTTCATAATCTTTAGGAATGTAAGATTTCTTGATTTTAGCCACCATCCAAGTGGAAATGGAGCTTTTCCCTTCTTTTTCCCTCTTTATTTGATCAAACTTCCACCAAGTTAGAGCAATACCTCTTAACCTTGACTTTGCCACTTTTAACTTTTGAACATCAAAGACACCATCACATTCAAAATGTTTCTCCATTCCTTTAATCCATTACATGATGAGGTCTAGATCCATCTTTCCACTAAATAAAGGAATGTCTTCCAACGCTTTGATATTTATTGCTTTTAGTGCCTTCAAGAAAGGCTCTTTTGGTATAATAGGGTCTAGTGTTAAGGCTTCTTCCTCCAAATCAATATCTTTCTCTTTTTGCTTATTTCTCTTCTTTTTGCTCCATATTTTCCTTGAATTTATCTGCTATGTCTTAGACTTCACTTAATAATAGTTCAAGTTGTGCCAATCTTTCTCTCAAAGACTTTTTGTCTTCTTCTTGCTCTTCTACTTTCTTCTATTATTCTTCTACCTTCTTGGAAAATTTATCATTATTCACCATCTTGATAGAACCACTAGATTTAGTAGGTGACATCATTCACCTTGCTTTCCACTTTCTTTCCCCACACCTTTTATAAGGCTCTGATACCACTTGATAGGGAGAGTAGAGATGAACTAATAACAAGTTCATGTTTCTAGTCTACCTCTAAGAAATAAGGTGTCTTACAAGATCACCAAATGGAATTATAGGATCCTTATAAAAGAGATCCCAAAATACTAATCCCCACTCTACTATCTTGATCAATCTTTACTTCTTGCCATTTGCTAGGTTCCCACACTAGGTGGAGGATTCTCAAGGCTTTCCAACTAAACTATGTCTCTCTTGAAAATTCCTCACATAGAAATTGTAGGGTTATAGAGAAGGTCAAAGGAATTTCAATAAATCTCTTTCATGGCATAGATTAACCTTTTATATTTAACTTCCCTACTACTTTCATACATTCCCTTAGATATAAGGCTACAAGAAAGAGCCCCAATTAGCCCTCTTTTTCCTAGAAATCAAGGAATTCTTCCATTTTTATTCACTAAGAAATCCAAACTCTCTTCATAAACCCCCATTCATATCATGAGCACTCTCATATTTTCATTTTTTTAGACCTCAAAAATTATTGTAAAATACTTCTGTTGAAATTGAGGGTTTTCAAGGGTTCAGAAGGCCAACCTAATGTTTGGGTTTGCTAGGTGCCTTAATGGATTGATAGAACCTCTTCCTTCTTCCCAATGGATCTTAAATAAATCCCCTTTACTCTCCATGCTCACTTTTCTAACAATCTCCACAACCCTACTATCTTGGAGCTCTACAATATCACTATTCCCTAGTCGGGCATGCTTTGGCTTGCCTAGGGAAAGAGCTCAAAATTGCATCCTTGACTTTTGAGGCCCCTTCCTTCTTCCAAGAGGAATTAAATATATTAAATGCACTCTATAAATATTTTTTACTATTTATATGGTGGGATAGTGAGTTACATCATTTCCAATGCCAACTATCTATTCAGGACAACAAACTAGTGATAATGATTTTTTTTTTTTAAATGAAAACTAAAACAAACAAACCTACTCTACTAAACCAAAGTTGTCCTAAACAAGTATATATACAATGTTTATGTGATAAAAAAGCCAAAATAACTCTCTAAAGCCTTCATTACTCTCAAATTTTCCCTTTTATAGTTAAAAACCAACATTCCAGTATATAGTCTATACACTGACACAACCAATTAGCAAATTTTAGGATTTTAGAAGTTTAAATTATATTTCATCTTAGTTATTTATCCTTCCCATTTAGGATTCCATCAGCCTCCTTTATGTTTGGAAGGGTTCTTTCAAAGTAATCAACAACTTTTTGCAAAATTTCAACTTTTCTTGCATAGCAACTTTTGCGATTTTTCTTGTTTTCAACTTTTAATATTTCCTACTTAATAATTTGGCAATCCCTTATCTTTTCAATGCTAGGGAAACTTCTCTAGGATAGAGAACTATTCTAGTACTCCACTAAAAGGGAATCCCTTAAGTTCTAAGTCACTTATTAATTTATGGCAAGGAATGCCTTGATTCTAAGGTAATTTAGTAACTTCCTATTCCCTAGTTAATGTTGCCAAAACAAACCTAGCTCTTCAGACCTTTATTCTAAATACAAAGGTTCCATTGGAGCATATCACACTAAAATTGAAATGGTGAGGGCCCTATTTTTGAAGGTGTCCCTATACCAGCCACCAAGTATATCATTGATGCACTATTGAATGAACCTATGGATACTGAGGGCACATATTTTGGTACTTATAATGAAGCCAAGGCAAGAATAGAACATGAAATTAAGCTTCCTCAAGCAATTAGCAAAGGAAAGAAGAGGATATCAAAACTAAGGCAAGCAAGTTCTACTCTCATATTGAATGAATGAAAAGGAGATGATATAGAAGAAGATGAAGCAAAGGATGAAGCATAAGAAACAAAGTCTGAAGAAGAAGAGCCTATAAGAAAGAAATGTATGGTTATCATAACCAAACTACCAAGTCATTTACTATAGTATTCACAAGAGGAGCATCAAACTCTTGAAATAAATTGAAGTTAGGTGAGGAGGATGTGAAGGAAATTATTTTGAAAAGGCCTCCACCTACATTTTGAGAAAATTTAAATGAAATAGAAAGACAAGCTGGAATGGATAACTTCAAAGCACACAGATATGAAACTAGGACTGCGGGTGAGAAACAAAAAGTTGAAGAGATGATGATGTCAAATTTAGGTAAATGGAAATACTCCCTAATCAACTAGTACAAAAAAATCAAATGAGCTTATGTAAGCAATCAAGCTAACATGGAAAAATGCCAAGAAAACTACAAAAGACATATGTATGAATAGACTTTGAGACAACTCATGTAGAGTCTTAGTGATAGAGAAGTAAAATATTCCTTGAAGAAAAATGAAGAGAACCTCACTCTTAAGTTCAATACATGTCTTGTGCTCATGAAATAAATAGAATCTATAGTGAAGACAACTACTACCACATGGAAAAATATTTACAACTTTCATCGCTTAAGTGTCTTTGTTGTTCATGTTAGTAATAAAGATGATGAATATGATAAGGAAGATGATAAAAATGATGCTGGAGAAGATTTGGAAACAAAAGATGATGTAATTCTAGATAATGAGGAGGAAGAATAGGAAGCTATAGAGGAGAATGTAGTAGCAATGGCCTCATTTCCTCATTCTCTAAGAAAAAATTTAATGCCATCAAGCTCAAAGAAAGCTTCTATTGAGTTGGTTGTGGTAATCACTACAAAACCAAGCACCCAACCAATCTTTGCACCTATTCAGCTAAGTACCATATTGACTAAAGTCATCAGAACTTCATGTACAGAGCAACAAGTGCCTCTACCACCATCAGATTCAGCAATATAGTAATAAAGTATTTCTAATATTAGTGCAATATATACTTTTTTTGCTAGCACCTCTATTTATACTATTTTTTCAATTCCAAGTATGCATATAGCAAGTACAAGGATAGTTGAGAAAAAGTCTCAAATAAGTACTAAAGTTTCAAGTAAGGATAAAGGTAAAGAAGAAGACATTGATCTAGATGAGGATATAGTTATATTGAATTGGGATATCTCTACTCTAAATCTTGATCAAAGCAATATCATGGGTAAATTATTGCAAAAGAGATCTAAGTAGCAGAAGCTTAGAGAAGAGAAGAGCAAAGAAAACCAAGAGCTTGAAGATGTCAAGAACATATTTGTAGATGCACTAAGTATTGAGGTTTATAGTACACAACCTATTTTTTTTTAGTTAGTAGAAGTTGTCCAGAATTACAATGAAGATATGAATGGACAAGAAAACTTTCTACAAAGAGTAGAGAGGAAATTTGAGAACAAAGTATTGGAAAAAGTGGCCTAGAAAATTGCAATAAATCAAGTAGAATTTTCTACTATTCTATGTTCATTGGAAACCTCTATGAATAATGTAACTTCATTATTCAAAAATTTGTTGGATACATCTATCTTCACTTAGGAAATCAAAGATAAATTATCTAAGATTGATAGAGACTTGAAGGCAAGTGCACACTAGTTGTGACCTGACCCAAGCTATGGTTCTACTCACTACTCAAAGATCATATATCTAACAAATCTGCAAGCAGAATTATTAAGAGAAGAAGCTAGGATAAGGGCCACACTTACAAATATCCAAGGCATGATTCTCCCAAATGTTGATGCAATGTAGAAGCACATTGCACATGGAAAGATAGTCATCCATCAAGATAACTTCTCGATAGTTGATCACATGATTAAGTTATCAACAAAAGTACATATTGTATTATAGGAAAATTGTGAGAAGGCAATAACATTTATTTTCAAGGTACATTATGACTTGTCACATTTTGGCATCAAAATGTAGTATACACCTTTGGCATTTATGCCAAAAAGGGGGAGAAGATGATATATATATATATATATATATATATATATATATATATATATAGAGAGAGAGAGAGAGAGAGAGAATATTGTATATATGTGATATATGTATGGGGTAGCAACATAATATTATACAAATACATGTACAAATAATCAGAAAACATATTTTACAAAATCAATTTTGAAAAATCTCAAAAATAGAGTATGTCATCGAGTTAAAGACACATGATGGAGATATAAAGAATGTTTTGACATGAAAATTTTGAGTATTTAGTTTTGGATTGATAAGTTTTTTGTCACTAATTCCAAAGAAGAAGATTGTTGACATTAAGGTCAAGTTTGTTTATTAGTGACTCACACCTAGTCAATTGGTTAGTAGCTACCAAGCTTATCTTGTAGTTTATAGTGTTAACCAAGGAATCAAGTCACTTCCAAGTTCTATAATTGACACTAAGTTTCAGAATCTACATTTAGCTCATGCCTAGTAGTATCTACTGAGTTCATTAGTGACAATGCAAAACAAGCTTCATAGTATTAACCAAGTTGCACAGTGTCAATTGTGTTCTCTAGTGTCTACCAAGTTTTTAGTGTTAGTGATGTTGATCTAGTGTTGACTGAGCCAAGGAGTGTCAACCAAGTTATTTAGTTTATATTGATCTCACAATGTTAGTGTTGACCGATCCAAGTAGTGTCAGCCAAGTGATTCAGTTTATATGCCAATTTTTGTAGTGTTCACCAAGTCACAAGTGTTGACCAAGTTTAGACTACTTGGAAGTGATTAGTATGAACTAAGTTTCTTAGTACAAACTAAGCTTCTACATCTACCAAGAGCATGATGATGTTGTGTTTTGACAATGGATGCTAAGTATCAGAACCTCACCAATTTTTTCTTCATAACCCGAGTGCCAGCAATTGAGCTGAATTTGTGATCCCAATGAAAATCTATGTTGTAGCCAACATTAATGAATTATGTTTTAGATTGATGTGTGTGTGTGTGTGTGTGTGTGTGTGTGTGTTTGTTTGTAATTTATTGTATCAAATCCAAAGAATGAAGAAGTATAAGCATATGAAGATAATTAGTGTGAATTAAGAAGGCTACAAGTAGTATAAGGGACAATAAAGATTTATCTATCACAACAAGGTGATCTTTATATTTGAAAAGGAATGTCAACCAGAAAATTAGAGTTGCAAATCAAAGATTAGCCATTGGTTCATCCTAACATGTGTATCACCTAAATCCTTTAGCAAGGTAGACTTTAGAGTTTTTTTCAAATCTCTTTACTAAATAAATACTTCATTGTATGTTTTGTAAATCCTTTCACAAGGTGGACCTAGCAATCCTTATTGCTCCTAACAGGGTAGGTCACCAGAAGTGATCAATTATAAGTATTAACTAGAAAACATTATACTACATTACTAAATCTTGTTGAAATCATCCCCACCCTAGTTTTACTTTCTATTTGGAAGGTTTTTGGTTCACCATATTGTTAGAATTCTTTAGAATAATTGAGAGCGGGGGGGGGGGGGGGGGGGGGTGAATCAGTTATTCAAGGTCCAAATGCCCTATTAATACCTTTTTCATATGTTCAAACTTAAATCAGTCATATAGGCAAATTACTGTAAATCAACATGTAAAGATAAAACATTCAAGATCAACACATGACACAATGATTTATGTGGAAACCCAATTTTAGAAAAACCACTAGTAACATGCTACTTGATTCTCACTCTTCTAAAGTGATGCCCTGTTAAAAGCCTCCCCTGTTAAAGGCTTACAACACACTGTTAAATGTGACCTTGTTAGAGGATTTCACCAAATCTTTAGGAATGGGCCTAGTTAAAGGTCTTTTAGAACATTCACTAGGAATGCCACCCTGTTAAAAGATTTATCTAATGGTTGTTAAACCAACCTAAGTCCATATGATTTATCTTACTGTTACAATTTCTAGAAAGTAACGGTAATGGTCTTTTGATCTGACATAACTTACAACATACTTTGCAAATTTCAGATCTCTCTTTCAGTTCAATCCTTATGCTTGGCTTTAATCACTTCAGCTTTGACTGCTTGTTTCCCTCTCAAGCTTTGTCTCCTTGAGTCTTCTTACTCATTTTTCCAATGCAATCATGCTTGTGGTCATCTATTTAAGCAGAGTTCCTATGCTTTCTTCTCCTTAGCACATTCTACAGCACTTCATGCTTTTATGCTTGACCACGGCTCTCTCTCTCACTATCTCCCTCTTTTCCACACTTTAATTATTAACTTATGTCTTCTTATATAGAAGTCTGATTTGCCTTTTGCCACTAAATTTTTTTCTTTCCAATTTTAGAGTTTCAAAATGGATTAGGTAGGATACAATGTATCTACCCTATATCTTGTTCTCTTCTAGAAACTTTTCTAGTTGTATCTTTAAAAAAAAAATGTTCTACATGATGTTCAGTGCCACTAACTCATCATTCTTATCTTCCTTTTAATTCACAAATTTCTAGATAACAACTTTGTCGGCTTAGATCTGAAAAATCTTCAATTTTCAAAATAATGTAGCAACTCAACATTATTGAGTTGTTGGTGCTCGGCACCTCTGTGTTACTTGGCACCTCTGTGTTACTCAGCACCTATACCTGCTTGGCACTTGGTTCTTCTCGGCACTTGGTTTTGCTCGGCACTTAGTTCTACTTGGCCTATAACTGCTCGACACTTGGTTCTGCTCGGAACTTGGTTTTTCTCAGCACTTGGTTCTACTCAACACTTTAACTAGGAATTTACTCGGCTCTTACTAGCTTGCTCGGCTCTTACTAGCTTGCTCAGCTCTTACTAGCTAAAACCTTTGATATGTTTCAGTCTGCTCATTCTTTGTATATGTCATCCAATACACTATTTAATCAATGGCTTAACTGATCCTTGTACTTCATTATAACATCATAACTTCAACCTTTCTCTAGGTGTTCTAGTTACATCTTATTGATTGCCTCCACCTTGACAATCAACTAATTGATAGTATTTGGATCACTAAAGCAATTGTCATCCCTGCAAGTAGCAAGTTTGACATCAATGAAAAAACAATGATTGAGGACATTCTTTACCAGTTCCATTAATTATTTCAACAACTTTTCTTATGATCATTTCTATCATTTCCAACAATCTCCCTCTTTGGCATTGATGGCAAACCAAACTGATCAAGTAATCAATTTAGTTACCACCATGTTTGTATACGTTAGCTTGTTGCATTTTCACTACTGATCTCATATATCTCCCTCTTTCATATATATCTCCCTCTTTCTTTGCATTGATCAATTTTCTACATATTTCTCCCTCTTTGACATAAATGCCAAAGATGTAGCATCTTTATCATGCAAAATATAAGCTTTCTGCTTCTTGATGTTTTTCTCCCTCTGTCACCATGCTTGTGACTAATTTGGAGTTTTTGTTCTTTCTGTCATCCTTTGCACCAACCTGTTAATATTTCAATGATTTATTCCTGTTGATGCAAGGCAGCTTCCTTGTTGCCTTAAACTGCTTGAGTTAGGGGTATAACCCCTAACTTGCCTCTAAGATATTCATAGGAATCCTTCGGCAATGGTTTGGTGAAGATATATGTAGTTTGTTCTTTTGTGTGAATGTATTCCAACTTCACTTGTTTGTCTTCTACCAATTCTTTGACATAATGATACTTGATTGCAATATGCTTGGTTTTCACATGCATTACTAGATTTTTGGATATATTTATAACACTTGTATTATCACAATACAATATCACTAGTTTTAGGACTTCTTCTTTCATTCCATTCAATAGATGTGTGAGCCATACAATGTTTGTACAATTGATTGCAGCTGCCACATATTCTGATTCTGCAGTGGACTGGGATATACATGTTTGTTTCTTGCTAGTCCAGGTAACCAGCCTTTTGCCTAGAAATAATGCACCTCCACTTGTGCTTTTTCTGCCATCAATGTTTCCTCCCCAGTCTGCATCTATATATGCATTAAGTTCAAATTTTCTATTCTTTTTGTAGTATAGACCAAAATCATCAGTCCCTTTGAGATATCTCATTATTCTTTTTACTGCTATGAGATGATTTTCTTTAGGATTAGTAGGGAACCTAGCCACTATTCCAACTGCTAATGCTATGTCTGGTCTACTATGTACAACATATTGTAGTTTTCCAATCATGGATCTGTACATTGTTTGATTAACTTCAGCTGAGTCATCATTTTTGGATAGCTTATTTCTTGTGGCCATTGGTGTGTTGACTGGTTTGGATTCCTCCAATCCAAATATTTTAAGAATTTCTTTGATGTATTTTGATTGTGTAATAAATATTCCATGTTTGAGTTGATGTACTTGCAATCCAACAAAAAATTTGATTTCTTCAAACATAGACATCTCAAATTCATGTTTCATTTTGTCAGCAAAGCTTTTGCAAAGTACTTCCTTACCACCAAATACTATGTCATCCACAAAAATTTCAAATACAATAATGTCTTTACCTTCTTCAGCTTTGATGTCCATGTTGACTTTATCATCAGTTCTTTCAAATCCAATTTGCACTAGATACTTGTGAAGTCTCTCATACCATGCTCTAGGTGCTTGTTTCAAACCATATAGTGCTTTATGTAACTTACACACCATATCCCTATTGTTTTCATCAACAAATCCTTCTGGTTGTTCAATGTAGACTTCTTCTTCTAGTATACCATTTAAGAAAGTGAATTTTACATCCATCTGATAGACTTTAAAATCTTTGTAGGTAGCATATTTAGGTAAAGTTCTTACTCCTTCCATTCTTGCAATAGGAGTGAATGTTTCTCCATAGACTATTCCTTCTTCTTGAGCATAACCCTTGCATACTAATCTGGCTTTGTTTCTGGTAATCTCACCATTTTCATCTAGCTTTTTTCTGAATACCCATTTGGTACCAATTACATTCTTGTTAGTTGGTCTGGGAACCAAACTCCTGGTTTTATTTTTTCTTATTTGATCAATTTCTTCTTCCTTAGCTTTATGCCAGTCATCATCTTGTAATGCACCATGTACTGTCTTGGGTTCAGATTGGTTAATCAGACATGATTCATGTCTTAGTCTATTCCTTGTCATTGGTCTTGCATCTTTGTCACCAATTATTTGTTCAGCAGGGTGATGTCTTTTTACATATTTGGATAATCTTGGCTCTATCCTTGTTTCCATGTTTGATCTTTTAGATTCAGGATCACTATGTTCTTCATTTTCAGGTTGTTCTTCATCATGTATGCTGTCTTCAGAATCAGATTGTGCTTTTTCTTCATTCTATAACTCAACTTCTGAATGCAACTCGGCATTCACTGGTTGTGAATTGGCTGAAACTGACACTTGTTGTTGACTTTCAATTTGATTGACATCATCCTCATTAGCAGTCATTCCTTCATAAGAATATACAAAGGTTTTGTATTCTTCCATTTTCTTTGGTATTTCAGCTTGGACTTATGTGTGCTTGTCAAAATTTACATTTGTATTTTCCACAATTTTGTTAGTGTTAATATTCAAACACTTATATGCCTTACTTCTAGTGGAGTAACCAAGAAATATACCTTCATCACTTTTTGCATCAAATTTTCCATTTCTAACATCCTTAAGGATAAAAAATTTGCAACCAAACACTTTGAAATGTTTTACATTTGGTGAGTAACCATACCATAATTCAAAAGGTGTTGTATTTGTACCTTTCTTGACTTGTACTCAGTTCAATGTATGAACAGCTATGCTTACAGCTTCTCTCTAGTATTTTAGAGCAACATTCTTTTCCATCATTAATGTTTTGGCATAGTCAATTACAGATCTATTTCTTCTCTTAGCAATTCCATTCTGTGGGGGAGTTCTAGGAGCTGATGTTTGTCTTTTGATTCCATTGTCATTACAGAATATCTCGAATTCATTTGATGTAAATTCAACACCTCTATCTGATCTTAGACATTTCAAGCTTTTTCTAGTTTCCTTTTTAACTCTGGCCACATACCACTTAAACATTTGAAAAGCATCAAATTTTTGTTTTAAGAACATAACAGTCATCATCCTGGAATAGTCATCAACAAATAACATTATGTATTTATCTCCTCTATAGCTTTCTATTTCCATTGGACCACATAAGTCAGTGTGAACTAACTCAAGTATCTCTTTAGATGTATAGTTTTTGCTTTTGAAACTTGATTTTGTCATCTTTCCTAGCTGACATTGTTTGCACATGATATTATCAGGCTTCTTTAATTTTGGTAAACCTCTGACTTTCTTCATTCTACTGATGTTGACTAGATTGTCAAAGTTGACATGAGAAAATCTTCTATGCCATAACCATTCATCATCAAATTTTGCAAATAGACAAGAAACATCATCCATATCAAGGTAAAATAAATTACTCTTTGTTTGATCTCCTTTTCCTATCAGTTTACCATCATTGTCATAGATTTTTGCAGTTTTGTTTTCAAATTCCACTTTGCAACCTTCATTGCCTGCTTGTGAGACACTCAGTAAATTGTAGTTTAATCCTTCAACATAGTATGCATTGTCACATGAAATTTGGTCTGTGATTTTAATGGAACCTTTTCCTTTGATTTGACATGGAGCATCATTACCAAATCTAACACTGTTTCCATGATACTGAGTAAAGTTAACAAACTTACTTTTGTCTCCTGTCATGTGATTTGAGCATCCACTGTCTATGATCCATCTGTCATTCTTGTTTATACATGTCACCAGTGTTGTGGCTTCTTCTTCATCAGATTGGTCCTTCATGGCTACATAAACAACTTCATCATCATTGTCATCAGAATTTTCTTCAACAATATAACACTTCTTACCTTTTTCTTTATAATCTCTCTTGTCATCATCTCTTCTGTTCTTGTATTTGTTGCCTTCCTTGGAATCCTTTTTTTGTGGACATCTTGCAGCAATATGACCTACTTCATTGCAATTGAAACAAATGATAGGCATCTTACCTTTGAATTTTCCTTTGCCCCTGTGAAATCTTCTAGCAAACAATGCTTCCAATTGTTCCACATCTTCCTCATCAGTGCTACTATCACTAGATACATACTTCATTATTCTTCCTTTCCTTGATTTCACCTATTTGGCATCTTTTAGTGATAACTTGGCCTTAAAAATAGATTCAACATTTTCAGGTTTGTAGCTGTCAAAGTTAGATAACTCAAATGCAGTGAGTCTACCTATTATACCTTCAAAGCTTAGATTATTTCCTGGTATACATCTTAGCTCTTATATTGCTGATACTCTAATGGCATAGATAGGAAGCAAAGTTCTTAAGAACTTACTATTAACAATATCTTCATCCAGTTGGCCATTCAAGCATCTTATTGCACTTACCACTTCCTTTATTCTTGCACCATACTAAGCAGCATTCTCATTTTCTTCCATTTTCATGTCATCAAATTTTCCTCTGAGACTTTCTCTTTTTGCTCTTTGTACATTTTGATCTCCTCCATAGATTTATGATAGGGCTTTCCACATTTTGAATGTAGTGTCACATCCTTTGATATCATCAAATTCAGAATAGCTGAGTGCAAAGGCAATTTCCAGCATTGTTTGGTTGTGTTCTTGCTTGTTTTTCATGTCTTCGGTAGTAGGAACACTTGTTGGATCTACATGTTCAGTGACAATTGAATTTTGAGCATAATATCCTATGGATCCAAGATGTATCTTCATCAAACTTTTCCATGCAACAAAGTTGTCTTTGTTGAGCTTGGGAACTTCTCTCTTTGGCATTTTGATCTTTTCTGCTAGTAGTCCTTTTAAACTAAATCAGCAGTCAGTTCTGATACCAATTGTTAGAATTCTTTAGAATAACTGAGAGTGGGGGGTGAATCAGTTATTCAAGGTCCAAATTCCCTATTAATACCTTTTTCATATGTTCAAACTTAAATAAGTTATATAGGAAAATTACTGTAAATCAACATGCAAAGATAAAACATTCAAGATCAACACATGACACAATGATTTATGTGGAAACCCAATTTGGGAAAAACCACCAGTAACATGCTACTTGATTCTCACTCTTCTAAAGTGATGCCTTGTTAAAAGCCTGCCTTGTTAAAGGCTTACAACACAACACACTATTAAATGTGACCTTGTTAGAGGATTCCACCAAACTGTTAAGAATGGGCCTGGTTAAAGGTCTTTTAGAACATTCACTAGGAATGCCACCTTGTTAAAGGATTTATCTAATGGTTGTTAAACCAACCTAAGTCCATAGGATTTATCTTACTGTTACAATTTCTAGAAAGTGATGGTAATGGTCTTTTGATCTGACATAACTTACAACATACTTTACAGATTTCAGATCTCTCTTTCAGTTCAATCCTTATGCTTGGCTTTAATCACTTTAGCTCTGACTGCTTGTTTCCCTCTTAAGCTTTGTCTCCTTGAGTCTTCTTACTCATTCTACCAATGCAATCATGCTTGTGGTCATCTATTTAAGCAGAGTTCCTGTGCTTTCTTCTCCTTAGCACATTCTACAACACTTCATGCTTTTATGCTTGACCACAACTCTCTCTCTCACTATCTCCCTCTTTTCCACACTTTAATAATTAACTTATGTCTTCTTATATAGAAGTCTAATTTTCCTTTTGCCACTCAATTTTTTTCTTTCCAATTTTAGAGTTTTAAAATGGATTAGGTAGGATACAATGTATCTATTCTATATCTTGTTCTCTTCTAGAAACTTTGCTAGTTGTATCTTAAAAAAAAAAAACATTCTACATGGTGTTTTGTGCCACCAACTCGTCATTCTTATCTTCCTTTTAATTCATAGATTTCTAGATAACAACTTTGTCAGCTTAGATCTGACGAATCTTCGATTTTCAAAATACTGCAGCAACTCGGCATTATTGAGTTGCTAGTACTCGACACCTCTATGTTACTCGGCATTATTGAGTTAGTGGTGCTCGACACCTCTGTGTTACTTGGCACCTATACCTGCTCGACACTTGGTTCTGCTCGGCACTTGGTTTTGCTCGGCACTTGGTTCTGCTTGACACTTTAACCAAGAATTTTCTCGGCTCTTACTAGCTTTCTTGGCTCTTACTAGCTAGTGAACTTAGTTTGAGCTTTACAAAAGACTTAGCTAAAACCTTTGATATGTTTCAGTGTGCTCATTCTTTGTATATGTCATCCAATACACTGTTTCATCAATGGCTTAACTGATCCTTGTACTTCATTATAACATCATAACTTCAACCTTTCTCTAGGTGTTCTAGTTACATCTTATTGATTGTCTCCACCTTGACAATAAACTAATTGATAGTATTTGGATCACTAAAGAAATTGTCATCCCTGAAAGTAGCAAGTTTGACATCAATGACAAAACAATGATTGAGGACATTCTTTACCAGTTCCATAAATTATTTCAACAACTTTTCTTATGATCATTTCAATCATTTCCAACACATATCTTGTGTCAAAGTGTTATGAACGTTTTACTACTTTCATTCCTTCATGCATGCAATTAGATCAAAATATTATATGAAGGATTAATTGATGAAATAAGTTGAAGTCTTATTGGTTCTTGATTTGCCCCCTCCCCCTCTGAGTAACCTTGCCTACCTTATATTTCCAGCAACCCTCCCCTTAAATTATTAATTTCCTTATCTCCAGATCTAGGAAAAGATTAAAATCTTCTATTAATTCTTCTAATTATTTAACATTATTAGATAGTTTCCCTATTGATTTATCTTCTTTAGCTATCCACAAACTATCCATTGAATGAATGATGCATCATATTCCTTCGCTTCCTAGATTCCCTCTTGAAGCACCATAAAATTTTAATTTTCCCATCCTATAGATGGTAGACTCCTTTTACAATATAATCTAGCTTGTTTTCAGAATTTAGGATACATCATATGTAGATTAATCAGGTTTTGTCAAATTTTCCTCATTTTTGCATCCCAATCCAAAAAGGATCCTCCTTCTTTAACTAAGTTTCTAAATTCATTATTAGTACTCTCCACTATAGTAGAATTTACTTTATTAAGAAAGGAAGTGATGGACCTATCTTCATTGGTAAAGATTCTAAGGTTTATTTCTTTCCAGATTTCCCAAAACAAAAATAGACGAGGAAAACATCCAAAGGCTATTATAGATTTTAGAGAACTCCTTCTTTCACCAACTTTTGAGTTGGTCCCAAAGATTATTTGAGAAATCTGAATACCAATTAATCTTTTTTCATAACTAAAGCCAAAAAAATTGGGCAAAGGGACAATTGTATAATAGACAATCCATCATTTTTCTACCATTTTTTACATAAAGGGAATCTTGACGGGTCTTTAAAACCCAATTTAGTAAATGTATTAGCTATAAAGTTTCTATTATAAAGAGATTCCCATAAGAAGATATCTACTTTTGATAAGCATGCACGATCGCAACACAAAGCTAAGGGGATATCTATTGACTCCCATCTTTGGGAGTGATTAACTTGTATCCTTTTTTAATGCTATATATTCCATCCTTAGAGGCTCCCCAAATTATATTTTCCATTATATATTTATGATTAACTTTGATTAATGAGATTTTAATATTTATGTTCTTCTTGTTCTAATAAACTTTTTTCTAATGCTAAATTTCACTTATATTTTATTTTTTGATCTTCTATTGTGATTTTTAGATACTTATTTAGAAATATCCCTAGAAGATTGATCAAATTATTGTCAATTTTCAAAGGGAGATTTAGGCTATCAAGGGTGCGAGACCATCCTAATAGTCTTCCCAAAATAGGACATTATGAATCTTACCTATATCACAAGTTAGATAATTGCAAATAAGGGGTTGGCAATGCATCCTAAAATTCCATGTTTTGGATCCTTTTGGAGGATAAGTGGTGTAAAAGAAGAAAAAAGGATTAGAAGAGGACACATTTCTTTTTTGTTCATTTTTAAGGTTGTGAATTGGTGAGGTAGTACATTTTCAAAGATAGACATGGTTTCAAAGATTGTAAATGCATGTCTTTAAGTTATGATGGGGAAAAGAAAAGAGAAGCACATGATATTATTCTTATTTTAGCTTACAAAACTAATAGCTATGATTATATGAGTAAAGGAAAGAAATCAATATAAACTATTAGCATAACATCACAAAAAATCAATTAGACAATTGAGGATAAGCCACAAAGTTGTGAGGAGTTACTGCTAAGTTAATGTTTCAAACTAATGCATCATCCTAGGCTATGTAAATGAACCATGGGTTATAGAAGTGAAGTTATGAATGCTTGTAATCCCATTGTCATGGTGTTTAATTGTAATTAAAAATTTCAAGTTGCAAAATGGAAAGGGTAGTTAAGTTGAAGGCTATCACATGGTTGCATACAGTATAAGTAACATCCTAATTTAAGATTTGAAGCTATGAAAGTTATATGAAAGTCAAAAAAATATTGATCACACCTTCATATGTCAAAATCAAATGGGAGAAAGTTGAGTTGTAAGCATATGAACAAAGTATGTGTTGCAGTTAAAGTTCATATAATGCCCTCACATAGTTGCAAATGATGTTAGAATTTTAAGCTATGAAGTGGAAATAAGGTGAAATCTAAAGCATCACATCATCATAGGCATAAAATATTTCAAGGGCTAGATCGTGGCAAGTATGCAAGATATATAATTAAAGGTTGGTTGCAAGGTTAGAATGGTTACACAAGTATGTTAAAATGGAGCTAGAAAGTAATGATCAAATGAGAAATACAAGGTTCACAACATTGCAAGCCAAATTTGATGAGAAGAAAGATTAGGTATGATGTTACAAAGCATTAGAATGAAAACCCTAATCTCTTGGTCATGATTTGAATCAAGGAAAGCATGGAACTTGTAGAAAAGAAGTGATGACCTATTTTTTTTATCATCACAACTATCAGTTTTAAGGAACGAAAATAGTTTTGATGACCATTATCTAAGCTACATAGAAGGACTTGAGTTGGAGGTACAAAATATTAAAAAAGGCAAAGATTTTGCTAGCTTTTTGAGGATTGATAGGTTTGCAAGTGTGTTGAGTTTTAATTTTCATTAATGTTGTGGTACCATTGTGAAAACACGTAAAGTATGAAAGATAGAGAAATTTTCTTTATCATTTTCATATTTTCTCAGAGTTTTGTAGAGTAAGTTTTGAATTGTAGAGTGATTCCTAGTGTTTTTCAATATCCAGTATACACAATTAGCTAAATTACTTGCAAAAATGGCCCAAAGTGAAGGTGAATTGATTACACAAGTAGTAATTGAAGAACCGGATACACCACCAAAGACTCCCAACACCTTTATAGAAGAATCGATAAACATCTTTCTAGTTCCACAAATGCTTAGAATGCCAATGACCTTGCATTCAAAGACCCATATGCAATGTGTAGAGATGTAGTTTTCCCTAATAGAAATGGCTATGAATTGTTGTAGTTTTTCTACAAGAACAGAGTTAAAGAAGTTCCAATATGAAACCCTTGGGTAAGAAATTTGGGAAAATTGATCATGCCAAAAGTCTTTGTAGATGTTGACCTGGTCAAGGCATTAATCAAATGCTATAAACTTGTTAATAAATCATTCCACTAGAAGGATAAAATCATTTTTCTAGCACTGGATAAGGATACATTCACAAAGGCATTTGATTTAGTGGACATATATCATTATCCATTGATTTAAAAAATTTTAACAAGAATTTCACAGAGCATGAGAGATTTTATATGGGTAAAAATATAACCAGACACATTCCCAAGGTGAAGAAGGATGTAGGAGAGATCCCAAAGAAGAGAGATGATAAGAAAATTATACCCTTGGATTGTTTTTTATGGTACTTTTAGAATACTATGTTCGACATTGACAAAGCCATAGGTTCAGATGGAACCATGAATGCTTCAAGGGCACATTATGTCATGGATCTGAATATTCAAGACCCAAATCATTATGCTGGATATGATTTTGTAGAATACATAATTGAGAGTATTCACATAGAAATCACTATTACCCAGCAAGGAGAATTGAAGGATTTTAGTTCAATCACTACTCCTTGATCATGTTTTATCTTGTCCAAGAATGCTAACATATTTGACCAAAGCTTCTTCAAGTCTACAAAAGAGTGGGCAAAGAAGTTGCCAGTGCAAAGATAGACATAGGTATCTAAAATGTACAACCCATATTAAAATGTTATCTATTTCTATAATAATTTTGTTTAGCCAGTTTTGAAAATGATAGGGTCTATAATTGAAAGAGTTTGTAGGACTATTAGGAATGTTGTTAGACCTAAATGGTGTTTTGGTGCTAGAAAACAACTAACTCATGAATGAGGTAGTGTTTTCTTATTTGAAGAATATACTATTATAAGATTTTTTTGGATGTCCCCAGTCACCCTACATTTTTCCATAATATATTCCTAAGAGGCTAGGGTTGGTAGAAATATTTTGGTAGTTGATTTCTTTGAATAGGAAATACTTAAGAAAAGGTGTCAAGAAGAGAACATTTTTATCTAGGTATACTAAGGTGGGGGATTTTGAAATTGGAAAAACTATGGTTGAGCAGAAAAATTCATTTTTGCAAAATTATAAAATGCTGACTGGGCTAGCCAGAATTTATGAACCCTATAATGTAGGTAGGCATGCCTTGAAGAGTATGAGAGGATATAATCTGCCCCTACAAATCCTATATGGGAAGACGATGTTATTGTTGATGTATTGAGTGAGGATGTTTGAAAGGAAATAATGATGAAATATAGAGATATCATTGGTTATGAACATGAAATGAGAAAGGTAGACCCATCTGTTAAATAGTTTTATCCTAATGAAGAATATTGGGCCATATTGGATAGGTGTGTAGAAAACTTTGATGAGTTGGTGTCTTAAGTCCTACAGGTAATAAAAAAGAATATTGACATAGAATATTCTGATGATGAATAAATATTGGAGGTATTAGATGAAGAAGATCAATTTGAGGATGACCAACTTGGACAAGATGTTCCTAAGAAATGTGCATGGGTAGAACAAAGACATAAGAAGCAAAAAATGCTAGAAATACTAGATAAGATTCAAGAAAAGGCTCTCAAGATTTTTCCAAAGGGAATAAAATACTTTGATGATATTATAAGATGATTCTTAATATCCCAAGCATCTGAATATGAGCAAAGAACAAAGAAATTATAGATAGAACCTCAAATGATTGATGATAGAATCATTGAAGCTAGGGAGTTTATGAGTAATGACAATTTTATCAAGTTAGATGAATTCAAAAACTTCCCATTTATAATAAAAAGGAATAAATCAAAATTATAGATGGATCCTGGGGACTCAGAAGAAGTAATTGTTGGGTTGGTGCAAAAGCTATAGGAATAAGATCCTACCAGTGAAATCCTTACTACTAAAGAGGCTAGAGATCTAGTAACAAGGATTGGAATGGTTATCTTCCCAGGGTGGGATCTAAGCTCTTTTTTTCTACTAGATCAAATAAGAAAACAAGAAAAAATAGTCTCATTTGAGGATGAGAATCAATATGGGGAGATGATGGGATTAGGGTTTAATGTAGATGCCCAAACAATAACAATTTTGAGTTTAGCTCCAGAGGATGATAAGCCCACTCATGGAAACCAAAGAATCCCCTAGGGAAAATGTTATATTGTGGCATGTGTAGTCTATTTCTAGTGACCAAATATTGTAGAAAACATACTTTAGTAGCATTAATGAGTAGGAACAAGATGGAAACTCTTTAGGCCCAACATGAAAAAGCATATGAAAAAATTATTGGAACAAGAAGGAGTTATGAATAGGAGATGAAGAAGACATTTGTCTTACAAAAAAATACTATTAAGTTAGAGATAGAGGTAGCATCATTAAAGAAAGCTATTAGAGCTACCATAGAGCTCCATGAAAGAGGTGTGTAGATAGAAGAGCAAATAATTGAGATAGGGGATCAAGCCATGCCATAGAAATTGATGAGGAAAACTTAGAAGCAAGAAAGGATGTAGAGATTAGAACAATGAAGAACTTGCTAGCATATAAGATAAATGCATTGAAAACAATCTCCTAGAATGTGCATGGCAATTATTTGGCATTAGAGGGAGCTAAGTACAAATGTTCAAAGGCTATTGGTTTGCTAACTCCACTCTTAAGTACATGGGCCCCCTACATGAATTTTTTTGATATATTAATTCCTTTTTTTCCACATAAGGAAGACATACCAAAGCTCATCATTATACACATTAGAAAAATGATTAATAAAGTGAAAGATTTAAATAGTTTATTTAATGGCAAGTTACAATAGATCCAAAATAAGATGAAGACAATAGCTAGATATGTATACCAAGTTTTGTGCCTATAATTTTAGATGGTGAGGGAACAACAAAATATTGGGTAGAGTGGTCATCTTCTTTTGATAACATTCTTGATCACCCTAGATTTTTGTCTCTTTGCAATAATCAAGCTAGTATTTCAATAGTTTATGACATGATTGATATACTTTACATAGAAATAGACATGTCTAAAGTAATGGAAAGGTTAGAACCATGATAGATGCCAAGTGGAAAAAATGTTAAGATGAGTTGGAAATAGTTAAAAATACCACTTGGCCCAATGTGGATACGAATATCACCATATGGGACTCGATTGCAAATATCAAGGCTTTTCCATTTGTTGGCAGTGACTGATACAATTAGAAGATGCAGTTAGTATATAGTTAAAGATTCAAAGAATAGAGTAAAAAGGCATTGATGATGACATGGGTTAAAGAAATATAAAATTTGCTAAAAGAAAAATACTGCTAATGAATGGCACCTACCAATCTTGCAGCTGTATCTCAGAATTTTGTCAACTATAAAGGATATTTGTGATGTAACTACTTATAACATTTATTTTCTAGTCATGTTTTGACAAGTGTCCTCCCATTTGAAGCTTATATCAATCCTTCTAATAAAAGGACTTCCAAGATGAAGAGAGGAGGTCCAAAATTCATATAATTTTGAGCATTACGCTATTGTTCTAATTAGTCCATTGAATCTTTTGTGAAACATTGTGATGTATTCTACTGTAAATTTGAAAAAACAAGTGAACATTGATAGATTTACTATTTTATCTTGAATTTTTTTATAGTTTTACCAACATTATGAAATTTTCAAGGAAAATTAATACAAAGGAGGAAGTTCTCCCATATTTTTGTCTATGAATTCTATCTCCATTATTTTTTACTAGTTTTATTGGGATGGTTTAAGCAAGTTTTATGCAATTTAGTGCAACTAGGATAAGTTGTATATCATTTTTTTGTTTCTTTTAATTCAAATAATTAAGTAAATGCTCCAATAAATTGATAGAGTTTCCAGTTATATAGTAGGGATATTCATAAGAATGGGTCTAGGGACAATTACTAATAAGATTATTTTTAATACAATTAATTAGTTCAACAATATCTTCTTAGGTAGACTTTGAATCCCAATAGATAGGGCACTAATCAGACATTCAATTTCATGTTGAAGAAATCATAGGGTTTCATTAGGCATAAAATATAAAAATCAGATCAATTTTACTTTATTGTATGAAGATTTAAATTATTGGTCAACACTTATTTGTAGTAATCCCTTGAATGTCATTGTTACCTGCAACTATCAAGGATTGCTTGTAAAATGTAAAAGATATGTGACCATTGTTTTCTTTGAAGTGATAGATCTAGAAAAGAGAAGTATCAATTAAATGAAGCATGAGAAAATTGTCAAATAAATCAATTATATTACCATGTATCCCTGAGGTGCACCCACTTAAGCTTTGCAGAGCTTGAAGAGTAGAGAATCTTGGTGATTTTGTTGAAGTTGGTACTAGATCTAAAGCTCTCTTAGTTAAACATGGGAAGTAGCTAGCCCTTAGATTGATATAAGTTCTCTAAATTCTGGTATTAGGTCTTATTCTTTTTGGTAGTGTAAAAAAACCAACAACCTCAACAGGCCTATGTAAAAGTAGCTACACTACATCTAAATAAGACTGCAACCCTTTTGATCAAAGAAGTCATGTCATCAAGGTCTTCCATGTGTGATAGTTATGAGGGGTCAGAAGTTCTAGACAATAAGAGGTCTCAACAATTTTTTAGAAGGTGTTTGATTGTTTTTTAAAAAGTTATGGTTTACTGATGTAAATAAAAATAATAATAATTAAAAACAACCCTCATAATAAAAAATATTAAACCACAGCTACTGGAAGGAATGTGTAAACAAGAAGAGATAAAAAAAAACTTTAGTTTAGAATCACATGTTCCTTTGAGTAATATTGATGAAAAATATTAGAGAATCTAAATAAGGCTTGAGAAGAGCTTTTTGATGCTTTTTCTAGATTGAAAAATAGAGCTATAACAAACAAGTTACCACTTGAAAGATAATAGACATAAAAAAAATTCAATCATAAGAATAGGTAGATCAAATTAGGAAAAATCCAAAAAATACCTACACCATTGTCTTTGCCTCTAAACTAGAATTCTGAGGCTTCTTTTAGATTAAAAAAATATCCCAGTATGCTCAAGATATCACAAAAAAACCTATTGAGAGATTTTTGAAAGCATGAATGTTGATGATATTCCTATGGGGGAGTATTGTAGATATGTTACTATGATGATATGTCACATTTATGACTAAGTTTGTCATTGATGTCAACATAGAAGTTTTCTATGGTATCTAACAGAAGAATAGTAGAAATATCAAGATGGTACAGATGACTAGTTGAGTATTATAACTATTCCAGGATATGAGAGATGTATCTAAGTATCTGGTATATGTAGTTATGTAAGTTTTGGGGATGTCTATTTTGAGATAGAGTTTATAGAGGCATGATTTGGTAAACTTGTTATATCTCTTAGAAGAGTTATTATTCATGAGAATCAAGGTTGAGGATGTGAAGAAGACATGCTGGTGATGATGTGGCTAATTTTTCTCTTTATAATATTACATGTACAAAAAGTTATTCGATTTGGAAGGTGGAAGACTAATGTTATTGCTAAGTGTAATGCATTCTTAATGTGGTCCTATAATGATTAATTGGGAAGGTCTAATAGTTGACTTAGGGAATTTTTATTATGGAATCAGTATAAAGGAAGGGAATTTTCCTTTATCAAGAATGGCATGAAATAAAACAAGGCAATTCTAAGCAGTAGACAGAGTAGAATGCAAAGTTGAGCAGAGTAAAGCAGAAGTAAAGGAAACTTCATTATCGAGGTTTTGCTAAATGATCTAAGATTTGTGACCTTTTCTACAAGGTATAATAGTGATTGGTTTGGTTGATAAAATAAAGGAAAGAGGAACATAATAGTAAATTACTTGTTTGAACAATGAGCTCTTCTTGTAGTTGAAATTTCATGTTTGGGCAGTGGGCTCATCTTGCATACATTGTACTACAACTCCTAATAGGGTTGGAATCTACTAACATGGATTCAAAGTCTCCTAATAGGGACTCATATGTACTAAATGTTGTAATAGATTCCTAATAGGATCCATCCTCTAATAAAAAATATATATATTATTAATCTTGTGCACATCATTTGCACTAGGGTTTTTCCCTAGTTAACAAATCTGGTGTAATTTTAATGGAGATAAATGGTTTAATTGTTGGATAATTGATTCACACCAACCCCCCCACTCCCTTTCCCATCTCAATTATCTTGGCAGAATATTGTTTCTAAAAATTGGTATAAGAGCTTTAGGTCATCGAAGATAAAGTTTAACAACTTTGGGAGATCTATGGCAAGCATGTTCAGGAAAGATAGTCCAAAGTTCAATGGAACAAATTATGATAGAAAAAAGGAAAAAGATAAAGAGACATTTTTTATGTATGGGTTTGGGATATTGGATCTTGATAAAATTAGTGAAGAGAATCATTGCTAAAAAGGATTTGTAAAGTTGTATTGAGGCATAAAGGGATATTTTTATGTGTGACATGAGAGATAGAGAAACATTATTGATTGCACTTCCTAAAATTAAATACAATCAAGTAAAATCACTTGCTACTTTACATTTGATTTGGAAAGATTTGGAAAATTATTATGAAGGTGATGAACATTTTAAGAAATTGAGGCTATAAAGTTGGATTTGTGCATTTCAAGATGCTAAAATGATGAAGATGAATCTATAAGAACATTTGTAAGTGGAATATTAGAAATTATTGTAGATAATAGATCTCAAGGAGGAACCAAAGAAGATGATGACCTCTTGGTGATATGGAAGATATTGAAGAGCTTAACACCACCATTTAAGCTAGTAGTTCAAATGATACAATTATTGATATCTTGTACCAAATATTTCACAAAGGAGACACTACTTGGAAGACTTGAAGCAGTTGAGAATGAGCTTAGACAGTCTAGAGAATTGACCAGAATAGAGACAACTTTTAGTGCCTTGAACATTTTACCTAGTCTATGAAGGAGCACAAGTGCTAGAGGAGATTTTTCTAGCATTAGTCGATCTAAGGAAGACAAAAGATTGAAGAAGGAGTAGCCCTTCTGGTAAGAAGACAAAAAGGAGGTAAGCAAATCTTTAAATGTTGGACTTGTCATGAATATGGTCATTATGCATCTATGTGACCTAAAAGAGAGAAAAAGTAAAAAGTAAATTAAAAACCTAGAAAAGATAGAAAGGATTTGTATGCACATAAAGAAAATGATTCCGATGAACAAGCAATAAGTGCTAGTGATGATGAAATTGGATTTGTGGCAATTAAAGAAGAAAATCTAGAAAAATTAGCATTGGTATCATAGGTTGAAAAGAAATATGATTGGATAAATAACAATGGTTGTTGACATCATATGACTGGTGATATGAACAAGTTTGTTGACTTCAAAAGTTAGGATAGAGGCATTGTCAAAGTTGGAAACAATGCAACATGCTCGTTTACAAGTATTGGATCTATAACTCTTAATGGTAAAACTAACCCTAAGGATGTATATTTTGTTGATGGTTTGAAGCACAATCTTTTGAGAGTTGGAAAACTAGTGGACAAAGGTTATTAGTTGCAGTTCATAGAGAAGACATGCATGATTAGAGACATAGATGGAAAGATAATTGGAACAAAAACTAGATCTAGATGTAATGCATTTTAGTTTGATCCTACTGAAATGACATGTTTGGTTGCAAAGGTAGATGATAGTTGGTTATGGCATAAGAGATTTTGTCATATAAACTTTGATAGTATTGTGAAGACTAGCAGTATGTTTGTAGTTATATATTTTCCTAAGATTGTAAAGGCTACTAACACAATTTGCAACAAATGTGTGTTGGTAAACCATAACAAAACTTCTTTTTTGTACAAGAAGTTTACTACTACAACAAAATTGGAGATTGTACACACAAATCTTAGTGGTCCTAAAAAGACTAAAGGACTCTATGGTAAAAGGTATTTTATGATTCTTGTTGATGACTTTTCTAGAATTATGTGGGTTGTATTTCTTAAAGAGAAATCTGACACATTTGATAAGTTTAAGATATTCAAGAATAGAGTTAAGAATGAATCTGGTATGAAGATTAAATGTTTAAGATCAAATAGAGGAGGAGAACTCAATTAAATTGAGTTTAACATTTTTTGTGAAGAAAATGGAATGAAAAGATATTTATCAGTTCTAAGAACCCTTGAATAGAATATCATTTTAGAGAGAAGGAACAAATCAGTTACAGAAGTAGCAAGAGCTATGTTAGCTAGGAATGACGTATCCAAGATGTTTTGGAGAGATGTTGTGAATAAAATACTCTACACTATCAACATAGTGCACCTTAGGAATGGTGCAAACAAGATCCCTTATTAGTTGTGGTTTGGTTATTCACCTATAGCTAAGTATTTCAAAAATTTTGGAAGTAAGTTTTATATCAAAAGACATGATGAGATTGGTAAGTTTGATGCTAGAAGTGATAAATGTATTTTTCTTGGATATTAATTGAAAAGAAAGACTTATATATGCTATAATATGAAAACTAAGATTATTATGGAAAGTGCAAATGTGAGAATTTGTGAAAAATTTAGGATACACGAGAGATTAGTTGATTACAATTCAAATGATGATGTTGTTACTAGACTTAGGAATGATGAAGTATTTCTCAAGACTAACAATGATTTATAAAATGAAGGAGAGTTGTGATAGGAACAAAGCTCAAAACATTTAGTAGAGCCAAGAGTTGAGATAGAAACTCCTAATTTAAGAAAGAATATGATAAACAATCACCCATCTAAGTAGATCATCAGAAGAAAAGATAAAGCTATGATGGCAAGAAGTAGATTCAATGAGGAACTATGTCTGATATCTCAAGTTGAACCTAAGAATCTAGATGAAGCATGTAAAGAGGATTATTTGAAATAATCTATGAAAGAAGAATTAGATTAGATAGTAAAGAATGAGAAATGGGAGTTGGTCCCTAGACCAATAGACTATTAGATTGTGGTGATTCATCAGGAATGTATTGTACATACTTCAAAAATTCTTTGGAGCTCAGGGCATCGCCATGAAAAAAAAAGGAAATTGGCCCTATTTTATCATGATTTTTGGCTGACATGTAATTATTAATTATAACCATAAAGAGATAAAAATATTTGTATAAAAGGGATTAGGGTTAGGGATTGTTTTCATAGTGGTAATGAGAAAGTGGGTTCTTGTGGTGGTTTTGAGCTATAAGGGATTACAAATTATAATTAGGCTGTAATCACTAAATCATAATAATATTGGACTTGCTATTTCGTGGATGTAGCCTAGGGATTGGGTGAACCACATTAAATCTTGGTTTCTTATGTTGTTTTCTATGTGATCAATTATTTTTTGATATTGGTTATATTTGCATGTAATTTTTATTTTTGTCCATGGTTTAATCCTAACAAGTGGTATCATAATGAGGTTGAGTTTTCAATTATCCTCTATAGGAAATTATTATAGTTGAGTGGGAGTCTCATGGTTGATTTGAACTAATGGAAGACAAGGGTAAGCTAAGGGTTGATAGGTTTAATGGGTAGAACTTTCAGTTATGGAAGATGCAAATGGAAGACTATCTTTATTAGAAGGATTTATGGAAGCTATTGGAAGTCAAAACCAAGAATTAGGGATCTATGTCAAATGAAAATTAGGATCTTTTGGATAGAAAGAAACTTGGAAGCATTTGATTATGCTTGGCACCATTGGTGGCATTTAATATTACAAAAGCGAAGACAAGATAACAGTTGATGCAAACCCTAGCAAAACTATATGAAAAGCCCTCCACTTCAAGCAAGGTATTTCTCATGAAGAATTTATTTAATATAAAAATTGTAGAAGGTGGACCTATTGTAGATCATTTAAATGAATTTAATGCTATTACTAGTTATTTATCTTCTGTGGGTATCAATTTTGATGAAGAAATTAGGGCTCTCTTGATTTTGTGTTCTTTGCCTAAAAGTTGAAATGGCTTGGTAATGGCTATGAGTAATTTTGTTCTTGGATCTATTACCCTAAAATATGATGATGCGATTCATGTTATTTTGAGTGAGGAAACTTTTAGGAAATCCTTAGGTGGATCTACATTAGAAGTTCTTTGAATGGACAAAGTTGAGGCAGAACAACTCAGAGAGGAAGTAATTTCAAAAATTATGGGAAATCAAGAGGAAAGTCAAAGGGGAGGAGGTCTCAATCAAGAGGACCAAATGATTTTTGGTACTATGGGAAATCAGGGCATAGAAAGAAATACTATTGTACTCAAAAGAAAAATGAAGGAGATAAACCAGATAGAGACAAGGAGGCAAATGTGGTAAGTAAGAAATCTAAAGAGGATGCTTTGCTTCTATCTTTAGAAAGTCTTGATAATTCATGGGATTTAGATTCTAGTGCTTCATTTCTTAGTACATGTCATAGAGTTTATTTAAATGATTATGTCTAAGGGGATTTTGGACAATGAAGTATGCATTTGGTTAAGAGATTCAAGAAAAGACTGTTAAGTCTACATTGTTAAAGAATTTAGAAATTGATTCACCTATTAGGATAAAATAGTAGATTTTGCTTACAAATAAATTTTCTAATTAGATCCTTGAAATGCTGATTAGCTCTTTGTGATAGATTTAACTTGATTGCAACTTATTGACCTTGTTGAATACTCTACTTTGCTACTAATTCACATTCACATTCACTATTCTCAAAACATTACAATTACATCATGCATAGGAATGATACAATACATTACATATATACCAACCCAATTCTCATATTTACAAGGTTGGCCAAAAAAAAAGTTAACGCAAATACTACTTAGTCAGCCCAAATGTAGAAACTTAGGTTTTGAAAGCTGACTTGGTAACCTTCTGATACTTGGCTTCCACTACACTACTCAACATTATCATGCATTAAGAAAAAGTAGAGGTATGGTCCATACTAATCACTCAACATAGCTTTTGAACTCAGTGAGCATTGGAGACTCAGTAGATATAGTGTAACTCGATAAGAATAGAATACCATGTTTACCTTTTTTGTACTCGATAAACATTGTTCATCCATCACTCGGTTGACACTGGCTTCACTTCACAAAAAATGATGACTCAATAGACACTGGCAAGCTCAATAGCCACTAACTAATTGATGATAACTATTGGACTTCACACTACCTATTTTCACTCGGTAGCCTCTGGAATGCTTAGTGTGAACTACTAAACTGGTGAACTCACTTGGCAACCACTGAATACTCAGTAAACACTAGAGACTAAATGATGAACTTGGTAACCATACATAATTATGAATAAGTGTTTTCACTAATGACAAACATAACTTAATACCAACAATCTGCCCATTTGGCATTAGTGACAAAAACACTTATAAGAAAAAATTTATGTACAGTAACATGCTGATTTTTTAGATTTTTCAAAAAAAATCTTTTTAATTCTACTATAAATATCTTCCCCATACAATGTATATATTACATCATAAAATCATGTAGAGTGTATAAAAAAGTATTTCTTCATCTTAATTATGTACTATACATATTTATCTCCACAAATATCTCTTTCTCCACCTTTTTAACAATTATGCCAAAAAATTATACATCATATTTTATATAGAGACACTAAAATGTGAGAGAAACTTAGAATGTACCTTGAGAATAAGAGCTAATGTCTTATCCCAGTTCTCTTGCAAAATTTTGTAGGTATGAAGTGCCACTTGAGCTTCTACTGAAAGTTCAATCATGTGATGTGCAATTGAAATTTTTTTATCATGGATCAATGTATTTGAATAAAAAATATGTTTCTACATTGTGTCCATGATTATTAGGATCATGTTTTGGATGTTTATTAATGTAGACCCAATCCTTGCTTCCTCTCTCAATAATTCAGCCTGCATATCTAAAAGAAATCTGACCTTTATGTGATGTGTTGAGCTTGAGTTGGAGTCAAGCTTCAACCTTTGAGCACTGGCCTTTAGATCCTCATCAATTCTATTTAGTTTTTCCTTTATCTCCTTAGTGTACTTAGTAACATCACAAAGTGTGGCAAAAAGAGATGTTACATTTTTAAAAGAATTTTCAAGATTAGCCAAAATTGAGGAAAGCTCTACCTGATTAATATCAATGTGCTGAGCAATGTGCTCAAGCACATTATTTTGAAACTTTTTCTTAGCTTTTTCTAACAACTTTTCTTGAACAGTAGAGTCCTCATTGGATTTATTCACTCCTTCCTCCAATTGTAGCAAAATATGTTGAGATGAATCAACATCCACCTATAGCCTCTGTCAAAGTGTTCTTTGCACTTTCTATTATCCTATATTCTTTTTGTATTTCCTCTCTAAGCTACTTCTATATGGCTTTATGTTCTAGATGTTGGCTGACTAATCTCATTTGTTCCACTATAGCATTATCAAAATCCAACTTAGGAATTTCAATCTCTTTGTCCAAATCTATATCTTTATCAATTTCTTTTCTAGTAACTAGAATTTTAAGGGGTTTCCTTGGTTCTACTTCTGATATTAAGTTACTTTGGAATTTGAAATAGAAACAATTTTAGAAACAATAGGACTTGTTGTGAAAACTTGAATAGGGCCTACTGAAGGAATACTAACTAGAGCACTAGCAGAATCCAAAACTGAACTGCTACCCAAAATTGAAGTAATAATAGGTGGAACACTGATTTAAGTACATACAATAGGAGTACTGATAGAAGTATTTACGAATAAAGTACTTATAGGATCATGTAAAATTGAAGTAGAAAAAATTGTAGAATTTGACGCTACACATACTATTGATGTCCCTAACTCGGGAGTTGAAGAAGAGGAGGGCTATAGCTTGATGCATGAAGTGGTAGACACTTCCATCAAAGATACCTAGAGCTGAGAGGTAGCAAAGAGTGATTGAGCAGATGATGTATAGGTTGCACTCACACTTGTTGAAGTTGTCTCCATGCCAGATGATGTAGTAGTCTTTGGTGGAGAGTGAGGAAGGGAGGCTATAACTTGTGCAACTATCCTTATTGGATCATTTTCTTCATCTCCTTCCTTATCTTCCTCATAAACTTCTTCCTCTTTCTCTTCTTCACCATCCTTCAATGCTTGATAATGCTCAGCATCAAAAGTGACACAAGGTGTGTTATCTTTTTCATTACTACTATCATCATCATCCTCTTTGATCTCCACTAGATCCTCACTTGGCTTATGCAAATGATAAACATTTTTCCACATAGCAGTAGCATCTTTAACTACATGCTCAACATCTTTCACCAAAATCAAACAAGTATGAAATCTCATCATCATCTTCTCTTCATTTTGCTTCATTGCTTCCTTAATCTCAGCATTAGTAAGATTTGGTAGCAACTATCTCAAATACTACTCAAATATATCCTTGCCTATATACATAGTTGATTCCCATATGATCTTGAAATTTTCTAATAGCACTGTAGGGATTTGTGAAGCAAACTAATCAAGAGAGAATTTCCATCTTCCTAACTTGTCCATGATTAGATCTTCAACCTCTTTCTATTTAGCAAGAGGCCTTGTTTCATATTTGAGTGCTTTGAAATTGTTGATTCCAACAACTACTCTTAATTGGTTAAGTCTTTCCTAAAAAGTGGGAGGAGGCTTAATATGCATAACCTCAATATCTCCTTTCTTCTTGTATCTTCTTGTGAACATAGTTGTAGAGGCATTAGGAGGCTTAGTGATAATCACCTTGCCTTTCTTTTTCATAGGCTCTTACTCCTGTTCCATTTCCTACTCTTCATCCTCAAGTTCTTCTTCATCTTCTTCTTTGCCCTCGGTAAGCATCAGAGGAGCATTTGTAGTTTTTAGCTTAGCTATCTTCTTCTTACCTTTGCTTACTACCTATGGGAGCTTGATCTTAAGCTCTATTCTAGCCTTTGCCTCATCATAAGTTCCAAAGATGGGTACCTTTGGATATATAGGCCTATTCACTAAGGCTTCAATCATCTCCTTAGTTTCATCAATATTAACCTCACAGAGAAGAAGTTTCACCCATACAATTCTTGGGCTAACTGCCTAAATGTACACTTTCTCACAAACAATCATGAAGCAAACATCATACTTATAGTCTTCAACTAGTTTTGGTTGAATTTAGAATCTAATTTTCATCTTTTCCTTAAAAGCTTCAAAATAGTTATCCATTATACTGTCAAAATTCTCACCCATTTTTGCAATAAACTCATTAATTTGGTACAAAACTAGAGTATCCTTTCTCCATACCATTGATCCTTTGGAAGGGAAAAACTTTTGAACATAAAAGAACAAATAGGTTAACAAAGAACCAAATTTATATGGGTTATTCTTTGATGTCCTTTTGCTATCCATGTTCTTGTTCAATTGTTTCAATATTAGATCTACCAAATCATATTCCAAATTCTTCTTTACTACCTTGTAAGCTAAGTCCATAGCCTCACACGGGACACCATTCAGTCTACTAGAGCTATATATATTATGGGCAATGATAGGAATACCAAACCTAAGTTTTATATTAGATTCATTGCTAATATTTAGTCATCTATCATCCCACTCAGCTAGGGTTTTCTTTTGTAGCTCATCCTAACCTAGGATTTTGGTAACCTTAACCTTATTAAGCATAGGGAGACTTGTGATTCCATAAATCATCTTCTTTGTTATCAAGATGGGTTGTTCTAACCATAGCTAACCATTGTGCACACTGCTCAAAATATAGCTAATCTACTTGATTTGGAAGTTCTTTGGCAGATGCAGAATGTGGGTCAAGCATTTCTCCTCCTAGTGTTTATGTTCAAGTTTGAGGGTTCTATCCATACATAATTCTTGTAGGGCACTATCCATTTCTAGGGTTCTAATTTCTTGCATAAGAGACTTAAAATGAGTATGAATATTGTCTATAAGAAGTACCTTTAATGGAATTTGGGACTGAGCTCCATTAGGGTCGAGTGATTATGAAATTGATGGTACTAGTTTGAAATATGGAGCCTTCCATTTGACACCTCATACTAACATCGTAGAACCTTTCTTTTCCTTGTTACAATTAGTGGTGGATGCCATGATTTCTCAATAAACTAATAAAATCTCCTTCAATAACTTTGCTACAAAGTGCACTCAAGATTTCCTGGATGCTCTATAAATTGCTTTGCTCTCGAAATACTAAATTTGTAGTGAAAGTGAAGGAAAAATTCTACCATTTTGGTAAAAACCTTCCATTAATGTTTAGTATGAAGAGAGCCATAATGACATAGTGCTTGACAGGTTGTCATCCATTATCTCTCTAGATAACTCGGTAGAACCTTGTAACTCAGCAACCAAGAAAATCCTTATTATTCCCAACCTCACTCGGTATGACTTAACCTCACTTGGTTAATATTGATGCTAAACTTCTGTGATCCCTCTATATCTACAATATTGATTTGGATCTTTCCTTCCATTCATTAGAACTGCTTGAGATATTACCTTGAGAATGGAGTTCTAATTCTTCCTTAAGAACTTAATTGGAAATGGTGGAATCACCCACTTCTTGAGTGACATGGCCATTATTTGAACTAGTTTGCTTGGTAGATTTGGCAATCCACTACTATCTCATATGCTTCCTGATGTTATCAGCTTTAGCTTTCTTTTCATCTTCAACTCTACCTATATTCATGCAATTCTTAGCTATATGACCAAGTTCAATACATTTATAATATCTTATTGTAGTATCCTTCTTTCTCAAGTGATGCCTTGCATAGTTTATGCCAATGTGTCCCTATTCTCCATAGTAATGACATTTACACCAAGTATTGTAGTCCAAACCAAATATTGGCTTTTCAAATTGTTCAGCTAGATTGAATGATTTAGATCTACACTCAGATGCCTTGTGACCTTGTTTCTTGAATTTGTGACATTTATATTCAAAATTCGGTTTTTCATTGCATTCATTAGCTTTATGACCATGCTGACTACAATTTTTGTATTTTTCATTGAATTTGGAATTTCCATTGCTTGAACATTTGTTTGATGTATGACCTATCTTACCATAGTGATTGCAAGTAGGTCTTTGATTCCTTTGAGTACGTTGTTTGGAGGATTTATCTTCTTCTTTGTAGCCAAGTCCTGCTTTTCCCTTTTTCCTATAAAGATTTTTCTCACTTTGTTGATTCAATTGATCCATGTCTACTTGGGATTTCATTATTCTTTCATTGAGTTGCTTTTCATAATTTAGGTCAACTTTCAATCTTTCATTGATTTTTCTTTTAGTTCTTAAATCATTCCTTAGACTTTCATTTTTAGATCTCGGATCTATGATTTCCTCATTTGCATTGGAGAGTTGATTGATAAGACTTTCTTGCTGAAGGGATTGATTTTGAGTTGCATTATTCCTTACCTGCAAGTCTTCATTTTCCTTATTTCTTTGTTGCAAAATTTCACACAATCTTATTAACTAAATTTCTTGTTCTCTTTCAATTTTCTTACCTCTTCTTGTAGGAAGCCATTCTTCTCTAGGAGTTCTTTGATTGCCTCATTAGCTTCATCTAAATTGCTTGAAGGGAAAATGTCTTCAATCTTTTCTTCAACATACTAATGGTCATTCATCTATTTTGCAAGTTCCTTTCTTCTTTCTAGGAATTGCAAAAGATTCTCCTTTGCTTCCTTGAGTTAAGCTATGGCCATTTCTAGATCTAGCTTCTTATTGTCAATAGCTTTGTCAAGTCTAAATATCTCCATTTTCCTTGATCTTTGCTCAAGCTAGCAAACTTTATACTAAGAACCACAAAGCACTAATACCAATTGTTGGAAAAAATAAGACTAGCTAGGTTACTAAGAGGGGAGGGGTGAACTAGTAACCTTGATAATTTTAAACAAATTCAGCACTTAATCAACATAATCCATTCACCATTTATTTATCTAATCTACTACATGCATCAAAAATTGAAAGATAAACATTCATAGCACATGAACACAATATTTGGTGACCTAGAAACCTTCCAATAAGAAAATTAAACTGGGGTGGGGATGATGCCCATAAAACTTCAATACTACAATATAAAGTTGGCCTCTTGAAGTTTACATTGATGACTTCTGATTTCAGCAACAAATAGGATTGTTAGGTCTACCTTGTTAGAGGTTTTACAAACATACAATGAAGTATGCACTCAATTAAGAGATTCAAAAAAGGACTGTTAAGTCTACCCTTATTAAAGGATCTAGAAATTGATTCACATTTGAGGATGAAATAATAGATCTGACTTACAACTAAATTTTCTAATTAGATCCTTGATATGCTAATCACCTCTTTGTGATAGATTTAACTTGACTACACCTTATTGACCTTGTTGAATACTTTGCTCTACTACCAATTCACATTTTTATTCACTCTTCTCAAAATATTACAACCACATCATGCTTAGGAATGATACAATAAATTATATATATACCATCTCAATTCTCATATTTACAATGTTGGACAAAACCCAAGTAACAAAAATATTACTAAGTTGGCCCAAATGTAGAAACTCGATTTCTGAAGGTTGACTTGGTAATGTTCTGATACTTGAATTTGACTACCCTACTTGGCATCATCATGCATTTAGTAGAAGTAGAGGCATGGTCTATACTAGTCACTCAACATAGGTTTTGAACTCGGTGAACATTGGAGACTCGGTAGATATAGTGCAACTTTGTAAGAACAAAGTGTAACTTTGTAAGAACAAAATATTATGTTTACTTTTCTTGCATTCGATAAACATTGTTCATCCATCACTCGATTGACACTAGCTTCACTTCATAGATATGAATGACTCAGTAGACACTATGAAGCTCGATAGCCACTAACTGCTTGGTGATAATTATTGGACTTCGTACTGCCTATTTTCACTCGATAGCCTCTGTAATGCTCATTGTGAACTGTTGAACTATTGAACTCACTTGGAAACCATTGAATGCTTGAACTCAATAACCATATAGAATTATGAATAAGTGTTGTCACTAATGAAAAACAGAACTTAATGCTAACAATCTGCCCCTTTGGCATTAGTGAGAAAAACACTTATAAGCCAAAGTTTATGTATAGTGACAAACATAACTTAATGCCAACAATCTACCCCTTTGGCATTAGTGACATACAATGTACATATTACATCACAATATCATGCATAGTGTATATACATGTATTTCTTCTTCTTAATTACGTATTGTACATATGTCTCTCAACAAATATCTCTTTCTCCCTCTTTTTGCCAATAATGCCAAATAATTATAGATCATAATTTATATAGGGACATAGAAATGTGAGAGAAACCCAAAATGTACCTTGAGAATAAGAGCTAATGTATTATCCCAGTTCTCTTGCAAAATTTTGCAGGTATGAAATGCCACTTGAACTTTTGCTGAAAATTCAATCATGTGATCTACAATTGAAAAATTGTTATCATGGATCAATGTTTTTGAATAAATAATATGTTTTTGTATTGTGTCCATGATTGGTAGGATCATGTTTTGGATGTCTATTAATGTAGACTTGATCCTAGCTTCCTCTCTCAACAATTCAGCCTACATATCTAAAAGAAATCTATCCTTTATTTGATGTGTTGAGCTTGAGTCGAGGTCAAGCTTCAACCTTTGAGAACTGGCCTTCAAATCCTCATCAATTTTATTTAGCTTTTTCTTTATTTCCTTAGTGTACTCGGTAACACCACAATCTTTGGAAAAAAGAGATGTTACATTTGTAAAAGAATTTTCAAGATTATCCAAAATTGAGGAAAGCTCTACTTGATTAATAGCAATGTGCACAAGCACCTTATTGTCAAACGTTTTCTTAGCTTTATCTAACAACTTTTTTTGACTAGTAGATTCCTCATTGAATTTATTCACTACTTCCTCCAACTGTAGAAAAATATGTTGTGATGAATCAACATCCACACCTATAGCCTCTGTCAAAATGTTCTTTACACTTTATATTATCCAATATTCTTTGTGCCTTTCCTCTCTGAGTTGCTTCTATCTAGCTTTCTATTCCAAAAGTTGGTTGACTAATCTTTTTTGTTCTAGATTAGCATTATCAAAATCCAACTTAGAAATTTCAATATCTTTGTCCAAATCTATATCTTCATGAATTTCCTTTCTAGTAATTAGAAGTTTAAGGGGTGTCCTTGGTTCTATTTTTGATATTACTACTTTGGACTTTGAAATAGAAATAATTGTAGAAACAGTAGGACTTGTTGTAAAAACTTGAATAGGGGCTATTGAAGGAATACTGACTGGACTACTAATAGAATCCAAAATTGAAATGCTACCCAAAATTGAAGTAATAATAGGTGGAACATTGACTGAAGTACACAAAATAGGAGCACTGATAGAAGTATTTAAAAATAAAGTACTTATAGGAGCATGCAAAATTAAAGTAGACAAAATTATAGAACTTGATGTTATACATACTACTGATGTCCCTGAAATAGGAGCTAAACAAGAGAAGGGTTGTAGCTCGATGCATGAAGTGTTAGACACTTCCAGCAGAGATACCTGGATCTGAGAGGTAGCAAAGAGTGATTGAGTAGATGATGTATCTATTGAGGTTGCAATCACACTTGCTAAAGCTATCTCCATGCCAAATGATGTAGCAATCTTTGGTGGAGAATGATGAAGGTTGGCTATAACTTGTGTAGCTATCCTTATTAGATCATTTTCTTCATCTCCTTCCTTATCCTCCTTATCAGCTTCTTCAAATTTCTCTTCTTCACCATCCTTTAATGCCTAATAATCCTTAGCATCAAAAGTTTCACAAGTTTGTTATCTTCTTCATTGTTACTATCATCATCATAATATTTGATCTCCACTAGATCCTCACTTGGCTTATGAAAATGATAAACATTTTTCCACATAGTAGTAGCATCTATAACTACATGCTAAATGTCTTTCACCAAAATCAAACAAGTAAGAAATCTCATCATCATCATCTCTTCATTTTTCTTCATTACTTCCTTAACCTTAGCATTAGTAATATTTGATAGCAACTATCTCATAGATTGCTCAAATATATCCTTGGTTATCTACATAGCTAATTCCCATCTTTCCTTGTCCTTGTCTAACAACACTATAGGGATTTGTGAAGCAAACTAATCAAGAGAGAATTTCCATTTTCCTAACTTGTCCAAGATCAGATCTTCAAACTCTTTCTATTTAGTTGGAGTCCTTGTTTCATATTTGAGTGGTTTGAAGTTATTGATTCTATCACCTGCTCTTAATTGGTTAAGTCTTTCATAAAAAGTGGGAGGAGGCTTAATAAGCACAACCTCACTAGATCCTTTCTTCTTGGATCTTCTTGTGAACATAGCTATACAAGCCTTAGGAGGCTTGGTGATAATCACCTACCTTTCTTTTTCATAGGCTCTTTCTCCTTTTATGATTCCTACTCTTCATCCTCATGTTCTTCTTCATCTTCTCCTTTTTGATTCAGTAAGCATTAGAGGAACATTTGAAATTTTCACCTTTGCCATCTTCCTCTTACCTTTGCTTATTTCCTGTGGGAGCTTGATCTCAAGGTCTATTCTAGCCTTTGCCTCATCATATGTTCCAAAGATGGGTACCTTTGGATCTACAAGCTCATTCACTAAGGCTTCAATTATCTCCTTGGTTTCATCAATATTAACCTCATAAGGAAGAGCTTTCACCCATACAATTCTTCACCTAATTTCTTGAATGTATAGTCTGTCACAGTCAACCATAAAACAAACATCATCCTTATAGTCTTCAACTAGTTTTGGTGGAATTCAGAATCTAAGGTTCATCTTTTCCTTGAAAACTTCAATATAGTTATCTATTATACTGTCTCACCAATTTTTGCACTAAACTCATTATTTTGATACAAAATTGGAGTATCCTTTCTCCATATCACTGATCCTTTGGAACGGAAAAACTTTTGAACATAAAAGAAAAAATAGGTTAACAAAGAATCAAATTTGCATGGATTATTCTTTGATGTCCTTATGCCATCCATGTTCATGTTCAATTGTTTCAACATTAGATCTGCCAAAACATATGCTAAATTCTTCTTTACTACCTTGTACGCTAAATCCACAACCTCATGCAACACACTATTTAGTTGGTTGTAGCTATATATCTTATGGGAAATGATATGAATACCAAACCTAAGTTTTACGTTAGATACATTGCTGATCTTTAACTTGCTCTACCATCCCATTCAGCTAGAGTTTTCTTCTATAGCTCATCCTAACTTAGGGTTTTGGTAATCTTAACCTTATTACACATAGAGAGACTCGTGATTTTGTGAATCATTTTCTTTATTATTAGGATAGGCTATTCTAACCATAGCTAATGATTGTGCATATGGCTCAATATCTAATCCACTTGATTTTTAAGTTCCATGGCAGATGTGGAATGTGGGTCAAGCCTTTCTCCTCTAAGTGTTTATGTTTGGGTTTGAGGGTTCCATTCACACACAATTCTTGTAGGGCACTATCCATTTCGAGGGTTCCAATTTCTTGCATAGCACACTTAAAATGAGCATGAATATCATTTATAAGAAGTAGCTTTGATGGAATTTGAGACTGAGCTCCATTAGGGTTGAGTGATTCTGTAATCATTGGTACTAGTTTGAAATTTGAAGCCTTCCATTTGACACTTTGTAATATCATGTTAGAACCTTTCTTCACCTTACTGCTACTACTAGTGGATGCCATGATTGCTTGGTAAACTGATAAAATCTCCTTCAAAAACTTTGCTAAAAATTATGCTCAAGATTGCCTAGATGCTCTGTAAATTGCTTTGCTTTGGATATATTGTATTCACAGTGAAAATGAAATCAAAATTTTGCATTTTTTATGAAAACCTTACATTAATGCTCAGTACTAAGAGAACTATAATGACATAGTGCATGACAAGCTATATCCACTATCTGTATATATAACTTGATAGAACCTTGTAACTCAGTGACCAAGTAAAAACCTTATTACTCCTGACCATGCTCGATATGACTTAAGCTTGCTTGGTTAATACTATTGCCAAACATTTGTGATCCCTTTGTATCTACAATATTGATTTGGATCTTTCCTTCCATTCATTGGAACTATTTGAGATATGACCCTGAGAATTCAGTTCTAGTTCTTCTTTAAGAACTTAATTGGAAATGGTGGAGTCACCTACTTCTTGAGTGACATGGCCATTATTTGATCTAGTTTTCTCAGTAGATTTGGGAATCCACTGTTGTCTCATCTACTTCCTAATTTTATTAACTTTAGCTTTCTTTTCATCTTTAACTCTACCTATATTCATGCAATTCTTAGCTATATGACAAAGTTCAGTGCATGTGTAACATATTATTGTAGTATCCTTCTTTCTCAAGTGATTCCTTGCACAGTTTATGCAATTGTGTCCATATTCTCCATAGTAATAACATCTAAACCAATTATTGTAGTCCCAACCAAATATTGCCTTAACAAATTGTTCAGCTAGATTGAATTATTTAGATCTACACTCAAATGCCTTGTGACCTTGTTTCTTGCATTTGTGACATTTACCTTCAAACTTTGATTTTTTCTTGCATTCATTAGCCTTATGACCATGCTGACTACAATTGTAACATTTTCCATTGAATTTTTCCTTTCTATTGCTCCAACATTTTTTTGATGTATGACCTATCTTACCATAGTGAATGCAAGTAGGTCTTTGATTCCTTTATAGACCTTGTTTGGAGGATTCAGTTTCTTCTTTGTATCCAAGTCTTGCTTTTCCCTTTTTCCTATAAAGATTTTGATCACTTTCTTGATTCAATTGATGCATGTATGCTTGGGATTTCATAATTCTTTTATTGAGTTTCTTTTTAGAATTTAGATAATCTTTCAACCTTTTATTGATTTGTCTTTTAGTGCTTAAATCATTCCTTAGTCTTTCATTTTTACATCTTAGATTTATGATTTCCTCATTTGCATTGGAGAGTTGATTGATAAGAATTTCTTGCTGAAGGGATAGATTTTCAGTTGCATTGTTTCTTGCCTCCAAGTTTTCATTTTCCTTATTTGTCTGTTTGAAAATTTCACACAATCTTATTGACTAAATTTTTTGTTCTCTTTTCAATTTTCTTACCTCTTCTTGCAAGGATCCATTCTTCTCTAGAAGTTATTTGATTGCCCATTAGCCTCATCTGAACTACTTGAAGGGAAAAAGCCTTCAATCTTTTCTTCAATATACTGATGGTCATTCATCTATTTTTCAAGTTCCTTTCTTCTTTTTAGGGATTGGGAAAGATGCTCTTTTTATTCCTTGAGTTGAGCTATGGCCATCTCCAGATCTAGTTTCTCATTGTCAATAGCTTTGTCAAGTCTAAATATCTCCATTTTCCTTGATCTTTCTTCAAACTATCAAACTTTGTCCTAAGAACTACAAAGCTCTAATACCAATTGTCAAAAAATTCAAGGCTAGCTAGGTTACTGAGATGGGAGGGCTGAATCAATAACATTGAAAACTTTAGACAAATTCAGCACTTCATCAAAATAATCCATTCACCACTAAAAGATAAACATTCATAGCACATGAAAACAATATTTTGTGACCTAGAAACCTTCCAATAAGAAAGTAAACCTAGGTTGGGGATGATGCCCACAAAACTTCAATACTACAGAATAAAGTTGGCCTATTAAAGCTTACATTGATCACTTTTGATGATCTACCCTATTAGGAACAAATAGTACTACTAGGTCCACCTTGTTAGAAGTTCTACAAACACACAATGAAGTATGCACTGAGTAAAGAGATTCAAGAACAAATTGTTAAGTCTATCCTATTAAAGGATTTAGAAATCGATTCACCTATTAGGATGAAATAGTAGATCTAACTTACAACTAAATTTGATGATTAGATGCTTGAAATTTTGATCATCTCTTCATGATAGATTTAACTCGATTGCACCTTATTGACCTTGCTAAATACTCTACTCTACTATAGGTTCACATTCACATTCAATCTTCATAAAACATTACAACTACATCATGCTTAGGAATGATACAATACATTACATATAAACCATCCCAATTCTCATATTTACAAGGTTAGCAAAAACACAAGTTAACACAAATATTATTGTGTTAGCCCAAATGTAGAAACTTAGGTTCTGAAACTTGTATTAGTAACTGTCTAATACTCAGCTTCCACTACACTACTTGGCATCATTATGCATTGGGTAGAAGTAGAGGCACAATCCATACTAATCACTCATGGTAGCTTTTGAACTTAGTGAACACTGAGACTCGATAGACATAGTATAACTTGGTAAGAATAGAATACTATGTTTACCTTTCTTATACTCGATTAACACTATTCATCCATCACTTGGTTGACATTGGCTTCACTTCATAGAAATTGATTACTTGGTAGACACTATGAAGCTTAGTAGCCACTAATTGCTCGAGGAAAACTATTGGACTTCACACTACCTATTTTCATTCAATAGCCTCTAGAATGCTCGGTGTGAACTACTTAACTGTTGAACTCACTTGGCAACCACTGAATGCTTGGTAAACACTAGAGACTATATGATGAAAAAGGTAACCATATAGAATTATGAATAAGTTTTGTCACTAATGAAAAACATAACTTAATGCCAACAATCTCCCCCTTTGGCATTAGTGACAAAAACACTTATAAGCCAAAATTTATCTATAGTGACATGCTGATTTTTTTTATTTTTCAAAATTTTTCTTTGTAATTCTAATATTCATTTCTCCCCCATACAATGTACATATCACATCATAATATCATGTAGAGCATATATACAAGTATTTCTTCTTCTTAATTATGTACTGTACACATGTCTCTCCACGAATATCTCTTTCTCCCCCTTTTTGAAAATAATGCCAAACAATTATACATCATACTTTATATACAGACACTAAAATATGAGAGAAACTTAGAATGTACCTTGAGAATAAGAGCTAATGTCTTATCCTAGTTCTCTTGCAAAATTTTGTAGGTATGAAGTGCCACTTGAAGTTCTGCTGAAAGTTCAATCATGTGATCTGCAATTGAAAAATTGTTATCATGGATGAATGTTTTTGAATGAACAATATGTTTTTGCATTGTGTCCATGATTAGTAGGATCATGTTTTGGATGTTTATTAATGTAGACCTGATCCTTGCTTCTCTCTCAACAATTTAGCCTACATATCTAAAAGAAATCTTACCTTTATGTGATGGACTAAGCTTGAGCTGGGGTCAAGCTTTAACCTTTGAGCACTGGCCTTTAGATCCTCATCAATTTTATTTAGTTTTTCCTTTATTTCCTTAGTCTACTCAATAACATCACAAATTTTTGCAAAAAGAGATGTTACATTTGTAAAAGCAGTTTCAAGATGAGTCAAAATTAAGGAAAGCTCTACTTGATTAATAGAAATGTGTTCAACCATCTTATTGTCAAACTTTTTCTTAGCTTTTTCTAACAACTTTTCTTGACTAGTAGAGTCCTCATTGAATTTATTCATTGCTTCCTCCAACTATAGAAAAATATGTTGAGATGAATCAATATCCACACCTATAGCCTCTATCAAAATGTTCTTTGCACTTTCTATTATCATGTATTCTTTGACCCTTTCCTCTCTGAGCTACTTCTATTTGGCATTCTATTCCATAAGTTGGCTGACCAATCTTATTTGTTCCATAGTAGCATTATCAAAATTCAAATTAGGAATTTCTATGTCTTTGTCCAAATCTATATCTTCATCAATTTCATTTCTAGTGATTAGAAGTTTAAGTCGTTTCCTTGGTTCTACTTCTGATATTACTACTTTGGAAATTGAAATAGGAACAATTGTAGAAATAGTAGGACTTGTTGTGAAAACTTGAATAGGGCCTACTAAAGGAATACTAATTGGAGTACTAAAAAATTCCAAAACTGAAGTGCTACCCAAAATTGAAGTAATAATAGGTGGAACACTAACTGAAGTGCATAAAATAGTAGCACTGATAAAAGTATTTACAAATACAGTACTTATAGGAGCATGCAATATTTAAGTAAACAAAATTGTAGAACTTGATGTTGTACATACTACTGATGTCCCTAACTCAAGAGTCAAAGAAGAGGAGGGGTACAACTTGGTGGATTAAGTGGTAGAAACTTCCATCAAAGATACTTGGAGCTGAGAGGTGGCAAAGAGTGATCGAGCAGATGATGTTTCTATTGAGGTTGCAATCACACTTGCTAAAGCTATCTCCATGCCAGATGATGTAGCAGTATTTGGTGGAGAGTGAGGAAAGGAGGCTATAACTTGTATAGCTATCCTTAGTGGATCATTTTTTTAGTCTTAGAATGGTTTTTACATTGAGTGCCAACACACATAACCACCTTCCACATTGAAGCCGATTACACTATGTATGCCGAGTCAGAATTCCAACATGTGTCAAATGATCTTTACGTGTCAAATGATCTTCAGGTGCCAAGCAATCCTTAGGTGCCAAATGAAGGTCAAATTCCAAGTGAATACAAGTATTGAGCATGATACAAGTGCCGAGTAATATTTAGGTGCTAAGTCGTAGATGATGCCGAGCAGGATAGAATCACTATAGGAGCTGAATGAGCTAGTTTCTTATATGTGTCGAGCATCAGGAATTGGGAAGTGCCAAGTAATATAGAATGTGCATATGAGTTTGCAAAGTCACAAACTCAGATGTAAACCATTTTTATGGCTGACATATGATGAATCTCTAAGGATCTAAGTGATAAGATCGAATCTTTTGTATTTCCTATGCAATCTACATGAAGCGAATTAGAAAAATGGAGAAGGCATGCAACCAATAATGCAAGAAATGAGTAGGAAATAAAGATTCAATATGGATCCTAGATCCATACCTAACCTTAAGTCTTCAAAAGTCTTTATAAGGAAGATGAAATCTCATTTTGAAGATGATGAAAAAGAAGTATATGGGAAGCTATAGTGAAATTCAGAGTGAAGAGTGAAAAGACTTAGAGGAAAAGAATATCAATTAGATATGTTGTTGATCAAGAAAAATCAAGAGATATGAACATATATCAGATCTCAGAGAATCAAGATCAAAGAGAGCAGATCAAGTGCCTGAATTCAAAAATCAAGGATTGTAAGCTATCAGGTTTATTATACCTAATACTCTCTAGCAATTGTATTAGAAAGGAAATCCTATGTTGATAGGTTAGCTTAACAACTAGGTTATAAATCCTTTAATAGTGTGACAATTAATGAAAAGTGTTTGTAAATCCTTTAACTAGGTCACTATTGATACAATGTGAAGCCTTTAATAGGGTAGGCCTTTCATAGGGCAAACCATCAGAAGTGGTCAGAACAATTATTGCTTCAATGATTTTGTGGGTATCATCCCCACCCCAATTTTACCTTCTTATTCCTGGAGGGTTTCTAGGTTACCAAAATCTAGTGTTATGCATTGTTGATGCATGTGTTTACTTCATTTTTATTTCATATGTTTACATGCATGTAATATAATTTCAGTTAAAAGATTTAAAGGATAAAGTGTAATACTTATGATTTATCCCCCCTCCCTCTTAGAAGCATTCTTCACATTTGAATATTATAACAATTGGTATCAGAGCTTAGGTTCTCACAAGGTAAAGTCTAACAGCTTGGAGAAAAAGGTCAAAAGATGGAGGTCTTCAAGCTTGGAAAGATAATAGAAAATCAAGTGATTGATTTTCAACTTTCTCTACACAAATTGGAGGAAGCCAGAGAAGAATTACAAATATCCAAAAAGGAAGGATATAGCCATAGCTGAAAATGATACAAACTACAAGGAGATTGATACCACAAAAGTGTTTGCCAATGGTGATACTAAAGAGTTCGGTGTAGCAATAGCAAAATTGATGGAAATGAATAAATGTCAAGCAGAAGAAATTAGAATCTTGAAGATCGAACAAGAATCACAAGCCATAATGCTTTTTGAATTGAATCAACAAAAGAAAAGGGTTATTGAAGAAAAAGCCATGATAGAAGATGACAAGAGAAATCTTATAAATAGAGTGGAGGAAAAGACAATTGAGTTTGAAAGAATCTCAAACATCCAGCTAGAAACCTTAAGCCAGATGATGAATGCACATCATGAGTTGAATATGAAGGACATTGAGATCTCTACACTAAAGATGCAAAATGAACAATTGAAGAATGATTTAAGAAGAGAAAAGGAAATTTCAAAGAGCTTCAACAAACCTAACAAAGCCATCAAGTACTTTGAGCAGTTACTAAAATTTCCAAGGTCCAAAAATGACACTCAAGGATTAGGATATACTAGCACTGAAGAAGGAGAGTCATCCAAGACTGTAGAAGAAAGGAACAACAAAGGTAAGAACACCAAATCTACCTGTCATTTCTATGGTAGTAAAGGACACACTTCTAATGTGTGTATGAGAAATAATGCCCATCAGTATGATAACCCTAAGAGTGCAACCTATTGTCATAAGTACAAGAAGCAAGGACATCAAGCACACGAATGCAGAACTAGGATTATCAAGACACCAAGATTTGAAGGTCGCTGCTACAATTGCAAGAAGTATGGACATAGAGCCTTTGAATGCAAATCAAAGCCCATGTGGACATTAAATCAACCAAAGAATACAAAAGGAAATGGAAATCACTACTATTGGGATTACAACACCAGGTATAGCTATCATTACTCTCAGGAATATGGACATGTTCCAAAAAATTGCATAAGGACACATTTCAGAGGAAACTACAACAGATGGTTGAATCAAACCACATGTTTCAGTTGCTTGAAGACTAGTCATATCAAAAGGAATTTCCCAACAAGGTCCAAAGCACCAAGTTTTGAGTTCAACAAAGGGAAGGAAAAGGTAGGCATTGAACACATTAGAGGAGAGATGAATAAGACATGGAAGAAGAAAAATGAGTGCATCATATCAAATGAAGGGATCACTTCACCCAATGGCTCAAGTGATCAAACTTCATCAAAATAAGCATGAATAGGGTGTATGGGACTGATATACAAAGTTATATCATGCATCAGTCCCAAGGTAAAGAAGTATTGCGAAGAAGAAATCAGCATAAGCAAAGATGCCAAGTCAAAATTTGAAGTTCTTGCAAATACTGTTGAGTTGTCCTTAGATGCCAAGCAAAGCCCTAATGCATGTTGAGTTGCTAATAGCAACTAAGTTGATGATTGATGCCTAGTTGAGAAATGTCAATTGAAGCTGAGTCATGTTGAAACCTTCAAGTGCCAAGTTTACAATTGTACAAGCACTAAGCATTTAATGCTATGTTTTGAAGGGTATAAGGTCAATTTTTGATCATTTCTCACCATTCAAATGTAGAGAAAAGATAAGAAGAGTGTAGGAGAGATCAAAGAACTTCATCAAAGCCATTTGCACAAATTTTAATAGCGATTTAGCATAAATTTTGTCGATCAAAGGTATTTATCAAGTGCTGAGCTACGTAGAGTTAAAGTTTTTAATCTTTGAAACCCTACATCAGTATAATGGCTTCTAGTTCTAAGAACCCCAAGGGAAAATAAGGTCATGACATTCAGCTAGTCAATAATGAGGTTAAACATCCCAAATTTAGGCCAATTCCAGAAGTCACCTACAAAAATGACCCTGCTAGCGCATTATCCATTATTCCATCCAAAGTAGTCATGGTGCAGGATGTATGAAAGAGTTATAAATGCAAAATTTGTGCCATAGGCGATCTTGAAATATTCCAAGCCTATGAAAAACTATGCGAGAACAAGATTGTGAAGGATGAATTCTAGATAGTCAAGAGAAAGGGTTTGACCAATGCCCTAGTTTACCCTATAGGATTCAAAACTAAATGGATATGAATTGTTTTAAGCAGAATTCATGATGGATGTTTTTGGCTAGAAAAAGGTCCAGTAAAGATTAAAAAAAAGGATAGTGCATAGGGTTATGGGTTTCCCAACCCTAGATCAAACTAAGACCCTGCACAGTGATTCCAAAGATATTATTGAAAAGAATAAATAAGAAAAATAGAATAAGAGGGGTATGACTATTGATACTATCACTGATCCTCTTCTAGATTTTTTTGTGAGAATAATATCCCACAAATTCTATCAATCCAATAGATTGAATAGTGTTCCATGCATAGCTATTGATGTAGCCTACAAACTAGTAAAGAGAGATCACACATATGATCTATCAAAACCTTTTTTGCAATAAATAAATGAAAACATAGGAGCAATAAAGAGAACAAAAGGTGCTCAATGCAAATTCAGTTCAGTTCTTATGTGTATATTATTCTATATTATGGAGGAGTTTTCTTCTATAGGAAAGGTAAGTTGGAATCCTAACAAAACTATAATTACACAAATTAATGAGTTTATTGATCTGATAGGTGACAACTTTGAAGCCCATATGACAAGCTATTTTGAGGATTTCAAGAAATCCATGAATAAAAGGGTAAGAATACCAGTTTCCTTAGTGGAAAGACATATCAATGTAATATGCTTCTTAGTTAATATTAATTTTACCTATATCCAAGTAGCAGTTCCAAGGGTTAGATGGCTAAGGCCATTTGATTATGAACTAGATTTAGATGAAGCATCAGCAGCAATCACATCATTGCTTGTAGAGAAAATAAACAAGCCTATCAAGCCTTTTGGCACATATGATGTTGTTGAATCCAAAATTGAAACAAAGTTAAAGACTGGCTCCATAATGGAGAAGAAAGATAAATTGGTGAAGAAAATAAAGAAGAAATTTGGTGAAGGAATTGAGAATGAAGTAGAAGAAGAAGATGATGATGATGATGATGATGATGAGGATGAACAAGGGCAAGGCCAAATGGAATTGACTCAAGGCCTAGGTGAAGATAAGGAGGAAGGTGCCAAGGAAGAAGAAGACAAGGAAGTACCAACCCAAGTCGAGCCAAAGAAAAGAAAGGCAATAGTGCAGCCTCCAGCACAATCCAAAGCAAAGAAGGGTGCTAAGCCAACTCAAGCCAAGCAACAGGTACTAGTCACAAGGGCTACCACAAGGGAATCTTCACAAAAGGCCAAGGAACAAATCAAAGACAAGAAGAAGGCCATTGAAGAGACTGGTGAAGAGTAGAGGAAAAGAAGAAAATATGTAGCACAAGCAGATTCTAATGAGGAGGAGAGAACAGAGTCAGAAGATATCAGCCAATTTAGAGTGGTAAGTCATCCTCCCAGATCAGCCATAGATAAAATTTGTGAAAATATTAAGAATGCAAATTTTACTGATTTGAAAAGCATTAATTTCAATGAGCTAAGTAAAGAAGAGAAAAAAAAAATAGAGGAATTAGTATATGCCATGATGGCTAAATTCAAGTATACACCTATAGAGCTAGACAATACAATGCCTAGAGAATTATATGAGATAATTGAAAACAACTGGCATTATTGTTTAAAAATTGAAAAGGAGATAAGAGAATCTAGCTTAGCACAGGTGATGCCTAACCTAATAAGAGGTCAAATAACAAAGGCTAATAAGAAATATAGTGGAAATTTCACACCAAAGTATAGAGCCTTTAGTATCTTACAAAACAAGATTGAAGATGTTGTTAGTAAGTCAACAAACATATGGAAGTTGATATATGGTTTGACTACTATCAAGGATGGAGAAGAAGATCCCATTGAGGGACAAAACACTGAACATGAAGATAAGGTAGAGCCTAGTGAGAAGGAGGAGGAAGAAGAAAAGAATACAAAAAAAGGAGAAGAAGAGAAGAAGAGAAGAATGAAGAAGAAAAGAAAGATGGAGAGGAGAAAGAAAAAGGTTAAGAGGAGGATACACAAAAACAAGATGAAATGACAACAACTAAGTAGGAGCAGCAACAAGACCAGAGTGTGTAAGACACATAATTGCCACCTTCTTGCCTTCCTCATGCAACCATCACACTTGCAGACACTATAACTATAAAGGATGTTCCTGACACTTGTGCTCGAAACATCAATCCTTTAACTATAGAGGATCTCAAAATAATCCTTGACCAATCCACAAAACAAGCAAAATTATGTACAAATCCAGTATTGGTAAGTGTGGATGAATTACAAAAGGTCATAGCTGCCACAATTAGAGATAAGGTAAATCCACAAGAACCACCTTCCATCATCTCTACAGCTACTAGTGGTCAACTTTAAATGAAAATAGTTGTTTCTTCAGGAACAATTGACACCATAGTGTAGAAGCCAAGTGTAGCAAGAGACAAAGAAATAAAACAAACTGGATAGACTATTACATCTTATCCTATAGAACAAACACAAGGTGCACTACCTCACATGTCTATAATTGAACAAGGTTGTAAACAGAAGGAGAAGGAAGCAAAAAAAACCCCTAAAGAGCAAGAGGCAATACAAACATTGATAAATTTTCCTACCTCAGGAACTCCTTCGAAATAGCCAAGCAATGATGCAATGCCACTACAAATGTCAGCACCAGGATGAAGTTCTACAAAAGTTGCAAGGGTGCTTCACTTTGGAGACCCTGAATTAGATGAGGAGATAGTCATACCTAGTTATGACTCCAAAACAATAAGCATTGATCAAATCACTGAGGTGTAGGAAGCATTGAATAGAAGAAAGAGGCAAGAGATACTTAGGAAGGAATATAAACAAAAACAAACATTAAATGAGATTAAGGACATCCTTATGGATGGCTTCAATTTGCAATCACCAGATGAGACAAAGCATATAATGGAACAATTGTCAAATATTGTTGACCAGGTGACAAATGAAGACAAAGAAACTAATGTAAAGCTTATCGACTGGTCTAAAAGGAAATTCCAAGGGAAAGTAAAGGAGAAAATATCTAGTGAAATTGCATGTTCCCAGGTTGAATTGGCAAAGATGATTGACAAAGTGAAAAAGATACTTGAGAATATATTCTCATTGTACAAAAACCTATGTGACTTTTCATACTTTACACAAGAGACAAGCTAAAGAGTAATGAGCCTAGAGAGAAATCTGAAGATTTCAAGCATGCAGCTACCAAAAGATCCAGCTCAAAGTGAGAAGCACTTTAATCAAATGCTTCACACCCAGAAAGAAGAAGCTATGTCGATAGTAGAAGAGGCCACCATCAAGACCAAATTGATACAACTCCAATATTCCATTACCCCACATTTGGAAGTACTCCATAAAGAATAGGCCTATGCTGAAACTATTCTCAAGAATGATCCTAATCTTTCTACTTTAGGTGGACTTTTTCACCTTGCTATAGAGATTTCCATCTAGCACAAGTCATTGGAAATTGCTTTGCATAATTGGGATGTAGTTCTCAAGATGATTATGGAGGTAAATAAAGCATTTTTGGTGAAATATGGTCTTAACCCTTAGTACCTTTTGACATCTGTGTCAAAAAGGGGGAGATAAACAAAAAGAGGGAGATATAATAAGGTAGATATAAAAAAGGGGGAGATACATTGTATAACATAGGTATAAAGTATAGAAATAGCTAAAGAGTATTAGATTTATCATAATTTTGGTTACAAGAATGGATGGAACAATCAACTCAGGGGGAGTTATAAGAATTTTAAGGTATAATGTTCCTTGCAAAAATTTTGAACAAGTTTTTGAGATTTTGTGCATACGCTGAACAGAATGAATGATGTACTTATAAGGTTAGATAAATAATCCTTAGTTAAGCATTTTTTACACTCATGTCAAAGGGGGAGATTGTTAGTCACACTTAACCACCTTCTACATTGAAGTAAAGTACACTATGTATTCCAAGTCAGAATTCCAACAGGCACCGAATGATCTTTAGGTGTTGAATGATCTTCAGGTGTCGAGCAATCTTTAGGTGCTGAGTGAAGATCAAGTGTCGAGTGACTACAAGTTTTGAGCATGATACAAGTGTTGAGTAATATTTAGGTGTCAAGTCATAGATGATGCCAAACAGGATAGAATCACTATAGGAGTCGAGTGAGTTAGTTTCTTATATGTGTTGAGCATTAGGAATTGGAAAGTGCCGAGTAATACAGAATGTGCATATGATTTTGAAAAGGGAAAAACTTAGATGTAAACTAATTTTATGGTCGAGATATGATGAATCTCAAAGGATCTAAGTGATAAGATTCAATCTTTTGTATTTTCTATGCAATCTACATGCAACCAATTAGAAAAATGGAGAAGGCATGCAACCAATAATAAAAGTGCAAGAAATGAGTGGGAAATAAAGATTCAATATGGATCATAGATCCATACCTAACCTTAAGTCTTCAAAAGTCTTTATAAGAAAGATAGAATCTCATTTTGAAGATGATAAAAAAGAAGTATATGGGAAGCTATAGTGAAATTCAGAGTGAAGAGTGAAAAGACTTAGAGGAAAAGAACAACAATTAGATATTCTATTGATCAAGACAAAGCAAGAGATACGAACATATATCAAATCTTAGAGAATCAAGATCAGAGAGAGCAGATCAAGAGCTTGAATTTAGAAATCAAGGATTGTAAGCTATTAGGTTTATTATACCTAATACTCTCTAGCAATTGTATTAGAAAGTAAATCCTATGTTGATAGGTTAGCTTAATAGCTAGGTTATAAATGCTTTAATAGGGTAACACTTAATGAAAAGTGTTTGAAAATCCTTTAACCAAGTCACTATTGATAAAGTGTAAAGCCTTTAATAGGGTAGGCCTTTCATAGGGCAGACCATTAAAAGTGGTCAAAACAATTATTGCTCCAGTGATTTTGTGGGTATAATCCCCACCCTAGTTTTACCTTCTTATTCCTAGAGGGTTTTTGGGTTACTAAAATCTAGTGTTATGTGTTGTTGATGCATGTGTTTACTTAATGTTTATTTCATATGTTTACATGGATGTAATATGCTTTTAGTTAAAAAATTTAATGGATAAAGTGTAATACTTTTGATTCAAACCCCCCTCCCTCTTAGAAGCATTCTTCACATTTCCTACATCTCCTTCCTTATCTTCCTCATTAGCTTCTTCCAATTTCTTGTCTTCACCATCCTTCATTTCATGATAATCCACAGCATCAAAAGTGACATAAGGTTTGTTATCTTTTTCATTGCCACTATCATCATCATCATCTTTGACCTCCAAATGGATCCTCACTTGGCTTATGCAAATGATAAACAATTTTCCACATAGCAGCAACATCTTTAACTACATGCTCAATGTCTTTGCCCAAATTAAAAAAGTATGAAATCTCATCATTATCTTCTCTTCATTTTTCTTCATTGCTTCCTTAACCTCAACAATAGTAATATTTGGTAGCAACTATCTCAAATATTGCTCAAATATATCCTTGTTTGTCTGCATAGCTAATTCCTATTTGACCTCAATCTTGTCTAATAGCACTATAGGGATTGCAAAACCTCACTATCTCCTTAATTCTTGGATCTTTTGTGAATACCATTGTAGAGGCCTTAGGAGGCTTGGTGATAATCACCTTGCCTTTCTTTTTCATAGGCTCTTCCTCCCTTTATGATTCCTACTCTTCATCCTCAGGTTCTTCTTCATCTTCTTGTTTTCCCTTAGTAAGCATGAGAGGAGCATTTGGAGTTTTTAGCTTAGCTATCTTCCTCTTACCTTTGCTTACTACCTATGGGACCTTGATCTCAAGCTCTATTTTGGCCTTTGTCTCATCATAAGTTCCAAAGATGGGCACCTTTGGATCTAGAAGCTTGTTCACTAAGGCTTCAATTATCTCCTTGGTTTCATCAATATTAACCTCATAGGGAAGAGGTTTCACCCATACAATTCTTGGCCTAACTACCTGAATGTACACTCTATCATAGTCAACCATGAAACAAAAATCATCCTTATAGTCGTCAACTAGTTTTGGTGGAATTCAAAATTTGATGTTCATCTTTTCCTTGAAAACTTCAAAATAGTTATCCATTATACTATCAGAATTCTCACCCATTTCTACAATAAACTCATTAATTTGGTACAAAATTGGAGTATATTTTCTCCATACCATTGATCCTTTGGAAGGGAAAAGCTTTTGAACATAAAAGAAAAAATAGGTTAACAAATAAACAAATTTACATGGGTTATCCTTTGATGTCCTTATGCTATCCATGTTCTTGTTCAACTATTTCAGTATTAGATCTACTAAATCATATTCCAAATTCTTCTTTACTACCTTGTAAGCTAAGTCCATAGCCTCACATGGCACACAATTTAGTCTACTGGAGCTATATATCTTATGGGAAATGATATGAATACAAAACCTAAGTTCTACATTAGATACATTGCTGATCTTAAGTCCTCTGCCATCCCACTTGGCTAGGGTTTTCTTCTGTAGCTTATCCCAACCTAGGGTTTTGGTAAACTTAACCTTATTAAGCATAGGGAGACCTATTATTTTGTGAATCATCTTCTTTGTTATCAAGATAGGCTATTCTAACCATAGCTGACCATTGTGCACATGACTCAAAATATACCTAATCTACTTGATTTGTAAGTTCCTTGGCAGATGAAGAATGTGGGTCAACCCTTTCTCCTCTAAGTGTTTATGTTTGGGTTTGATGGTTCCATCCACACACAATTGTTGTAGAGCACTATCCATTTATATGGTTCAAATTTCTTGCACAACACACTTAAAATGAGTACAAATATCATTTATAAAAATTACCTTTGATGAAATTTTGGACTGAGCTCCACTAGGGTTAAGTGATTCTGCAATTATTGATTCTAGTTTGAAATTTGGAGCCTCCATTTGACACCTTGTACTAACATCTCAGAACCTTTCTTCGCATTGCTGCTACTACTAGTGGATTCCAAGATCACTTGGTAAACTGATAAAATCTCCTTTGAAAACTTCACTACAAATTACGCTCAAGATTTCTTGGATGCTCTGTAAATTGCTTTGCTCTAGATATATTGGATTTGTGATGAAAGTGAAGTCAAATTCTACCTTTTTGATGAAAACCTTGCATTAATGCTTGGTACGAATAGAGTCATAATGACATAGTGCTTGATAGGTTATCATCCACTATCTATCCAAATAACTCAGTAAAATCTTGTAACTCGATGACCAAACAGAACTTTATTACTCCTGACCTCGCTCATAATGACTTAACCTCACTGAGTTGATACTGATGCCAAACTTCTATGATCCCTCTATATCTACAAAACTAATTTGGATCTTTCATTCCATTCATTGGAACTACTTGAGATATGACCTTGAGAATGCAATTCCAATTCTTCCTTAAGAATTTAATTGGAAATGGTGGAGTCACCCACTTCTTGAGTGACATGGCCATTATTTGAACTGGTTTGCTCAGTAGATTTTGGAATATATTTTTCTCTCATTTACTTACTAATGTTATTAACTTTAGCTTTCTTTTCATCTTCAACTCTACCTATATTCATGCAATTCTTAGCTATATGACCAAGTTCAATGCATGTACAACATTTTATTGTAGTATCCTTCTTTCTCAAGTGATGCCTTGCATAGTTTATGTCAATGTGTCCATATTCTCCATAGTAATGACATCTACACCAAGTATTGTAGTCCCAACCAAATATTGCCTTTACAAATCATTTAGCTAGATTGAATTATTTAGATCTACACTCAGATGCCTTGTGACCTTGTTTCTTACATCTCTGACATTTACCTTCAAACTTTGGGTTTTCCTTGCATTCATTAGCTTTATGACCATGCTGACTATAATTGTAGCATTTTCCATTGAATTTTTCCTTTCCATTGCTCCAACATTTTTTTGATGTATGATCTATCTTACCACAGTGATTTTAAATAGGTCTTTGATTCCTTTGAGCACCTTGTTTGGAGGATTCACCTTCTTCTTTGTATCCAAGTCCTACTTTTCCCTTTTGCCTATAAAGATTATACTCACTTTGTTGATTTAGTTGATCCATGTCTACTTGGGATTTCATTATCCTTTCATTGAGTTTCTTTTTAGAATTTAGATCAACTATTAATCTTTCATTGATTTTATTTTTAGTACTTAAATCATTCCTTAGCCTTTCATTTCCAGATCTCAAATTTATGATTTCCTCATTTGCATTGGAGAGTTGATTTATAAGAATTTATTGCTGAAGGGATTGATTTTTAATTGCATTTTTCCTTGCCTCTGAGTCTTCATTTTTCTTATTTCTCTATTCCAAAATTTCACACAATATTTTGGACTGAATCTCTTGTTCTCTTTTCAATTTTCTTACCTCTTCTTGTAGGGAGTCATTCTTCTCTAGGAGTTCTTTGATTGCCTCATTAGCTTCATCTAAATTTCTTGAAGGGAAAAAGTCTTCAATCTTTTCTTCAACATACTTATGGTCATTCATCTATTTTTCAAGTTCCTTTCTTCTCTTTAGGGATTGGGAAAGATGCTCTTTTGCTTCCTTGAGTGGAGCTATGGCCATCTCTAGATTTAGCTTCTCATTGTCAATAGCTTTGTCAAGTTTGAATATCTCCATTATTCTTGATATTTTCTCAAGCTATCAAACTTTATCTTGAGAACCAAAATTCTCTAATACTAATGTTGGAAATAATCAAGACTAGCCAAGTTATTGAGAGGGGAGGGGTGAATTAGTAACCTCAAAAACTTTAAACAAATTCAATACTTAATCAAAATAATCCATTCACCATTTATTTATCTAATCTACTACATGCATGAAAAACTAAAAGATAAACATTCATGGCACATTAACACAATATTTGTTGACCTAGAAACCTTCCAATAAGAAAGTAAAACTAGCGTGGGGATGATGCCCACAAAATTTCAATACCATGGTATAAAGTTGGCCTATTAAAGGTTACATTTCTCACTTCTAATGATCTTCCCTATTAGGAACAAAAATGACTACTAGGTCTAGCTTTTTAGAGGTTTTACAAACATACAATGAAGTATGCATTTGGTTAAGAGATTCAAGAAAAGACTATTATGTCTACCCTATTAATGGATTTAGAAACTAATTCACCTGTTAGGATGAAACAATAGATCTGACTTACAACAAAATTCTCTGATTAGATCCTTGAAATTCTAATCACCTCTTTGTGATGGATTTAACTTGAATGCACCTTATTGACCTTGTTGAATACTTCGCTCTACCATCTATTCACATTCACATTCACTCTTCTCAAAACATTACAACTACATCATGCTTAGGAATTATTCAATACATTACATATATACCATCCCAATTCTCATATTTAGAAGGTCAGCCAAAACACAAGTTAACACAAATATTACTGAGTTAGCCCAAATGTAGAAACACAAGTTCTTAAAGCTAACTTGGTAACCTTCTGATACTCAGCTTCCACTGCACTACTCGACATCATCATGCATTCGGTAGAAGTAGAGGCATGGTCCATACTAATCACTCAACATAGCTTTTGAACTCAGTGAACATTGGAGACTTGGTAGATATATTGAAACTTGGTAAGAATAGAATACTATGTTTACCTTGCTTGCACTTGGTAGACATTGTTCATCCATCACTTGGTTGACACTAGCTTAACTTCATAGAAACTAATGACTCGATAGACACTACAAAGCTTGGTAGCTAGTAACTACTCGGTGATAACTATTGGAGTTCACACTACCTATTTTCACATGGTAGCCTTTGGAATGCTCAATGTGAACTATTGAACTGCTAAACTCTCTTGGCAACCACTAAATGCTCGGTAAACACTAGAGAATGAATGATGAACTCAATAACCATATAGAATTATGAATAATTTTTGTAACTAATGACAAATATAACTTAATGCCAATAGAAACTAGAAAATTATGGGTTTATTTCCTTACACAAAAATTTGATGTATATCAAACTTTTAAGAAATGGAATTGCTTGGTTGAAAATGAGATTAATAAGAACTTAAAATATCTTAGATCTAATAATGGTGGTGAGTATTGTAGTCATGAATTTAAAGATCATTTCTCCACTAATGGTATTTGTAGATAGAAAATTATTCCAAGAACTCCACATGTGGGTGGAGGTTGTCAATACTACTTTATATTTCATTAATTGAGGTCCTCTACTCCTTTGGGTTGTGGTATTCTAGAGGAAGCATGGAATGGTAAGAAGGTGAGTTATTCTTTTCTCAAAACCTTTGGTTGTGAAGTGTTTGCTCACATAGATTCTAAAAATAGAACCAAGTTGGTAGCTAAGTCAAAAAGATATGTATTTATTGGATATGGCATTAATGAATTTGGTTATAGGCTTTGGGATTTTGAAAATCATAAAAGTATAAGAAGTAGGGATGTCATATTCAATGAGAAAGTGTTGTACAAATATTTTTTGCAGCAACATAATAAGAAAGAAGATGATTATGTATTGTTGGATGATGCTCCAAAAGATGATGTTCTAGCCACTCCTCATGATGTGCAACAACCGCACTAACAAATACCACACACACCAGTGAATGATAGATGGTCAATAAGACAAATTAGACCTCTAGAAAGATTTTCTCCCTCTTTGTATTCAATTTTACTTACTGATGTTGGTGAACCTAAATTTTATGTTGAAGCTATGCAGGTGGATACTAAGATTTAGTGAGAGTCTACAATGAAAGATGAAATGGACTCTTTGCTGAAGAATAAGCCATGGGATTTATGCAAGTTTCTTGCAAATAAAAGAGCTTTATAGAATAAATGGGTTTATAGGTTAAAAGAAGAGGATGGAGGTAAGAAAAGATTTAAAGATAGGTTAGTTGTAAAAAGATTTTCATAGAAAAAGGGCATTGGTTTTGATGAAATATTTTCACTTGTTAAAATGACTTTTGTCCATACTATTTTAAGTATTCTAGCTATTGAAGATTTGCATTTAGAGCAACTTGATAATAAAATACCCTTCCTTCATGGTGATCTGGATGAAGAGATATATATGGCTCAGCTGTAGGGATTTGAGGTCAAAGTTAAGGAGAACTTAGTATGAAAATTGAAGAAAAGTTTATATGGCTTAAAGTGAGCACCTTGGCAGTGGTATCTAAAATTTGACAATTTTATGCATAAGTATGGATACAATAGGTGTCATTCAGATCATTGTGTTTATTTTAAGAGGTTGGATGATGAAAATTACATTATTTTATGTTTATATGTTGATGATATGCTTATAGTTAGGTCTAACATGGATCATATTAAGGGGCTGAAACGCTAGTGTACACATGCATTTGCTATGAAGGATTTGGGGTAGCAAAAAAAATACTTGGCATGAAGATTTGTAGAGATAGGAAGAATAAAAAATTGACACTATCTCAGGTTGATTATGTTGAGAAGGTGTTACAACATTTCTCTATGGAGAATGCTAAAGATGTTAGCACACCTTTACCTAGTCATTTGAAGTTGACTAAGGAGATGTGTCCCAAGACACAAGAAGAGGAGGATAAGATGTTCAAGGTACCCTATATCTTCACTGTAAGAAGCTTGATGTATGCTATGGTATGTATAAGGTTAGATATTGCACATGCAATAGGAGTAATTAGTAGGCATATGAGTCATATAGGAATTGAGCATTGGAATATAGTTAAATGGGTTCTTAGATATTTGAGAGGAACATCCAGTAAGTGTTTACACTTTGGGGGCTCTACTACTGATTTATAGGGTTATGTTGACTTAGATTTGGTAGTGGATATTGATACTAGGAAAAGTATTATAGGTTAGGTATGGTAGCCATGAGCTAGGTTTCTAGGTTACAAAAGGTTAATGATTTATTAAGTATAGAGGGAGAGTATGTTACTGCTACAAAGGTAGCCAAGGAGATGATATGACTTTAGTTCTTCTTGGAAGAATTGGGAAACCCTCAAAAGGATAATTATTTTCTTACAAATAGTTAGAGTGCCATTCATCTTGCAAAGAATTCAGCTCTACATTCAAAGACCAAACACATACAGTTGTGGTACCAGTTCATTCAATTAGTTTTGGAGGATGGATGGTTAAAGTTGGACAAGTTACATACATATGACAATCCCATAGATATGTTGAAAAAGGTCATAACAAGGAAGAATTTAAACTCCTCTTCAGCTTTGGTTGGTCTTCTAGACTAAACATGAATAAACGAATAGTAGAGTCTAGGGTGATTTGATCTAGTGGGAACCTCATGGAGTAGTGACATAGCTACAAGATCCGTCTCCAAGTGGAAAATTATTTTTTAGTGTGGAGCCTGATTAGTATCCAAGTGGGAGATTGTTAGATTCTAGTGACTGATCAGGAAAGTCCTGTAGATACTTCATTAATTATATAAAAGGGCTAAGGTTTAGGGATTGTTTTCATAATAGTGATGTGAAAATTGGTTCTTGCAGTGCTATTGAACTGTAAGGGATTATGGATTGTAGTAAGGTTGTAATCACTGGATCATAATAATATTAGACTTGTTGTTTAGTGGACATAGCCTAGGGATTGGGAGAACCACATTAAATCTTGGTGTCTTGCTTTCTTTTCTATGTGAACTATTATTTTTTGATATTGGGTATATTTGCATGTAATTATTATTTCCATCTATGTTTTAATCCTAACACATACAAGAATTTGATTAGGACTAAGTGGGTATTTAGGAACAAGATGAATGAACAAGGTGAAGTTGTAAGCAATAAAGAAAAATTGGTACGTAAAGGTTACTCATAGAAAAAAGGAATAGACTATGATGAGACCTATGCTCCAGTGGCTAGGATAGGAGTAGTAAGATTATTCTTAGCCTATGTAACACAAAAAAAATTCAAAGTGTATCAAATAGATGTCAAGTCAGCATTTCTAATTGGAGAACTTTAAGAAGTGTACATAGAGTAGCCTCAAGGTTGCCCTTTGATAGATGATATGGAAATATTATGAAAACTAAAGAAAGTATTGTATGACTTGAAGTAAGCACTAAGAACCTAGTATGCAGGGTTGAACAACTATTTGACAAAGCTTGGATATAGCAAAGGTATGGCAGATAGTAATCTGTATTAAAAAGAAATTGATGATGGTTTGATGATTTTGGTAATATTTGTTGATGATATCATATTTGGAGAAAATGATGAAGAAAATAAGAAGTTTGTGGAAGAAATGAAGAAATAATTTGAGATGAGTATGATAGGAGAAATGAAATATTTTATTGGATTGTAGATTGTACAGAATAAAGAAAGAATCTTTATTTCTCATTCTAAGTAATTGAAGGATTTACTCAAAAGGTTTGGTTTGGAAACATACAAACCTATTGGAACACCTATGGTAACTAGACACAAGTTATCTACAAAGGATGAGACACCTACTTTTGAGTAGAAAAAGTATAGATCTATGATAAGAGGATTGCAATATCTAACTCACACAAGGTTGGATATAGAAAATGAAGTTGGAATTGTTGCAATATTCCAGGCTGATCCTAGAGAAGAACATTATGTAGGTGTCAAAAGGATAATTAGATATCTGAAAGGAACATCAAAGTTTGGATTATGGTATGACCAATCTAATGATTTTACTCTAAGTGCTTATATTGATGTTGATTGGGAAGGTAGTATGGATGACAAAAAAAGCACCAATGGTGGAGCCTTCTTTCTTGGAGGAAGATTGGTTTCTTGGCTAAGAAAGAAGCAAGATTATACATCACAAAGTAAAATAGAAGTAGAATATGTTGTAGTAGCAACCAATTGCAACCAAATTGTTTGGGTGAAGCAGACACTAAAGGATATAAGGATATAAATTAGTGAACCTATTGTCATAAATTGTGACAATACAAGCATGGAAAATATGTCTAAGAATCTAGTGTTGTGTTTAAAGACTAAGCACATTTCTATTATCACATGTTGAGAAGAAAGTTGTAGAAAAGAAAATTAGATTGGAGTTGTTAGCACAAAGGATTAGATTGTAGATATATTAACTAAGCCTCTTCCCAAAGATAATTTTGAGTATTTGTGAGGTATGCTAGGGGTTATACCCCTTCTTACATTACAGTAGAGATACAAGAGTGCATTAGTCCAATGCAACAAAACACCACTATTTTTTTGGACTAAATGTTGATGCTTCCAATATAAAGGAGTATCTAAGATGGACAAAGTCAATATCAGAGTTTTTCTGAAATTTGATTGTGTCTAAAAATTTTAGCATCAATATTTTAGATCACACATAGTGATTCACCATTAGGATGAAGAGTAAGAGAATAGGAAAAAATAAAATAAGTAGTAGACTAGAGGAGGCACAAAGATATAAAAAGAGGAGGGAGTGGGGGGTGGGGGACATGAATATTGAGAGGGGAGATCATAAGATCGAAAAGAAGAAGAAAATGAGTTTGATCTTAAATGAAAGAGAAGAAATCAAAAATTCAAAGCAATTAAAAATAAATAAAAATGAACACATAGGCTAATAAATAAAGAACAAAAATAAGGTGATCAAGCCAAAAAACAAAGAATGAAATCTAACTAGAAAGAATCTGAAAAGCCAAGAAAGATGATACAAAGATAAAAATCGAGTATTAATAATAATAAAATGGACACATTATATAAATGAATAAGGATGTATAAACATTAAAATGATAATAATAGAAACACAAATAATATAACTAAATAAGATAAATAAATAAATAAATGTAGATTAATTATATATATATATATATATATAGAAGAAAATAAAAATCAATAAAGTAACCTATAAAACATTGAGCAAAATATAAATATAATGAAGAAAAAAGACTAAAAAAAAAAGAAATGAGCTAAGCATGTGAATCCGAAAATGAACTGCATAAAATAATAATATTATTATGATTATTTTTTGTGGTTCATTTTTGGATTCACATGCTTAGCTCGTTATTTTTATATTTAGTCATTTTTTATATTTAGGCTTTTTTCTTCATTATATTTATATTTTTCTCAATGTTTTGTAGGTTATTTTCTTGATTTTTATTTTCTTCTTATATAAATAATTAATCTAAATATTTATTTATTTAGTCTTATTTAGTTATATTATTTGTGTTTCTGTTATTATCATTTTAATATTTATACATCCTTATTCATTTATATAATGCATCCATTTTATTATTATTAATACTCATTATTATTTTATGTATGTATATAGGTTTCAAATTTTATCTTTGTATTGTCTTTCTTGGCTTTACATATTCTTTCTAGCTAGGTTTCATTCTTCATCTTTTGGCTTGTTCACCTTGTTTTTGTCCTTTAGTTATCATTCTATGTGTTCATTTTTATTTATTTTTAATTTCTTTAAATTTTGAATTTCTTCTTTTTTTCATCTTATGATCTCCCCTCTCAGTCTTTGTGTGCCCCTAATTTGTTATGCCTCAGAAGTCCATAGAAAAATCCATTCCTTCTCCAACATTCGCCATTCCTCCAAGAATCAAACCAACTGAAACCCCCAAGTGTCTAGAAGTGCTTGTAGAAGCATATGAGCATGTAGAAGCATATGAGCTTCTTGAATGCATGTAAGCTTGTCCAAACACACTAGGAGAGCCTCTATATAAAGGCCTCTAAGATGCATCTAGAATGTGTCTAGAAAGAACTAGGAGATAAGCATGACAACTAATCACATAACTTCCACAATAAGAAGATAACCATGATAAGGTGTCTAGAATGTTGCAGACACCATGTGCTCAAATAATGTGCTAACTCCTAAGTGTAGACAACATGTGTAATTAGAGTGTAAACTCTTGTGTTGTCAACATGACAACTCCCAAGAGCTCGCATACTCCTATGTGAATAAATATTAAAATAATACACCTTAATTTATTAAATTTCTTTATTTAATATTCATTTGACTCCTTTTTAAATTAATTTATTAATTTTAAATCTCATGCACTCACTTTATTAAATCCACTTGTTTTGTCTTTATATATATATATATATATATATATATATATATATATATATATATATATATATATATATATATATATATATATATATATATATATATATATATATATATATATATATATATCACGTGCACACATCACGCAATCTAGAATCTTTTAATAAATTTTAATATCATTTCCACTATTAAATTTATTTTTGAAACTTAATTGATAAAATATATAATAATATTATTCAGCATTTATTTAAAAATAAACTCTAAATATATTATTATTAAATTAAATAAATATTACCTCGTTCCAAATTTAAAATTATAACTTTAATCTTCAAATTTAATTCTTTTTATTTAATTAATTTTCCAATTAATTAAATAAAATAGAATATTAAAATATCATATTAACTTTTCATTTAATTACATCATTAATTAAATCTTTTAATTAGACTTAATTAATAGAAAATACAACAAGAACTCATAAAGTAAAATACAAGAACCCATCAAAGAAAAACACATACAAAATCAAACTAAGGGGTTAATATCACGAATTATGTCATTCGACACATTCGGAGGGTACTCAACTTAGATACTTGTCCTAATTTTCAATTAGGACAAATGGCTTAAAGGGTTGAGATTTGGACTTGAGAATTTATCTCCCCTCTCTTACCATTGAGATAATGTGATAGGGTATGCTCATCCTGGCAATTCAGGGAAGTCGGTACCCAGTACTTGCAACCTACATGAAATCCATGCATGTACATACACAATATAACTAAGCTAAAAGGAAATGGTAGGAAGTGGTGCATCATGTAGATCCTGACTAGTAGGTGACTATGACTCCCTTCCTTAACCACATCAGAAATGGCATACAGAAAGAAAACAAACACACACACCATACACATGCAAGTATGTGGTAAGTATCCATAAAAAAACACATATGGTAATAAATCATCTTAATAATCATCATCCATAACTAAAATCACTAAATAATGATCAACATAAAACTGTCCTAAAAGAGTTCGACAATGATAGTAAAAATGCAAACTAGCGCAGGCACTACATTATTCATCTTTTCCTTGAAAACTTCAAAATAGTTGTCCATTATGCTATCTAAATTCTCACCCATTCTTGCAATAAACTCATTAATTTGGTAGAAAACTAGAGTAGCTTTTCTCCATAGCACTAATCCTTTGGAAGGGAAAAACTTTTGTACATAAAAGAACAAACAAGTTAAAAAAGAACCAAATTTACATGGATTATTCTTGGAGGTCCTTATACTATCCATGTTCTTGTTCAACTATTTCAACATCAAATCTACCAAATCATATTCCAAATTCTTCTTTACTGCTTTGTATGCTAGGTCCAAAGCCTCACACGACACATTATTCAGTCAACTAGAGCTATATATCTTATGCACAATGATATGAATACCAAACCTAAGTTCTACATTGGATACATTGCTAATCTTCAGTCCTTTTTCATCCCATTCTACTAGGGTTTTCTTCTATAGCTCATCTTGATCTAGGGTTTTGGTAACTTCGACCTTATTCAGCATAGGGAGACCCATGATTCTATGAATCATTTTCTTTTTTATCAAGACTCGTTACTCTAACCACAACTAACCATTATGCACATGACTCAAAATATATCTAATCTATTTGATTTGGAAGTTTCTTGGTAGGTGCAAAATTTAGGTCAAGCCTTTCTCCTCTAAATGTTTATGCTCAAGTTTGAGGGTTCCATCCACACACAATTATCCTAGGGCACTATCCATTTCTAGTTTTCCAACTTCTTGCAAAAAACATTTGAAATGAATATGAATATCATTTATAAGATGCACCTTTGATGGAATTTGAGACTAAGCTTCATTAGGGTCAAGTGATTTTAAAATCGCTGGTACCAGTTTGAAATTTGGGGCCTTCCATTCGACACCTTGCACTAACATCTCCAAACCTTTCTTTTTCTTGCTACTACTACTGGTGGATGCCATGGTTGCTTGTTAGATTTTGGTGACTGATCAGGGAAGTACTGTACATATGGCCAACATATGGCTGACATGTTGTAACCCTAAAAATACATAAAATACTTGTATAAAAGGCCTTAGGGTTAAGTATTTTCATTAAGTTGTGATGCAAAATTGGTTCTTGTAGTGGTATTGAACTGTAATGGATTATGGATTGTAATTAGGTTGTAATCACTGGATCATAATAATATCAGACTTGTTGTTTGGTGGATGTAGCCCAGGGATTGGGCAAACCACATTAAATCTTGGTGCCTTGGGTTCTTTTCTGTGTGATCAATTATTTTGTGTTATTGGTTATATTTGAATATAATTGTTATTTTTGTCTATGGTTTAATCCTAACATTTCTTGGTAGACAAAGAAAAACTTCTTCAAAAACTTCACTGCAAACTTTCCTCAAGATCCCTTGGATGCTCTAAAAATTGCTTTGCTCTGGATATACCGAATTTATGGTGAAAATAAAGTCATAATTCTTCCTTTTTGATGAAAACCTTCCATTAATGCTCGATACAAAGAGAACCATAATGACATAGTGCTTGACAAGCAGTCATCTAGTATTTGTGTAGATTACTCAATACAAGCTTGTAACTCGATGACCAAACAAAACCTTGTTATTCCCAACCTTGCTCGGTATGACCTAGCATTGCTTGTTGAATACTAATGCTAAACTTCTATGTTCCCTACATATCTAAAATATTGATTTGGATCTTTTCTTCCATTTATTGGAACTACTTGAGATATGACCCTAAGAATACAATTCCAGTTCTTGCTTAGGAACTTAATTGGAAATGGTGGAGTCACCCACTTCTTGAGTGACATGGCCATCATTTGAGCTAGTTTGCTTGGAAAATTTGCGAATCCACTATTGTCTCATCTTCTTCCTAATGTTGTTAGCTTTAGCTTTCTTTTCATCTTCAACTCTACCCATATTCTATTGGAATAATGATACATTTGTCATTAGTTACAACACTTATTTGATTTTAAATGCTTACCGAGTTCATCACTCAGTTTACAATTCATACTGAGCATTCGTTGGTTACCAAGTACGTTCAGCAGTATTTACCGAGTCAGGAAGGTAAACAAAGATTTTAGTGTTTACCGAGTTAGAAAGGTAAAAAAAGGTTTTGGTGTTTACCGAGTCAAGAAGGTAAACGAAGGTTTTAATGTTTACCGAGTCAGAAAGGTAAACAAAGGATTTAGTGTTTACCGAGTCAGGAAGGTAAACGAAGGATTTAGTATTTACCGAGTCAGGAAGGTAAATGAAGGTTTCAGTGATTACCAAGACAGAAAGGTAAAAGAAGTATTCAGTGCTTACCAAGTGAATCAAAGGAGTTAGTTTCTACCCAGTGACACAATGTTTACCGAGTCACCAGTGGTTACCAAGTTCCAAGCTACTCAGAGTAATTAGTATGGACTGAACCCCTACCTCTACTGAGTGCATGATGATGTCATGTAATTTAGTGGATGTCGAGTGTCAGAAGGTCACCGAGTGAGTTTGAGGAACCTGAGTTTTCTACTATCTGGCCGAATCAGTAATGTTTTGTCTACTTGTGTTTGGTCGACCTTATTGCTGTAAATATTGAAATGGTATATATGTAATGTATTTTGCCATTTGCAATATAGAAAATAATGAAGAAGAGTAACAGTCAAGCAAGAGAAAAGTAAGAATGTAATTGAGCAAATTGAAAAAGAATCAGCAGCGAAGTATTCAGCAAGGTTATCAAGGAGCAGAAAAGATATATCCATCACATCAAGTGATCAGTACATAAGATCTAATCAGCAAACCAGTTGCAAGCAGATCCACTGCTTCATCCTAATAGGTGAATTAGTTTTGTAAATCCTTTAACAGGGTAGAATTAATAGTCTTTTGTAAATCTCCTAACAGAGTGCATACTTCATTGTATGTTTGTAAATCCTCTAACAAGGTGGATCTAGCAGTCCTACTTGCTCCTAACAGGGCAGATCACCAGAAGTGATCACTGTAAGCCTTAACTGGCCAACTTTATACTGCAGTATTGAAGTTTCGTGGGCATCATCCCCACCCCAGTTTTACTTTCAAATTGAAACATTTTTGGGTCACCAAATTAGTGTGTTAATATTTTCATGCATATAGTAAAGTAGATGAATGAATGGTGAATTTGTTATTATGTTGAATTGGTTTAAATTTTAAATCTTACTGATTCACCCCTCCCCTCTCAGTAATATTGTTAGACCTGAATATTTCCAACAATTGGTATTAGAGCTTTGTGGTTCTCAGGACAGAGCTTGACAGCTTGAGCAAAGATCAAGGACAATGGAGATATTCAGACTTGACAAAACTATTGAGAATGAGAAGCTAGATTTGGAGATGGCCATGGTTCAACTCAAAGAAGTAAAGGAACATCTTTCTCAATCCCTAAAAAGAAGAAAGGAACTTTCAAGACAAATAAATGACCATTTTTATGTTGAAGAAAGGATTGAAGATTTGTTACCATCAAGTAATTCAGAAGAAGCTGACAAAGCAATCAAAGAACTTTTAGAAAAGAATGGATCTCTGCAAGAAGAGGTAAGAAAGCTTAAAAGAGAGCAAGAAATATAGTCAATCAGGCTATGTGAAGTTTTGGAACAAAGAAACAAAGCACAAGAAGAATTGGAAGATAGAAGTCATGAAACTCAAAATCAATCCCTTGAACATGAAGATCTAGCAGATCAACTATCCAATGCAAATGAAGAAATCAGGATTCTCAGAGCACAAAATGAAAGTCTACAGAATGATTTAAGATCTGAGAGAAAAACCAATGAAAGCATGGAAAATGATCTAAAAATTGAAAAACAAGTCAATGAAAGGATGATGAAATCTCAAGCAGACATGAATCAATTGAATCAGCAAAATGAGTAGAATTTCTATAAGCAAAAAGGTAAAGCTGGTCTTGGATACAAGGAAGAAGGTGAATCTTCTGAACAAGGTACTCAAAGGAATCAAAGACCCACTTTTAATCATTGTGGCAAGATAGGTCATACATCTAACAAATGTTGGAGTAATGGTAAAGGTAAATTCAATGGCAAATGTTTCAATTGCAATCAACATGGTCACAAAGCCAATGAATGCAAGGAAAAACCAAAGTTTGAAGGCAAGTGTCACAAATGCAAGAAACAAGTACATAAGGCATCTGAATGTAGATCAAAATCACCCAATCCAGCAGAAAAAATTGTCAAAGCAATATTTGGTTGGGATTACAATACTTGGTGTAGATGTCACTATTGTGGAGAATATGGACACATAGGAACAAACTGTAGAAGGCATCACCTAAGGAAGAAAGATACAACCATAAGATGCTATACTTGTACTGAACTTGGTCATATAGCCAAGAATTTCATGAATATAGGAAAGGTTGAAGATGAAAAGAAAACTAGAGCTGATAATATTCAAAAGCAAATGAAACAACAGTGGATTCCTAAATCTACCGAGCAAAAAAATTCAAATGATGGAAATGTCACTCTAGAAATGGGTGAATCCACCATATCTAATTAAGACTTATTAAGAAGGATAAGGGACTGCATCTTCAAGCCATATCCTAGGCAGTTCTAGAAAGAAGAAGTGGAAATGAAAAATCAGTATTATAGATACAAGTCATAATTTACAGTGTCGCATCTATCGAGTAAGGTTGATTTTCAGACTTTACCGAGCTTGGTCGAGAAAATAAGAAAGGTTTTGTGTGTTCACCAAGTTGCAAGGTTTACCGAGTAAGTCAGTGACTATTTATAAAACTCTAATTCTTAGCTACCTTCGTACCTGAGCATTAATGATAGGATTTCGATCAAAAAGGAAGAATTTGATCTCATTCTTCACCACGAATTCAGAGTTCACAAAGAAAATATATTTTCAAGTGCATCCAAGCGAGTTCAAGTGATTTGAGGTGATTTTTCAGCAAAGAATTTGTGTTACGAAATTGTTCTCTCACTGAGCAGCAATGGCATCCGCAAGCACCAGTGGCAGTAAGGCAAAGAGAGGTTCTGAAATGCTTGTGAAGGGAGTCAAATGGGAGGCGCTCAATTTCAAAATTGTTCTTGCCATCGCTGAATCACTCGACCCGCATGGAGCTCAATCGTAGATCCCTCCAAAGGTACTTCTTATCAATGATATTCATACTCATTTCAAGTGTACTGTGCAAGAAATAGGGACACTAGATATGGATAGTACTCTAGCTGAGTTATGCGTGGATGGAACTCTAAAACCTGAGTTTAAACAAGCTGTGTGCATAATGGACAATTATGGTTAGAGCAACCCATCCTCATAACAAAGAAGATGATCCAAAAGATCACGGGTTTACCAATGTTGACCAAAGCCAAAACCACCAAAACCCTAGGTCGAGATGAACTCCATAAATTAACCCAAGCTGAATGGGATGGCAGAGGTTTAAAGCTCAACAATGTTTCAGCTATAGAACTAAAATTTGGTATTTGTGTTATTGCATAAAAACTGTATAGTTCTAGCAGGCTGAATAGTGTACCCTGTGAGGCTATAGATTTGGCATATAAGATTGTAAAGAAAAATATGGAGTTTGACCTAGCTGATGTAAAACAATTGAATAAAAACATGGATAGCATAAGGACTGCAAAGACAAACCCTTGTAAATTTGGCTCTTTGCTAGTTTGTTTATTTTTCTATGTACAGAAATTCTTTCCATCTAAGGGTGCAGTTGTAGGGAGGAAAGATACTCCAATTTTGTATCAAATAAATGAATTCATAGCAGAAATGGGTATGAATTTTGATAAAGTAATGGATAATTATTTTGAAGATTTCAAGGAAAGGATGAACAACAGGTTCAGGATACCTCCAAAACTTGTTGAAGAGTATAAGGATGATGTCTGTTTCATGGTTGACTGTGACAGAGTCTACATCTAGGCAGTCAAACCTTGAGTGGCATGGGTAAAACCATTGCCCTATGAGCTAAATATTGATGATGCCAAAGATATCATTGAGGCACTGGTAAATGAACCAGTGGATCCCAAGTTGCCTGCATTTGGAACCTATGAAGAGGCAAAGGTTAGAATAGAGCTTGAAATCAAGCTTCCTCAAGCAATCTCTAAAGGCAAGAGAAAGATAGAAAAGTTAAAAGCCGATATTGGACCTCTTATGCTTATCAAGGGCAACGATGAAGATGAAGAAAAGGAAGAAGAAGAAGAAGAGCCTCAATGAAAGAAAGGTAAGGTGACTATCACCAAACCTACAAAGCAAACCACTACAGTATTCTCTAGGAGAACAAGACAAGGAAAGAAGGAACATGTATTTGTTAAGCCTCCACTCACCTTTGAAGCAAGACTAAAGAAATTAGATGAAGGAGGTAGCTTCACAAACTTCAAAGCATTAAAGTTCAAAACTAGAATAGAATAGGAGAAAATGCAGATTGAGGATCTAGTACCGAACAAAATGGGTAAATGGAAATACTCCCCAGACCAGATAGCCTCTCAGATCTCCAAAGAGCTATTGGAAAGATTGCAACCAAGATGGGAAGCTGCAACCAAGACTGTCAAAGACATTTATGAGCAGACCCTGAGGAATCTCCTGCCAAGTCTCTCTAATGCTGAAGTGAAGAAATCACTGAAAGATCACGAAGGTAATATGATGATTAGATTCCATACTTGTTTGATACTTGTCAAAGACATTGAGCATGTAGTAAATGATGCAACAAACATGTGGAAAAATATCTATCATCTACACAAACCCAGTGAGGATATTGTTGAAATCATGAACAATGACAGCGGTGATGATAATGATGATGATGATGAGGGTGATGACATTGAAGACATACTAGAAGACCTGCAATCATTAATGTTAGAAATTGAGGAAGAAGCTAAAAGAGAAATGGAGGAAGAAGCAGCCTCTACTGGTGAGATTGTGAGCTTAATAGCCTCATCAATTGATCAATCTCCACCTGTCTCCTCTCAGCTCCAGGTTTCTGCAATGCAAGTGCCAAGCACTTCATCTACCGAGATGGCGGTCACTTCTTTAGTTACCGAGCTTCCAAGCACATCATCAGCCACCGAGTCATCCACTACAGCAGCTACTTCACCGAGTATATCTCTCCCACCTGCAGCTTGTACAGTAAGTCTTCCCAATTTCTTACCAATTTTGTCTTCCTCAGCCACATTGGCCCCAATTTTTGCTCCAGTTAGTTCTCCAACTGTAAATATACCAGTATGTACATCATTTTTTACTAGTAAATCATTTTTGGGAAGTATATCAAGTTTTGATACAGCCAACACTTCTCTTAGTTTACCTTTAGTTGGTCCCATTCCAGTTTTGACTGCTAGTCCTGCAGCATCGACCATTGTATCTACTTCAAAAGGAAAGGAGGTAAGTACTATAGATAAACCAAAGACACCCTTGAGACTACTGCTTATAGATAGTGATATAGATTTGGATGAAGAAATTGTCATTCCACAGATAAATCTAGAAACTACTACAGTTAATGAACTGAGATTGGCTAGTCAGCGTCTAGAGAAAAAGGCACAGAAAATGCAACTAAGGAATGAAAGGGACAGAGAATTCAACATCATTGAGAGTGCTAAGAACATAATAACTGAGGCTATAAGTGTTGACGTGGATTCATCTCAACACATTTTGTTACAGCTAGAAGAAGCGATGAATAAATTCAATGAGGATATCTCAGGACAAGAAAAATTAATAGAGAAAGGAGAAAAGAAATTTGAATATAAGGTGCTTGAGCACATTGCTCAGCACTTAGCAATAAAATAGGTTGAATTAACCTCAATTTTGTCTGACATTGAAAATTCTTTTAATAATGTAACCTCACTTTTTGCAAAACTTTGTGATGTTACCGAGTATACAAAGGAAGTAAAAGAAAAGTTGAATAAAATTGATGCAGATATGAAGGTCAGTGCCCAAATGCTACAATCTAACCACAGTGCAAGTTCATACCATCATCTGAAAATCAAATTTTTGTCAGAGAAATAGGCAGAATTGCTGAGAGAGGAAGCAAGGATCAGGTCTACTCTGATTGACATCCAGAATATGATCCTTCCTGTCATGAACACAATGTAGAAGCACATTGCATATTCAAAAACATTGATCCATGACAATAATTTCTTTGTTGCAGACCATGTGATTGAACTTTCTACAAAAGTTCAAGTAGCTCTCTCCACATGTAAAATCCTGCAAGACAATTGGGATAAAACTCTGCAACTAATTCTTCAGGTACATTCTGAGTTTATCACACATTTTGGTGTCTCCATGTAAATACATTCTTTATTCTTTGGCATTGTTGTCAAAAAGGGGGAGAAAGCAATATATAGAGGAAAATCAGAAAATCAGACACAAAAGGGGAGAAGGTAATAAAGTAATAAAGAAAAAAAGTCATATAACTCATGTAAAAACCTTGTGTATATTGTATGGGGGAGTTATATGTAAGGTAGCCCATGTATATTCAGCACACATCACAGTAGAATCAAATCAATTTTGTTAGATCTTGTATATAAATTTTGGCTCATAAGTGTTTTTGTCACTAATGCCAAAGGGGGAGATTGTTGGAATAATGATACATTTATCATTAGTTACAACACTTATTTGATTCTGAATGCTTACCAAGTTCATCACTCAGTTTACAGTTCATATCGAGCATTCATTGGTTACCAAGTATGTTCAGTAGTATTTACCAAGTCAGGAAGGTAAACAAAGGTTTTAGTGTTTACCGAGTTAGAAAGGTAAACAAAGGTTTTGGTGTTTACCGAGTCAAGAAGGTAAACAAAGGTTTTAATGTTTACCGAGTCAGAAAGGTAAATGAAGGATTTAGTGTTTACCGAGTCAGGAAGGTAAATGAAGGATTTAGTATTTACTGAGTCAGGAAGGTAAATGAAGGTTTCAGTGATTACCAAGACAGAAAGGTAAAAGAAGTATTCAGTGCTTACCAAGTGAATTGAAGGAGTTAGTTTCTACCGAGCGACACAATGTTTACCGAGTCACCAGTGGTTACCAAGTTCCAAGCTACTCAGAGTGATTAGTATGGATCGAGCCCCTACCTCTACCGAGTGCATGACGATGCTGTGTAATGTAGTGGATGCCAAGTGTCAGAAGGTCACCGAGTGAGTTTGAGGAACCTGAGTTTTCTACTATCTGACCGACTCAGTAATGTTTTGTCCACTTGTGTTTGGCTGACCTTTTTGCTGTAAATATTGGAATGGTATATATGTAATGTATTGTGCCATTTGCAATATAGAAAATAATGAAGAAGAGTAACAATCAAGCAAGAGAGAAGTAAGAATGTAATTGAGCAAATTGAAAAAGAATCAGCAGCGAAGTATTCAGCAAGGTTATCAAGGAGCAGCAAAGATATATCCATCACATCAAGTGATCAGTACATAAGATCTAATCAGCAAACCAGTTGCAAGCAGATCCACTGCTTCATCCTAATAGGTGAATCAGTTTTGTAAATCCTTTAACAGGGTAGACTTAATAGTCTTTTGTAAATCTCCTAACAGAGTGTATACTTCATTGTATGTTTGTAAATCCTCTAACAAGGTGGATCTAGCAGTCCTACTTGCTCCTAACAGGGCAGATCACCAAAAGTGATCATTGTAAGCCTTAATCGGCCAACTTTATATTGCAGTATTGAAGTTTCGTGGGCATCATCCCCACCCCAATTTTACTTTCAAATTGAAAGGTTTCTGGGTCACCAAATCAGTGTGTTAATCTTTTCATGCATACAGTAAAGTAGATGAATGAATGGTGAATTTGTTATTATGCTGAATTGGTTTAAATTTTAAAGCTTACTGATTCACCCCTCCCCTCTTAGTAATATTGTTAGACCTGAATATTTCCAACATATTCATCTAGTTCTTAGCTATTTGACCAAGTTCAATGCATGTATAACATCTTATTGTAGTATCCTTCTTTCTCAAGTGATGCCTTGCATAGTTTATGCCAATGTGTCCATATTCTCCATAGAAATGACATCTACACCAAGTATTGTAGTCCCAATTAAATATTGCCTTCAAAAATTATTCAGCTAGATTGAGTGGTTTAGATCTACATTCAAATGCCTTGTAACCTTGTTTCTTGCATTTGTGACATTGACCTTCAAACTTTGGCTTCTCCTTGCATTCATTAGCTTTAGGACCATATTGACTACAATTGTAGCATTTTCCATTGCTCCAACATTTGTTTGATGTATGACCTATCTTACCATGGTGATTGCAAGTAGGTCTTTGATTCCTTTGAGCATCTTGTTTGGAGGATTCACCTTCTTCTTTGTATCCAAGTCTTGCTTTGCCCTTTTTCCTATAAATATTTTTCTCACTTTGCTAATTTAATTGATCCATGTCTACTTGGGATTTCATTATTCTTTCATTGAGTTGTTTTTCAAAATTTAGATCAACTTTCAATCTTTCATTGATTTGTCTTTCAGTGCTTAAATCATTCCTTAGTGTTTCATTTTTAGATGTTAGATTTATGATTTCCTCATTTGTATTGGAGAGCTTATTGATAAGATTTTCTTGCTAAAGGGATTGATTTTGAGTTGCATTGTTCCTTGCCTCCAAGTCTTCATTTTCCTTATTTCATTGTTCCAAAATTTTACACAATCGTATTGATTGAATTTCTTGTTCTATTTTCAATTTTCTTACCTCTTCTTGCATGGAGCCATTCTTCTCTAGAATTTTTTTGATTGCCTCATTTGCTTCATATGAACTACTTGAAGGGAAAAAGTCTTCAATCTTTTCTTCAACATACTAATGATTAGTTATTTCTTTTTCAAGTTCCTTCCTTCTTTTTAGGGATTGGGAAAGAAGCTCTTTTGCTTCCTTGAGTTGAGCTATGGCCATTTCCAGATCTAATTTCTCATTGTCAATAACTCGGTCAAGTCTAACTATCTCCATTGTCCTTGATCTTTGCTGAAGCTATCAAACTTTATCTTGAGAACATCAAAGCTCTAATACCAATTGTTGGAAATAATCAAGACTAGCTAGGTTACTAAGAGGGGAGGGGTAAATCAGAAACCTCAAAACTTTAAATTAATTTAGCTCTTAATCAACATAATCCATTCATCATTAATTCATCTAATCTACTTCATGCATGAGAAACTAAAATATAAACATACATAGCACATGAAGACAATATTTGGTGACCTAGAAACCTTCCAATAGGAAAGTAAAATAGGGTGGGGATGATACCCACAAAAATTTAGTACTACAACATAAAGTTGGCCTAGTAAAGCTTACAATAATCACTTCTGAGTATCTTCCCTATTAAGAGAAAATAGGATTGCTAGGTCCACCTTTTTAGAGGTTTTACAAACATACAATTAAGTATGCACTTGATTAAGAGATTCAAGAAAAGATTGTTAAGTCTACCCTACTAATGGATTTAAATTTGATTCACCTATTAGAATGAAACAATAGATTTGACTTAAAACTTATCGTTAATTAGATCCTTGAAATGCTAATCACCTTTTTCTGATAGATTTAACTTGACTACTCCTTATTTGACCTTGCTGAATACTTTGCTTCTACTGTTGATTCACATTTGCAAATTGATCATTACATTCACTTTTCACTTTTCTCAATACATTAATTCACTATTATAAACTTGAGTATGATATAATACATTACATATATACCATCCCAATTCTTATATTGATAAGGTCAGCAAAAACTTAACACAAATATTACTGAGTTAGCCCAAATGTAGAAGCTTAGGTTCTGAAAGTTGACTTGGTGACCTTCGAATACACGAAATTCACTACATTACTCAGCATCATCATGCATTTGGTAGAAGTAGAGGCTAGGTCCATACTAATCGCTCAACATAGCTTTTAAACTCAATGAACAAATGAGACTCGATAGATATCATGTAACTCGGTGGAAACTGAATACTATGTTTACCTTGCTTGCACTTTGTAAACACTGTTCATCCATCACTCAGTTGATATTGACTTTACATCATAGAAATTGATGAATTAGTAGACACTGTGAAGCTCGATAGCTAGTAATTTCTCAGTGATAACTACTAGACTTCACACTACCTATTTTCACTTGGTAGCCTCTGGAATGCTCAATGTGAACTGCTAAACTAACTTGGAAACCACTGAATGCTCGATAAACACTAGAGACTAAATGATGAACTCTTTAACCATACATAATTATGAATAAGTGTTGTCATTAATGGAAAACATAACTTAATGCCAAAAATATGGGGTGAATAAATGTGATTCACCATAGATTGGAATTATTGTGCATCAATATCTATGGGAAAATTGGTGGAGTGAAAGGATTTTTCAAGAATATCCTTATGCAACAGAGATAGCTCTGATAATTCAAAGATGGATATTTGTGTTAAGATTCATTATAGCTAACTAAAATGGTCATAACTAGAGATTTCTAAGGTAGTTTCTTGTTTAGACAATGAAGCATTTTTACAATCATTGGCAGCTTTAAGGATTACTTTTGATTTCCCCCTAGTGACAACATTAAGTGGATCACCATGTGAGGAGGAAGATTCTGCAACTCTAAGAACTAGCTTAGGTCAACTATCCCTATGTTGTTGTTGTGAATTTCATGTTGTTAGGACAACCTTGGGACTTTCATCATCTATATCATAATGAGGTTCCTTGTTAGAGTTAGGACCCATGATTCAAAGATATTTGATAGGTTTGATCATGTTTATAACATTGTCAGTGTTAGATTATGTATATTTGATCTTTGCATCATGATTTTTATTGTTGACCTTGGAGGATTCATATATTTTATTATTTGATAATATTTTTTGAAAGCTTTGTGATTATCGTTTTTGACTAGGCTATCTGTGACAACTTTTCTAGCATCTATGAGATCTTGGACATCATTTTTGAGCTTAAAGCAGTTTTTAGTGTTGTGGCCTATTCTTCTATGATAGCTATAGACATGGTCCTCTCTCCACCAATGGCATCTAAGAGGTGGGTCATAGCTCTAGGAATTGTCTAGAAGCATGACCAATTTTTTTGAAGGTAAGGTCTTCAAGACTACTTCATAAGGTTTGACCATAGGTGTGTAAACATGTCTTTTCCTAGCAAATTTGTTGTTTTTGTCAGATGTTTGAGACCAAGAAGCCTCTTGTTGTTTCATAGCATGTATAGCATTGGAAAGGTTAAAATAATAAAACTTGGTCTTAGGAGCATCCACTACTCTATCATTAACAATTTATTTATTTTTATTCTAAGGCTTGTTCTTGTCTTTTCCATTTTTGTTGCCAATTTTGTCTTTATTCGAGGTGATGTCACCTTTTTTGATAGCAACATCCTCAATATGGCATGCACTTTCAACCATGGCATTGAAGGATGTAAAAATTTGTTTTCTAAGGTTGAAGTAAAGTTTTAGTAGACTTTCAATCATCGAAATCTCAAGAACTTGTTGAGGGTATCTAGAATGTAAAGATCTCCATCATTGGAGATACATTACAAAGGGTTCTCATTTTTTTTTTTTGATGCTACACAAATCCATAATAGTAATAGGATGTTGAATTTTATAGGAATAATTTTGAATGAAACTTTATGCTAGATTGTCAAACATTTTGAGGGGAGGTGTCAATTTTGTAAACCATTTGATGGCTTGTCCTCGTAAACTCCTAGGACACAACCTCATGAGGTAAGTGTCTTCATGCCTAAAGTCTATGCTAATAGCATATAAGTGCCTCATGCGATAGTAAGGCTCACTATTTCCATCATATTTGTAATATTTGGGAACCTCTATATCCCTAGAAAATGGAAGCATGTAAAGACTCCTATCAAAAGGAAGAGCACATATCAATTTGACAAAGGAGGTTTTGGGTTGGTTTTTGTAGACTTGTAGTTGTGCAAGTTGTTTTCTAAGTTCTTACATTTCCTCTCTCAAAGTTTTAAACTCACTGGGTTCTCATTTTTTTTTTAATCCCTTTCATATTAAAGTCTTGAGGGAGTTTCCATCCCTTTACTATCATATATTGAAAGTATTCATCACCATTCTATACCAAGGCTTTGAGTGTTAACTTTTGGGCAACCTTGTCTTGTTGGAATCTCATCATGTCTTCACTAGTGATTTCATCATCACTTTCATGATGTGATTTTGAATGTATGGATGGTGATGTTCATGCTCCTATGTTAACTCTAGGAGCCCTAATTGGTGTATTATTTTCATCATTGCCACCAAGTGGTTGTTATCAAATGGGTTTTTGTAGTATCCCCTCCTATTGTTGGCATTGTGTGCATGAGCATGAAGGTCAACTTGTTAATAGGTTTTTCTCTCTAGCATGTATGGCCTTCTTTATTCTTTCATTTTTCTATGCTTGTTCTTCTAAGTGGTAATTGATCTCTTCAGGATGCATGGTGAGAAGGACATTGTTTTGACCCCTAGGCTTATTAAAGGGTGTATCAAATGGATTCTCAAAGCTATAGATAGGATTATACTAGATATTATCTTTGAATGTTTTGTTTGAGTCACAATATTCTACACAAGGTTATCCATGAGGACACCTAGGTGAGTTTTCCAATTGTTTGAAGGTGAAAGAAGGATGACTACCTTTACTAAATTGGAACCTAGTCCTAACTACCATGTAAGGATGTGTCTTTATTTAATTGGATGAGAGAAGTGTTTTAGATTTGAAATGTGTAGGATCAAGAATGATCACTTGTTAAAGATAGAATAAGCAAGTGGCTTGCCAAGAATTCTCAAGAATTTATAGCACAAGCGACTTGAGTCAAGAGTGAGAAAGAAGCTTGATAGAAATTAGCTAGCATAGAAAGGTAAATATTTTTTGAGAACTGACCATTAATGATCATTTTCAGCTTATATCTAATTTTTTTACCAAGTTCAGGCAGGATGAAGTGACAACACCCCTAGATCAAGTAAGATGAAATTTAGACTCTATTGCTCAAAAAATTACATGGTGAGAACCAAAAATGTACACTCAAAAAATTATCATACTTTAAACACTTCTATTCAAATGATTTCATGAATTGGAATTCTTGAATGTCATTTAGAGCTCCCTATCCATGGAGTGTAAAGCTGTGTTTTGAGCAATGTGGATATCTCTTAGATGAGCCTTAGAGACACAATCCTTTCTAGAAAACCATGCAATGGGAGTTTCTTAAGATAAGAGAAAGAATGAAAGTGTCAAGAAGAACTATTAATTAAAGTAATGCAAATATGAACTAAGCTAACATCAGATGCACAATCCAACTATATTAAGAAAATTAGAGTATTGGAAATCCATGCTAATTAGAGTAAGTAAGCTAGATTATTGCAAAAAGGGAAGCTATACTATATGAATATGAGCTATTATGCCATGGTATGAGAGAATTAGACAAGAAAAATAGAATTTCTTCACAATATTTCAAGAAGATCAACCGATAAAGTTGGAGCATAACAATACTCAAGAATGTGGATCATTTGTGAAGGGGGGAACTCTTCCTTTAAAAGGTGCATGGATGGTGGAGATCAAGATCAAGATGATGGATGATCAAGGGTGTGTGTTGACTTTAGGCATGATCCGTGTGTAAGAGAAAGTCATCCAATTAAAAGAAGTTTTATTTTCATGTGAGACAAAAACAATTTTCTTATCATTTATAAAGTAGAAAAAGGATTGTTTGTGCACATAGAGTGGGTTAGAAGAATGGGTTCTTTTATTTAATTAAAAGGGGAAATTTTATTTTAATAAAATAAGGACATAGAACAATATACTAAAACTATATGTTATAATCAAATTAATTGATTTTTAGCAACTTGGCCTAGGGAAATGATTAAATAATTTAGCCAAAATGCTGAGAGAGGGGCTAATAGTCTAGATGATTATTTTTACATGATTAAATTTCCCCTCATTGACTAATGTGTGATTGACCTAGGAGCACATGATGTCAAATAACATAGAAGCCAAGTAGGAAAAATAGATAGAGAATTTTGATTCCAAAAAGTGAAATGTAGAAGGAGATAACAAGTCCTGAATGTATAGTCTAATAGCGATAGTACTAAACACTAGGATAGAGACAATATCAGAACTCAAGGAAAGTACTAACACCAAGAAAAGTAGATAGATCAAGAGAAAGTGAAAAGATAAAATATATGCTCCAAAGAAATAGATAGCTATAGAAAGAAATAATAGAGTATTTATGTGCCAATAAAGTACACTCTTAAAGTGTCACATTCTAAAAACTTCTATTCAACTCATCCCATGAATTGGAACTCTTGAATGTCAACTTAGAGATTTTTATCCATGGAGTGCAAAGGTTTTTATGGATAGCTCTTAGCTAAGCCTTAGAAACATAACCCTTTCTAGTAAACCATGCAATAGGAGGTTCTTAACACAAGAGAAAGAATGCAAGTGTCCAGAAGAACTCTCAAGTCATGTAATGAAAATATGAACTAAGCTAGCATAAGATGAACAATAGAACTATATTAAGAAAATGAGAGTATTACAAATTCATGCTAATTAGACTAGGCAAGCTAGATTATTGAAAAAAGAGAAGCTATATTATATTAATCTAAACTAATATGCCATGGTATGAGAGAATTAGATGAGAAAAATAGATATTCTCCACAAGCTCTCAAAAAAATTAATAGATAAATCCATATCATAACAATACTCAAGAGTGCAGATCCTTCAAGAAGGGGAGAGCTCTTTCTTTTAAAAGTGCATTGATGGTGGAGATAAAGATCAAGATGATGGATGATAAAGGGTGTGGATTGACTTTAGGCATGATCCATGTATAAGAGCATGTCAACCAATGAAGAAAAGTTGACTTTTCATGTGAGACAAAAAAGCCTTTTTTGTTAATTTGTAAAATTGAAAAAGGACTTTGTGTGTGCACATAAAGTGGGTTAGAAGAATGGTCTCTGTAATTTAATTAAAAGGGAAAATGTTCTTTTAGTCAAATAAGGACTTAGAAAAATATTTCCAAAGTATAGGTTATAATCAAATTAATTTATTTTCTGCAAATTGGCCTAGGAAATTGATTAATTAATTTAGCCAAAAAGTTGAGAAAGGGGATAATAGTCTAGATGACCAATTTAATGTGATTATAGCATTCAATTTTCTCCTATTGAGTACTTAAAGTCTAATACTATTGAATTGCAAAAGCTAGTCGACTAATGCAAAGGAGGAGCTAGTAATAAGGCTCATTCAAATGTCAATGTTGTTGTTAGTGAGAATAAGCCTAGTACTAGTATATTTTTCCATCCTTATGAAGAGCCAATCTAGTCTATTTTGTTTAATGAAGAAGAATATTTTTTCCTAGCTACCTCCCATGGCCAAAAACCTAATCCCTTTTATGTGTCCTAATATGTCAATGGGTACACATTGAGTAATTGCATAATTGATTTAGGTGAACTAAGACCTTTGGGTATTGTTATTATATGGATGCAACACAAGATGTTGGAAATGATTGAAAAGATCATGAATGAAGAATAATGGAACTAGTAAAGAATGTTTTCAATCATTATTTCTCATTGATGTCAAACTTGCTACTTCTAGGAATGAAAATTGCTTAAGTGATCCAAATACTATCAATTGGTTGATCGACAAGGAGGAGGCAATCAATAAGATGTAACTAGAGCACCTAGAGAAAGGTTGAAGTTTTGATGTTGTAATGAAGTATAAGGATCAGCTAAGCCATTGATGAAATAGTGTATTGATGACATACTCTAAGAGGATGGACAAACTAAGACACATCAAAGATGTAAGGTTTAACTAAGTTCATTTGTGAGTGCCGAGCAAGCTAGTCAAAGCTGAGCAAGTTCAACTTTACTATGTGCCAAGCAATCCTTTAGGTGATGAGAATCAAAAAAAGGTAGTGGATGATGAGAAAATTTCTTTAGATGCCAAGAAATCCTTTAGGTGCTAAGTGATTCAAGAAAATAGAAAAAGCTGAGAAATATAGGAAAGCTTCTGGTGCTAAGTAAAATAGAAACTATAGAGGATGCCAAGAAATCCAGAACTAGATAGTGCCAAGCATCAATAAATAGCAATAGAAGTTGAGTAACCCAAATAATGTCGAGCATTAGTAAACCAATGATGTCAAGTTGTTGCATTATTTGTTAAGTTAAAAGATTTGCCAGATCAATGATGAGTAAATGTCATAGAATTTTATGTAAACCATGCAAACTAATTCAAGGTGAATACTATTGGACTTCTCATGAAGTTAATGGAAGAAACAATTTGGAGGCAAAAAAAATTCTTTCTCTTAGATCAAACCAAATTGATGAGCGAGAAGATTTGAGCAGGACATGAAGAACAAAACTTCCTTATAAGGAGTTATAGGCTAGAGATCAAAGTGTGGTCGTACAAAGAAGCCAATAGAAGACTAGTGTGAAGTGTCAAAAGGAGGACACAGTCATGAGTAAGTACAGAGGATTAAGACTCTGAATTGATCAAGTGACCATAGAGTGCATTGGCATAACAAGTGGAAGAACTCAAGGAGACAGATCTTGAAGGGTGGACAAACTGTCAGCACTGCAAGGAAGAAAAGCCAAGCAAAGAAAAGAACTGAAGAGTGATCTGAAATCTACAAGGTTAGAGTTGTAATCTTTATCAGGTCAAAACCTTTCTAATACTTTCTTACCATTGTATTAGACATTGAAATCCTACATTTCTAGGTTAGCTTAATAGCTAGGTGGATAAGCCTTAGAAAAAGGATAGAAGATCCGCATGAGAAGGATAAGAGATCCTCAAGAGAAGGATAGGAGATCCTTAGACAAGGATAAAAGATTCTTTTGAGAAGGTGACTATAAATCCCATGGACTTGGGTGGGCCTAATAACTCTATGTAAATCCTTTAATAGGGTGCATTCTAAGTTGAATGTTCTTAAGTCCTCTAATAGGGCACACTCCTAACAAGGTGTAGAAATCCTTTAACAGGGTCACATCTGACAGTGTGTAAAGCCTTTAACAGGGCAAACCATCAGAAGTGGTTGAAATCAATTGCACAGTTACTTTGTGGGTGTCATCGCCACCCCAATTTTACCTTCTTATTCTTGGAGGATTTCTGGGTCATCAAAATCTTTTATGTTATGGTGTGATGCATGTTTACTTTTCATGATTGTTTAATGTGTAACTACATGCATGATAATTTCAATTATGTGCCATTAAGGATTTGACAAGAAAGCAAAAAGGCTAGTACTTCTGATTTACCCTCATTTTATTAAAAATTTGTATTGGACATTATTGGACCTTGAATAACTAATTAACACCCCCCCCTCTTAGTTATTCTAAAGAATTCTAACAATTGGTATCAGAGACCACTGTTGATTTGTTTCAAGGTACTAGCAGTAGGAAGATCAAGATGTCCAAGAGAGAAGTTCACAAGCCAAAAAAAGACAACTAATTCTAACAATTGGCATCAGAGACCACTGTTGATTTGTTTCAAGGTACTAGCAGCAGGAAGATCAAGATGTCCAAGAGAGAAGTTCACAAGCCAAACAAAGACAACTTTTTTGCATGGAAATGTTTGATGAAGCTACACCTCAGATCAATAGGTGACTATGAATAGACCTCAATCACAGTTGATCATGTAGACCTTGCAAGACCCCTCACTACAAAAGACATGAACAAGAAGAAGGAGCACAATCAAGTGATGTTAGATATTGCTTCAGCACTAAGCTATGCTGAGTATGATGACATCAAATAATGTGGTACTATACATCAGATGTGGGAAACATTATCAAAAATCTATGGAGGAGATGATAATGTCAAAAGAGCCAAAAGAGAGAGTCTAAGAGGAAAGTTTGATGACATGAAAATGGAAGAAGGAGAGAATGTTTCTCATTATGAAGCAAGGATGAAAGAAGTGGTAAGTGCCATAAGAAACCTAGGAGGACAGTTATTAGAAGAAATAGTATGTAGCAAATACTTGAGAACTTTGCTTCCTATCTATGCTATAAGAGTATTAGCCATCCAAGAGCTAAGGTGTGTACCAGGAAACACATTGTCATTTGAAGGAATAATTGGAAGACTCACTGCCTTTGAGCTATCCAACTTTGACAACTACAAGCTAGAAAACTTTGAATTTGCATTCAAAGCCAAGATGACAATAAAAGACAATGAGGAGGCGCAAACAAAGAAAAAGAGTGGAAAAGAAAAGTATGTATCTAGTGAAAGTAGCACTGATGAAGATGATGTAGACCAATTGGAGGCATTCCTAGCAAGAAGATTTCATAGAGGAAGAGACAAATTCAAAGGTAGTCTGCCAATCATTTGTTTCAATTGTAATGAGTTTGGTCACATTGCAGCCTGATAACACCATGTGCAAACAATGCCAACTAAGGAAGATGACCAAGTCAACTTTCAAAAGCAAGGCTTATACTTCTAATGAAGTATTAGAGCTAGTTCATACTAAGTTGTGTGGTCCTATTGAAGTGCAAAGCTACAAAGGTGATAGATACATACTGTTATTTGTAGATTACTATTCAAGGATGATGACAGTCATGTTCTTGAAACAAAAATTAGATGCATTCCAAATGGTCAAATGGTACTTGGCTAGAGTTGAGAAAGAGATTGGGAAGAGCCTAAAATGTCTTAGATCTGATAGAGGAGGTGAATTCACATCAAGAGAATTTGAAAAATTCTACAATGAAAGAGGAATCAAAAGGCATACATCAGCACCTAACTCCACCTTAGAATGGTATAGCAGAAAGAAGGAATAGATCAATCATTGACTATGCTAGGACGTTAATGATGGAGAAAAATGTTGCACTCAAGTACTAGAGAGAAGTTGTAAGTACTACAGTCTAGACACTCAACAGAGTTCAAGTCAAGAAAGGTACAAATGCAACACCTTTTGAATTATGGTATGGGCATTCTCCTAATGTAAAACATTTCAAAATATTTGGATGAAAACGCTATATATATAAAGAGTCTAGAAATGGAAAGTTTGATGCAAAGAGTGAGGAAGGCACATTTATTGGTTATTCTACTAGAAGCAAAGCTTATAAGTTCTTGAATGATAACACTAACAAAGTTGTAGAAAGCACAAATGTGAAATTTGATGAGCTTGTAGAAGCTCAAAGTGTTGAGAACACCAAGAAAGTAGAAGAATACAAGACCTTTCTATACTTCTAAGAAGGTATACCAAATAATGGTGAAGTTGCAACTCAGAATGATAATTAGCAACAAAATCCAGTATCTGTCGAGTCACAGACAGTGAATGCCAAGTAGCAGACACATTCAGAAGCTGAGCTATAGAATACAAAGAATGTTCATTCAAATTTTGAGAACTATCAAGAGGAAGGAAATGAAGAAATATCTGATGAAAATACACATGAAGATTTAGATTCTGAAAGAGACAACATGAAAACAAGGAAAGAACCAGTATTGGCAAAGTATGTAAGAAGACATCATCTTGCAGATCAAATTATTGGAAACAAAGAGGCAAGATCAATGACAAGGAATATACTCAGAAGTGAGGCATGTCTGCTTAGCAAAATGGAACCAAAAATAGTAAGTGAAGCCATAAAAAATGATGACTAGTACAATGCTATGAAAGAAGAAATAGAACAAATTGAAAAGAACAAGACATGGAGCTTAGTCTCAAGACCAGCTAACAAGAATGTAATTGGAACCAAGTGGGTATTTAGGAACAAGTTAGATGAGAATGGTGAAATCACAAGAAACAAGGAAAGATTAGTTTATAAAGGGTATGCACAAGAAGAAGGACTAGACTATGGAGAAACTTTTGCTCTAGTTGCCAGAATGGAAGGAGTAAGGACCTTACTGGCATATGTAGCCTTCAAAGGATTTAAAGTCTATCAAATGGATGTTAAGTCTACATTTCTAAATGGTATACTTGAAGAGGAAGTCTACATAGAGCAACTAGAAGGATTTGTTGATGAAAATAAAAAAAATAAGGTATGCAAATTGCATAAGGCTCTATATGGATTAAAGCAAGCCCCTAGAGCTTGGTGTGAGAGACTTCACAAGTATCTAGTGCAAATAGGATTTGAAAGAACTGATGATAACAACAACATGTACATAAAATTAGAAGAAGGTAACAATATCCTTGTATCTAAAATCTTTGTGGATGACATAGTTTTTCAAGGAAAGGAAGCACTCTACAAAAGTTTTGCTGACAAAATGAAACATGAGTTTGAGATGTCTATGTTTGGAGAAATTAAGTTCTTTGTTGGATTACAAGTACATCAACTAAATCATGGTATATTAATGACACAATCAAAGTACATCAAAAAGATACTCAAGACGTTTGGATTGTAAGACTCCAAACCTATCAGCACACCAATGGCAACAAGACATAAGCTATCCAACACTGATGAATTAGCTAAAATCAATCAAACAATGTACAAATCCATGATTGGAAAACTACAATATGTTGTACATAGTAGACCAAAAATGGCATTAACAGTTGGAATAGTGGCTAGATTCTCTACTAATCCTAGAGAAAATCACCTCATGGCAATAAAAAGGATAATGACGTATCTAAAAGGAACTGATGATTTTGGCCTATACTAAAAAAAGAATGAGAAGTTTGAGCTCAATGCATACACATACACAAATTGGGGAGGCAAGATTGATGATAGGAAAAGCACAAGTGGAGGAGCATTATTTTTAGGTAAATGGCTAGTTACTTGGACTAGCAAGAGACAAATATGCACATCTCAGTCCACTGCAAAAGTAGAATATGTGGTAGCAACAATCAATTGCACAAACATTGTGTGGATCAAACATCTATTGAAAGGAATGAGAGAAGAGGTAACCAAACCTGTGATACTATATTGTGATAATACAAGTGCTATAAACATATCTAAAGTTTCAGTAATGCATGCAAAAACCAAGCATATTGCAATCAAGTATCACTATGTCAAAGAATTGGTGGAAGACAAACAAGTGAAGATAGAGTACATTCACACAAAGGAACAAATTGCAAATATCTTCAAAAAACCATTACCCAAGGATACTTATGAATATCTTAGAGGCAAGTTGGGGGTAATGCCCCTAACTCAAGTAGTCTAAAGCAACAAAGGAGTTGTCCTGCATCAAAAAGGAACATATCATTGAAATATCAAAAGAATGATGTAGAGGATGACAACAGGAACAAAAATTCTAGATTAGTCACAAGCATGGTGATAGAGGGAGAAAACATGAGATGAAAAGCTTATATTTAGCATGTTGAAGATGCTACATCTTTGGAATTTATGTCAAAGAGGGAGATTTATGAGAAACTGATCAATGAAAGGTAAAGATATGGAGACGTATGAGAATGTATGAAAGGAGAGATGAAAGAGGGAGATTCAGAAGAGATAAGAAACTGATCAACAAGAAGCTATGAAGGAAGGATCAGGAATATAGAGTAAGGATGTAGCAGTCAAGAAGGAGAAGCATAAAAAAGGATTTAGTTTGTATCAGCAAAAGAGGGAGACATGATACAAAAAGGAAGATATGTAATGACAACAATTTTTCTGTTTGGTATATAATTTTGGTGGTAACTAAGTTGGTCAGCTCAATCAATTGACCAGTTTGGTTTGCCATTAATGCCAAAGAGGGAGATTGTTGGAAATGATTGAAAAGATCATGAATGAAGAATAATACAACTAGTAAAGAATATTTTCAATCATTATTTTGTCATTGATGTCAAACTTGCTACTTGTAGGAATGACAATTGCTTAAGTGATCCAAATACTATCAATTGGTTGATTGACAAGGAGGAGGCAATCAATAAGATGTAACTAGAGCACCTAGAGAAAGGTTGAAGTTATGATGTTGTAATGAAGTATAAGGATCAACTAAGCCATTGATGAAATAGTGTATTGATGACATACTCTATGACACAAAGAATGGACACACTAAGACATATCAAAGATGTAAGGTTTAACTCAGTTCATTTGTGAGTGCCAAGCAAGCTAGTTAAAGCTGAACAAGTTCAACTTTAGTGTGTGCCAAGAAATCCTTTAGGTGCTGAGCATCAGAAAAAGGTAGTGGATGCTAAGAAGATTTCTTTAGATGCCAAGCAATCCTTTAGGAGCTGAGTGATTCAAGAAAATAGTAGAAGCTAAGCAATATAGGAAAGCTTTAGGTGTCAAGTAAAATAGAAACTACAAAGGATGCCAAGCAATCAAGAACTAGATAGTGTTGAGCATTAGTAAATAGGAGTATAAGCCAAGTAACCCAATTAATGTTGAGCATCAGTAAACCAATGATGTCGAGTTGCTACATTATTTGTTAACTCAAAAGATTTTCCAGATAAGTGATGATAAGTTTGTTACATTGAATTTTTTGAATTAGTTGGATGATAAGGATGATGAGTAGATGTCACAGAATTTTATGTAAACTATGCAAACCAACTCAAGACAAATACTATTGGACTTATTATGAATTTTTTGGAAGAAACAATTTGGAGGGAAAATAATATCCTTCTCTCAGATCAAATCAAATTGATGAGTGGGAAGATTTGAGCAGGAAATGAAGAACAACACTTCTTTATAAGGAGTTAAAAGTTAGAGATCAAAGTGTGGTCATGCGAAGAAGCCAAGAGAAGGCTAGTGTGAAGTATCAAAAGGAGGACACAATGAGGAGTAAGCAGAGAGGATTAAGACTCTAAGTTGATCAAGTGACCATAGAGTGCATTGGCATAACAAGTGGAAGAACTCAAGGAGACGGATCTTGAAGGGTGGACAAGTTGTCAGCATTTCAAGGAAGAAAATCCAAGAAAAGAAAAGAACTGAAGAGTGATCTAAAATCTACAAGGCTAGAGTTGCAATCTTTATTAGGTCAAAAACTTTCTAATACTTTCTTACCATTGTATTAGACATTGAAATCCTACATTTCTAGGTTAGCTTAGTAGCTAGGTGGATAAGCCCCAAGAAAAGGATAGAAGATCCCCAGAAGAAGGATAAGAGATCCTTAGGAGAAGGATAGGAGATCCTTAAAGAGGGATAAAATATTCTTTTGAGAAGGTGACTGTAAATGCCATGGACTTGGGTGGGCCTAACAGCTCTATGTAAATCCTTTAATAGGGTGGCATTGTCAGTTGAATGTTCTGAAGTCATCTAATAGGGCACACTCCTAACAGGGTGTAGAAATCCTTTAACAGGGTCACATCTGACAGTGTGTAAAGCCTTTAACAAGGCAGGCCTTTAATAGGGAAAACCATCAGAAGTGGTTGAAATCAATTGCACAGTTACTTTGTGGGTGTCATCCCCACCCTAATTTTTCCTTCTTATTCTGAGAGGATTTCTGGGTCATCAAAATCCTTTTTGTTATGGTGTGATGCATGTTTACTTTTCATGATTGTTTAATGTTTAACTACATGCATGATAATTTCAATTATGTGTCGTTAAGGATTTGACAAGAAAGCAAAAAGGCTAGTACTTCTAATTCACCCTCATTTTATTAAAAGTTTGTATTAGAAATTATTGGACCTTGAATAACTAATTCACTGCCCCCCCCCCCTTCTCAGTTATTCTAAAGAATTCTAACACAAGATCCCCTAATAGTTCAAGTGAAGGATGCCCAAGCAACATTAGCTATACACCCAATAAAAAGATTGAAGTTTACCATCCTTGTGGCTAACATCCACGCTGGCTATGATATGCTTCTAAGTATGACATTTTTCATGGATATGGGAGGTGAGATTAAACTAGATTGATCTCATTCTATTAATCTTGTTGGTGAAAAAGGAATTAAACTTGAACTAGAAAGAAAAACTAAGTTTACTATAATTATGTATGATGATCCTAAATCTCAAATAATTTATCAAGAGATGGAGTGTGGGAGCTACATGATGTTTGCTAATTTTAGTACTTTAGAAGAAGAGCCAAACCCTCCTAATGATCAAAGAATCTAGACCTTGGAGTTTGATGGTAGTTGTGCAAGTACGAATTCAGGAGTAGGTGTGGTGTTCATTTCCCCTAAGGGAGATCTAACACAACTAGTGTATAAGCTATAGTTCAAGAACACAAAAAAAATTGTTGAATATAAAGCATTATTTTTAGGCATTGCTGCTACAAAGAAAAGAGGAGTGAAAATTATAAAATCCCAAGGTGATGCAGAGCTAATAGTGAAACAAGTCTGAAGTTTGTACACCATAAAAACCACAAGATTTCAGAATTACCGGAATAGAATTTGTGATGATATAGAAGACCTTGATGCCTTCTCTATAAATTTTTTCCATAGGGAGAAAAATGTAAGGGCTGGCATGTTAATTTCCTCTTCATCACTTTTGTTACCTCATCTAGAATTCAAAGATAAAGAATACAAGGTTGAAATCCTCTTCAAACCTAATGTACTTGATAATCTCGAATCATGGTAAGTCTTTAATGATGATAAGAAGATCCAATGGTTTCTAGGAGTCAAGATTTTCACTTACCAATACTTTGAAGGAAGTGAAAGCCCTTTCTAATATTTCTCTCTTGATAACAAGCAATATTTGGAGATAGTTGCAAAACAATTAAAATGTAACAAAATGCTTAGACACCTAATCTCTTTAGAAAAATTGTCTAATAGACATGATACATATATCAGAAGAGAAAGAGGAAGGAAAGGTGGAACCTCGGATGATTATGAGAGAATTAATGTAGATACCAAATTTAAGCCTTAAAAGATTAACATTGGAACTAATAGTTCAACTAAATAAAGAGCCAATCCCAAAGCACTATTTTCTAAATTATTGGATGGTCTAGTGTGGAATTATGAAGATATGAAAACTTTTAGGAATGATGAGTTTCAACACAAGATTTCCCTTAAGCCTACTATGGTTCCATTTAGGAAAAATAAATTCAACTACAACTCATTTCAACATGGATAGCTAATATTTACCCCGTCAAAAAGAAGAGTGGGGATATTAGAATATGAGTGGATTTTTGAAATCTAAATCAAGCATCTCTCAAAGAAAATTATACTCTCCCAAACATGGATAACTTACTATAGACAGTAAAAGGATTTGAAATGATGTCCATGTTAGATGGATTCTCAAGCTTCAACAAGATTGAAGTAGATCTAGATGATTTGTTTAAGAAAATGTTTAGTAGTCCTTGGGGGACATTTTATTACAATAGAATTCCCTATGGGCTAATTAATGTTGGAGCTACTTTTTAGAGAGCCATGAAGATGCCTTTTGCAGATTTAAAGGATAAAATTAATTCTATATATTTTGATGATTTTACAGTATGCTCCAAGAAAAGAGAAAATCATAGGAAGGACATGGAGAAAGTTTTGAAGAGAAGTAGGGAACATGGAATCTCCCTTAACACCAAGAAGTTTGTATCCCATATTATGGAGAGAAAATTTCTAGGCCACATAGTGTCTCAAGAAGACATTAAGATTGATCCAAAACATGTCAAAGCTATCCAATAGCTCGACCTCCCAACAAGAAAACTAGAGTTAAATATTTTTTTGGTCAAGTAAATTTGTTGACGTGCTTTGTTCTTGATTTCTCTAAAATTACAAAGTGTATAATTGACATGATGAAGGGAACTCACATTTTTAAGTGGGGTGACTCTAGAAGAAAGGATTTTGAAGAAATCAAAAACTGTCGTAGCCCATGCTCATGTCTTAATTGATCCAGATTATACCAAAGAGTTTATTTTATATTCTTATGCATCAATCCATAGATTTTCTACCATAATAATGTCAAAAAACAAGGAAGGCATCCAAGTGCCTATTTCTTTTATGAGAACTCATCTCAAGGAGCATGAACTAAAGTAATGCCAAGAGTAAAAGAATGCTAAATGTTGTCGATAGAGCCCTTAAGAACTTCACATTTATGTTGCTAGTTTTGGTCAAAAGTATCTTAATTTAGCAAGAAATAGGATGCAACTCAAGAGGAGATTGGATAGCCAAAGTCCAAGAGTGTGAAATTGAGTTAAAACTTACCAAGATGGTTTGTGACAATGGTTTGTACAGAGAAAATTCAAAAAATCAAGAGGTAAGTAAAGAAGAGGAAATCTCAAAATTTCTAATAATGAGTCTCCAAGATCCTTGGTTTTCAAATATTTCTTATTTACTTACTTATGGAAGGTTTCCTAATGGATTAACCTATAAGAATAGAAGAGATCTTAGAACCAAGTCTATCACGTATGTCATTTATGATGATAAGATGTATAAAAGGGTGCAATTGATGGAACACTCCTAAGATGTGCAGATAAGAACTAGTAGGAGAGATTTCTTAAAGAATTCCTTAATGAATCTTGTTGGGGTACTAATCTTCTATAGTAACCAAATATATATTTTGACGTAGTGCTATTACTTGCCAGGTATGTTTAGAGATGCCTATAAATGGGTAGCCTAATGAGAAAAGTGAAAAATGTTTGCATAAAATAGTAGTTTGATGTCTTTCCATTAAGGCCTATAGTAATCGAAGGCCCCTTTTAGTAGTGGGAAATTGCTTTTATTGGCTCAATAAATCCCTCACCTTCTGTTAGACATTCATATATCATTACTGCTAGAGACTAATTTACTAACTGGGTGGAAGAAAAACTTACTAGGAAAACCACCTTAGAAATTGTCTGTGAATTTATTAAAGAAAATATCCTTGTGAGATTTTGTGTCCCACTAAAGTTGGTCATGGAAAAGGCTACATATTTTTCTTCACTAGAAATTTTTGAGTATTTTTATGATAATGGTATCTACCCAAGTCATTGTTTAGACTATTTCCCTCAAAGAAATGGTCAAGAAGAATCAAGTAACAAAAATTTGGTCAATATCATGAGAAACCTTGTGTCTAACAACCAAAAGAATTGGCACAAGAAGCTACATGATGTTATTTGTGAAGATAGGGTAACACCTAAGAGAGCCATTGGTATTCCCCCATTTGAGCTAGTATATCAATTTGAGGCTAGTCTTCACCTTCCATTAGAGCTATTAGTTTGTAAGTTGTAATAGACAATTGAAGATCCTATAGTTTAGAGTGGTCTAGAAAAGAAAATAATGTACCTAACTAAGCTAGAAGAGAAATATGAAAAGTTGGTTGACCACATTACAAAGCATTAGAAATTAGTGAAGATCTTCTTTGACAACAGACAAAGTGCAAGCAGTTTCATCAAAGATGATCTTGTCTTTATGTGGGATAAAAGATGTGAACCCAAAGGTATGCATCATAAATTTTATTCTCTTTGGAAGGGTCCCTTTAGAATTATGCAAGTACATAAGAATAACTATTTCATGCTACTATATCATGTTGGGACTAAAAATTGCATGGTCAATTTTAAGTACCATTGAGAATTTGAGCCCCTTAAATTCTTTGTGATGAGATTGTACCTTGCTATACCTTTGAGCCCCATGAGATGTTTAATGTTTCTAGCACCTTTAATTTAGTGTGTTTGTGTGTTCCATAATGATAAATTGAGATTTCAAGCTATTCCGTGAAGTCTCGTTTTGAGAAAATTCCTAATCTGCATTTTCACCCATGTCAAATAGTGATAGGAGGTTATGTTTGTCATTGAATATCTCGTACCCAAAAATGTTTCATGATTTTCCACTTTGGCAGTATCTAGTGTCCATACCCAAGAACCTATGTTTTAGATTTCAAGTCATTTCAAATTTGTTTGACTAGGTTTTGAACCTCTCAAATTTGGTAGTTTACTATTTTCATGTATTTGCACATTGCACATAATTCTGGGAGGCCCTGTTTGACGAATTATAAGTTTTGACCAGTTGACCTAAATAATGAAATTTCTATTGCATTACATTATAGACCTTAGAGACTTTTTATGTTTCAAGTTTCAGCTTATGACAAATTTGTTTGATCAGTTTTCAAGCACGATTCCAAATGCAATTTCTACCTTTTTACTGGTGTCAGCATTTGTAGATTGATTGGTACCCCTATTCATGATATTATAACTTGAAAACTGTGTTAGGTGAGATCAAATGGATTTTACCACTACAATATACTCTAAAAATACTTTAAGTTTTCTATTTTTTAAGTCTTGACACATTCGTTTGCACACTTTTCTAGGTTCATTCCATTTCCAAAAATTGCTTTTCTATCATTGCTTCCAATTGTCAAATTCTGAGTAGCCCACTTTGATTGATCGCCATGTGCGCCCTATTATTCATTATGAGCCCAAATCATTGATCCATATTCACATTGTGATAGAGAACCAATGCCCCAATTTTCATCTTCCCAAGTGTCCATTTTCCCAATTTTGAAAGCTGAATCTGAATGTAGTTTATTGTTTGCTAAAAAGTTTTCTTGTAGGCAGTTCTACAAGGTCAACTTTGACAGTCAATATATTTTGACCTCAAATTTTTCATAAGAAAAGATTCAACATGGTGCAAGAGTGTGGTGCAAAGAATCAATGTGCCATTTTTTAGATCTCAGTCATATGTTTGGATCAGTTTTTAAGGCCAGTCAAAGGACCTCATGATGCAAAATTGACTATTTGCCAAAGATAGTTAAAATGAGTTTTATTTGATTATTCAGTGTTTGCATTTGTTTCTAATTAGTATGATGGGTTTGATGGATCAGTTTGAAGGTTTAGTTGTTTGGAAACAATTTTTTTTTAGTCGGACCCACTTTGGGGTCTGACTATTTCCACCAGACCAATATGATTCCATGGATGGCAAGGTTACTTTTAAAGTTTTAGTGAGTGAATTCATTGTGGATGTTCATATGCTTACACCTTCATTAAAGATCTAAAGAATGTACAAATCATATGGAGTGAATAATATAGATGTGCAAAGAGAAAATAGGATGTCTTGAAGAAGAAGATTTTGCAATTTGGAGTTGTGGGGGATTAAATTTTGCTATGGTTCTCAAATGAGAAATATCACTTAAATTTTTATCTTGGGTGTATAAATAATGAGAGGGATTGAAGGTGTTATATTTTGGATCTAGACCATATGTATATATGGTAAATGCATACTAGGATGCATCAGTGAGGCCTTTTAGCTTACATCGAATGTGATCTGAGTCAAGGTTGTGTACAAGTTAGATCTAAGCAATAGAAATTTCTTAAAGAGATATTATTTACCAAAGTTTGAGATGGGACTCCAAGAGTTTCAAAGGAGGTTTTAAAAACTAATAGAGTGTAGCAATGAAGCCTTTAATCATATAAGCTATGCAGGCCCTTTTAGTTGGAAGGAGATGACATCTTTACCTACAACTAGAAGTGTTTTCTCTTGTGTATGCAACTCTTTTTAGAGGATCACTGATAAGTTGATAGAAATGGAGATTTGGATGTGCATAGAAAGATGTGTTTTGAGCATTTATCTTATAGCTCATAACGACGAGAGGATTTGTCATGAACATAATCATGTTGAATGTGGTTGATGAAAACAATAATAATGTTTTTGAAAGGAGCATCCACATTTCAAAGAGGTCGTAGCATGGAAGAAAGGAGCCATCTTTGATCAACCTCTACATCAAAGTAGAGCATCAAGTAAAAGATAAATTAAAATGAAGCCATGGCACTCATGAATAAAATAGGGGAAGATGTTTCTTTTAGTTGGCTACAATATTAGGAAGACATTTTTTCCCACAGTCATTCTAAATCAAAGGGAAGCAGCAGGAAGCCAATTTTAGAAGTAGTTTAAAATAGGGTAGAGTTAGGGAATGGGATATTGACACGTGTATCGATCGTGTGGCAGGTGCAAGCCCACAAGATGAAGTTGCCCAGAGGATAAAAAGTGCAGGCATGTGGAAAATTGACATGTAGCAAGTAGGTCTTGCACGATGAGCTAGCAAAAATCAAGAGCAGTTCAAGATGGATGCACAGGATGCTGCCACATCTCTAATCTAATGATTAGCACCCCCCTACATTTCAAAGATGCTCGTTGGATAAATATTGTAAGTATGAAGGATATTGACATGTGGCAGAGTGGGTCCCACATGTAGTGAGGTGGCATTGACATGGTGAATGATGCAAATCAAGTAGCCAATCAGGCAATGCCACGTAGCACTTGGCCAACAAAGGGTTGACCCCAAATTTGAGGGCAGATGGAAAAATAAAATATCTTTTTAAATGTAAAACTTAATATATTTTCTCAGAAGTGTTAGACATTTTAAATGAAAAGAGGCCCATATTCTGAAGTTTTGACTTTAGTTGATTTTAAATTTTTCAAAATTTAAAATTTTGAAGTTGTAGACCAAGTAGTTATACCAAAGGGGGACATTTTCAAACTAACTTTTAAGGGGTTTCTAGTAGGCAGATATAGTGATGTTATATATCACCAAAATTGTGAGAAGATGAACTTTCTAATTATGGAGTTCATTTTTGCATAAGAATTCATGGGTTTGAGTTATAGAAAGAAACATAAAATTTGGGCCTTCTCAGTGAAATGAGTGAAAATTGGAAATGTAGTTACAGGCCTAGTAAAAGCACTTGGTAAAAGACCTATTGGATCAATTTTAAGGATATTATACAATTCTAGTATAATTTGGCTCCAATTTTTAGTTAGAAAGAAAAAATGATCAAGGATTTGATTGATCAGTTACAAAGAGAGATAAGAGAGATTCTTTTTATTGCAAAGGGGGGAATTTCAAGTGGACAGATGTCAGACACAGAATAGATCTAGGAATTCTTTCTCTCCTATATCATTCTTTCTCTCTTTCATTGTAGAGGTTCTAGTTTTGAGAAGAAAATCACTCATTACTAAGACACCATTCTTCAACATTTTTTCTTTTATGAAACACAATTTATGTTTTATGCAAATAGTTCAAATTTTTTAGGTGATTTGTGAGTTAGTTTTTGTACATCTTTAATGCATTCATTTTCAAGGAGAATGAATAAGATATAGTAAAGGTTTTAAGTTCAGTCTAAATCTTGTCTAATGTTTATGGATCTATAATTTCTTCTAGTTTGTGACCAAAGAGCATGAATTAGGTTGTATTCTATTTAAGGATGTATGTGATTGAAATGTCTTGCTTGTGGAACAAAGAGCCATGTAATTGCTTGGTGTTTATCATAGGGTTTGCAGATTTAGTGATAGGATATTTTGAGTATGAGATTTAAATCTGAAGTAGATGTCTGTTCACAAAGTGAAAGATAGATCAAGGATCTTGATGTAAGAATTATGTCAAAGATTTTAATGAGATGTATGGTTGTAATTCATTTAATTGCCCAATAAATAAGGCACTGATCAAAGGTAGGATCATTAGGTTTTGTTGTTCATACCTAGGTGATGGGGACACAACCCAAGCATAGAATGGACATAGTAGGAAAGAGAAAATTTTATTAACTGTGAAAATATGCGAGTACACTTAGTGTAGAGAAGTAGACTCCAAAACATGACCTATGGGCTTACAATAGCATAAATCTAGAGATAAATTCTTCTCCCAGTACCTTCTCTCAAACTCCACTCCCAACTGCCTTTTACAATGCTAGAAATGTTCTTAAATAGACCCTGGAGGGTTAAGGATTAGGAATACATTCTAGAAAGTGCTAGTTGACATCCACCGACCACATAGAAGGCTCTAGAAATCACTTTAGAAGTTGACACAAAATTAGAAGAATCCAAAAATGGTAATAGAACTTTCGGGAGGCATAACTTTTGAACCATAGCTCTGATTGGCAAACCGTTTACATTTCTAGAAAGCTCTCAAAGCGCTCTATAGCCCTAAGGACTAGCTCTGCTCATCCCCCATTTTTTGGTCCTATTCAAGGTCATTTAATACTCCTAACCTAACTTTGAAGCATTCTTAAGATGTCTCCAAAAAGTGAAAAACTGCAATAACTTCCAAACCATGGGGCCTTTTGACCTAATTCTTTTTCTGGAATGCTCTAAATTACAATTACAATCATCCAACCAATTTAAACCTTCTAGTTCTCCAAAATGATGGCTCAATTACATACTCCTATTTTTATCCATGCATTTACACATATCCCAAGGTATTCAAATACTCTATCCTAGAACAATTTTTTTGGGTGACACGAGATTGCCCTTATACCTCTGGATGCTCCTGCATCACTAGGTCTTTCTGATATCAACATATTAAATCAATTTCCCTTTTATGTTGAAAGCTATTCAAAGTTTAACCTAGATTTAGCTTGCCACTTTCATGACTCATGTTCTTAGCTATTTCATGCTTGTGATTTCTCAGTCAAGTATAGAAGAATTAGGGGTTTCATCTACTATTAATAGATTCATGAATATGTCTTTGCATTGGTACCATATTGATTGAATCTGAGGTCCACCCACCTAGGTTTTGCAGAGCCTAAAGTAGAAGAAGGGTCTAGCCTTATAGTTGGCCTGATGTCTGAAATTGCATGTTGAAAATGGGAATTAGTTGCCCTTAGATATGTCTAGTTCACATCAGAGTAATTGGAAATGGGTAATGTTTTCAAACACCAACATATCCCACTAGTGAGGTTCTTCCATTTTCCTACAATGGCTAGGATCTAAAGTTGTATTTATTCAACAATTGAAAGAAGGAAATCCCTATAGTTAGAGTTATCTAAGGTAGCTTTACTTTGTACTACATGCTCTAGTATAGTTTCCTTCTTTCCTAGTGTAGTTTCCTTATGTTGTGTGTTTACTTTATTTTTTGACCCCTTAGGTTTTCCATTCTAGCTATGTAAAACCAAAAATATTAGGTCTTCACTTAAGCATTTGCATTTCCAAGTCCCTAATTAGAGCTAGTTGTTTCAAAACTCTTAGTCCATCCTTTTTAAAGCTTTTCATCTCAAAAAGGTCATACTCTAGCCCTTTCATTTACTAAAGCAACTACCTTTCCATTTTCTAGCTAGAGTAAGGTAACACTCATAGTTGCAAGGAAGCTCTTTGATCCAACACCCCTACAATTATCACTTAATGTCCTTTCAACTTGGTTATGACTTGTATTTTCACCAGTGTTAAAATTCTAAAGAACCCATTATGAAAATATATATTAAGCTGATATAATTGGGTTTGCATTTTTATGTTACAGAGATCTTCCTAGAAAAACCCTAATTTTATGTCCTTGTGCATACTTTTCATGTCTTAATCATGGTCCCTCTTATGTAAAATCAATGCCATAAAGGTTTTATACTTTAAAAGAAACATTGTAAATTAAAGTAACAATGTCACGACCAATGCTCATCTCTACCTTGTTAAGATTTAGTCTTTTCTAAGCTGTGATGATGAGACATAGTTATGATTTTGGAGGAGTTAACCATGTAGTAAAAGAGGAATTCATGAACTTACACCCAATGGTTAAGAATAGGTTTGGGGTGGTTTTGGAAATAAAAAATAGGGAGAGAGGACATCAAGCCAACCACCATTTGATCAACTTAGATCAATGACTCCAAATGTATTTTGTGCCATTTTTTTCAATACTTGACTTCTATTTAGATATTACGCATGAAGATGACATATGAAATACTTGATATAACATCTATTTTGGCATCCACATCCTTTACAGTGTTACACACCATTCGATAAGAAAAGATCGAATGGGCCTAGTCATATTTTGGGCCTAAATGTTAAAGGTCAATTATTTTTGGAGAAAGTGTCTAGAATAATGACACTTGTCCACATTCAAATATATTTCAGACCAAATTTTAAAAGGATCAAAACTTACTTAAAAATTCATTTGAAGATATGACCAAGGAAGTGAGCGTAAGTTCATAAAAAAATTTATGATAAGATTTTATGTCTCCTAAACTTATGCCTAGAAAAGAAAGTGTATGTGTGCGAGTGCAAATTAAGAGTGGTCATGATGCTACTTCCAAAGAGGAAGCATAAAGGCATATGTCCATGGACTATTAAGCGTTGCATTGTATGGTCAAATATTAAGACTTTCAAAGTTACACTTTTGATGCTCAAAACACAAAAAAAGTGTGCTATATGGGCCTTCCACAAAACTTTAAATTTATAGCTATGGATTCACATTTATAATCTTTTCCAACCAGTCAAATGAATGCAAGAATGTTGCATCTTTTAAGAACAATTTCTCAACTAGGGTAGAATTTAAAACCCTTAATCAAAAATTAATAACTTCTATAAATGAAAGAATGAAACCAATCCTTTTTTTGAAACTCAATAATTATGATTTGCCAACATTTTCTCCAATTTATAGCCAAACCCAAGAAAGAAAATAAAAGTTATTGTAATTTCCTCAAAATTATTCATATTATGATAGAATCTGACCAATCTTCACAAAAAAGACAATAACTTCTTCTAAACATATTGAAACTCGTCCAAACCAAAAAAAAATATATATATAACTCATAAATTTCCAAAAATATAAGTTCTTGGTCTGTATCATTCAAATTGAGTTCACTTAAATCAACCACAAAACTGAAATATACAACATTAAAATGAATTTTCTTGCATTCCAAATCCTTCCTCCAAATTCTCCAACTTACAATTTCATGTTTTGGAGAAAAAATAGGTATATTTTGGAAGCACATTAAACTCTTCAACCATCGTATAACTACCAATTAACACCTTTAAAACAATTTTTAAAAAGTTGTCACCAAGTTGTAGAAGTTGTCATTAGAATTTTGACAACTTTTGAACAACTTTTACAATTATTATCCAAATGACTTCAAACTTACTATAAAGCCTTTAAATATGATAAAAATGAATTTAAGACTTAAATTAAACCATTTCCACTCTACTTTGATATTTTTGAGTGGTTTTCTCATGGTTGACATTTCGCAAGACCTTGTAAGTCACTACGATTTTAATGGATTTTATAGCCTTACAAAATAATTTTAATGAACTCCAATAGGTCCTTACATAACATTGAAACCATAATAAAGATAATTTAAAACATGAATTCATCCATGAGACATAAAATTTATAGATGCTCCTACACCATACTCCCCAACTTTGAATTTTTTCCAAGTCCTCTTGGAAATGGGGTTTCAAAAATCTCTTCATCTTCACTTTTGGTCTTTCAATTCCTTTTTCTTGAGAATATGAAACTATTAAGAAAAAAATTATGTCCTCTCCAATCTGATTTCTTCATCACCTACATTGAAATGAATATAATTAAAAAATAATGGGAAAAAATCAATCAATTAGTAACAAAATCAATCACAAAATTTGCATCTTTCTTCTCAAATATTCTTGACAACTCTTCCCTTTTATCATTGTTCTCATCATAAATCTTTTCACTCTTTAATATTTGTTCATTATTATCCTTTATATCTAAAAAAACTTCAGCATAATCATTTTCAGCAATGTCCAGCTTCACGGAGTCTTTGATTGGTTGCACTTTCATATTAGATTCAATCAACTCTTCCTCTTGTGTTTCTTCTATACTTGTTTCTCTTTGCTCTTCCTTAAGTTGATTATCTTTTCTTGCATCTTTTTCAACTTCTTGAACCTCTAAAAAATTAAATTATTCTTCATCTCCTTCAAAATTTACAATTCATTTATCTAGGAATTTAAGAAGTGCCTCCAACTTCTTTGTATGCTCCTTTTCTTCATTTTCCAATCTTTTTATCTTCTCTTGTCTTTTCTTTTTTTTCTTCCTTCTTCTTCTTTTGTGAATCCATACCCTTAAATTTACCATGCATCAATTTCATAAATAAATGCATTTTCAAGAAAGTCTCTTTTAACTTTCTTACTATTGTCTTTGATACCTCTCCTTAAGCCTTTTTTCTTTTCTCTCTCTTGGCCTAGTCTCTCAATATCCAAGTTCTCTCTTCAACCTGTAAAAGACAAACACACAACAAAAAAATACCTTTTGCCAAAACCTTTTAGGATCTAATACCACTTGATGTAGAGAGCACAATAGAAGTGTGCTATATGGGCCTTCCACAAAACTTTGAAATTATAGGTATGGATTCATATTTATAATGTCTTCCAACTAATCAAATGAATGAAAGAATGTTGCATCTTTTAAGAACATTTTCTTAACTAGGGCAGAATTTAAAACCCTTAATCAGTCATTAACAAATTTCATAAATGAAAGAATGAAACCAATCCTCTTTGTGAGACTCAATAATACTGAGTTAGCTATATTTTCTCCAAGTTATAGCCAAATCCAATAAAGGAAATAAAAGTTAATGGAATTCCCTCAAAATTATTCGTATTATGACATAATCTTATCAGTCTTCACCAAAATGGTCATAACTTCTAAAGTTATTGAAAATAATCCAAACCAAAAACAAATGAAATTCAACTCATATACATTTCCAAAAATATAAGTTTCAGGTCTATAGCATTCAAACTATGTTTGCTTTAATCAAAACATCATATAAATTGTAGGAAAAAAATAACTAGAAAACTAAAATATACAACATCAGAATGAATTTTCTTCCATTCAAAATCCTTCCTCTGAATTCTTCAACTTACAATTTCTTATTTTGGAGAAAAAATAATAATAATTTGAAATCACATTAAACTTTCCAACCAACCTATAACTACCCATTAACACCTTTAAACCAACTTTTAAAAAGTTGTCACCAAGTTGAAAAATTTATCATTACAATTTTGGCAACTTTTGAACAACTTTGACAATTATTATCCAAATGATTTCAAAATTTTCGTAAACCATTTAAATATGATAAAAATGAATTTAAGACTTAAATTAGACCATTTCCACCCTACTTTGATATTTTTGAGTGGTTTTCTCATATTTGACATTTTTTAGGACCTTGTAAGTCACTATGATTTTAATGGCTTTTATAGCCTTAAAAAATAATTTGAATGAACTCCAATAGGTCCTTACATAAAATTGAAACAATATTAAAGATAATTTAAAATATGAATTTATCCATGGGACGTAAAATTAATAGGCACTCTTACACCAACTTTTCTGCCAAGTGATTGTGTAGGAGGATGCATGTATCAAAATCTCACACAATTACAAGCTAGAGTTGTTAGAGATGAGAAGTAGTGAGATGAAACCATGTGGAAATGGCATGGGGAACTACCTAAATGTAATATGATGAACTTAGTGACACGGATCAGAGGACCAATCAAAGAAGACCATGCATTAGGAAGAGTCATCTAGGGTTTGACGAAGCTTGAAAAGGGTCCAATTTTGATTCAAATATATGAGTATTGTATATCAATAGAAAGGAGAAGAGATGAAATTTTTTATTTTCCATCAAATAAAATGTAGAAAAATATCCTTGTAGTCATTTTTATTTCCTCATCATTGAGTAATTTTAAGTGTGCTTTTCAAACAATAGGATAAGATTTCAAGTGGACACTTGTCATGTATAGATCAGATACAAGATTCCACACTCTTCTATATCTTTCTCTTCATTCTCATTATAGTGGGCTTGGGTCTAGTCTATTGAGTAGAGCTAAAAATATACTCATTCTAGGTGTCATGGTGCTAAATAATGTAACTAATGAAATGAAGGCGTATAGAGCTCAATCTATAACACCAAAGAATTGATGCCCTGTCAAAAACATTACATTCTCCCTGCAAGATGTGAGTGGTTTCACCCCTTTTTCCTCCCTCATTTTTTGATGTTGTAGCCATATTTGGCATTCTTATCAAAGGCTAAAACTTTGTAATGAATGACTGACCAATCAATCCTATTCTTAGAATATATATGTTCAAAGATGCTCTATATGATAATCATGAAATGTAACTCACTAGCTTGAAAGGGCATATAAATGTAATTTTTTGAGAAGTAAATCAGAATATGAATCTTTTTATGTGGGTAAACTCCTATAGTTGGGACTACTATGTGAGACTTTACATCCATGTTTTCATTTTTTCATTCATATTTGTTTATTTTTACCTCTTGAATGTTTGGAAATGAAATGCATTTTAAATGAAAGTTTTGCGATTGAAAATAAATTGGGATTTTTTTCTATACTTTGGTGGTTATATGATATATTATCATCATTCATAATATTTTCTTGTTTCCTATGTTCTATGCAAGTTAGTTTCATGTGCATTTTCATGGTTGTATGAAAAGTTTTGGATTTGGTTTATATTAGGTGCTAATGAGGAAGCAAATGGTTTTTGTGTAGCCTTAGTAATTGGAGCAATCTAGGCATTGCTAGTTAATCACATTTCATCTTCTTATGCACTATGTATCAGTAGATATTTTAGCATTGTTATATCATGCATTTGATAGATTAAGTAGATTACATTTAGATGTTAAAGGAGCTTAAAATATACTCATATATGTTCATAGATGTGAATTTTGTGATTCATCATCTAAAATCTATTTGGATTTCTTGAAGTGTTATGTGATCTGGTCATACCTATTGTGCTCTTTGGCTAAAAGCATACCCTTGAAATTGCTCGTCTATTAAAAGAAATATTCATTACAAATATTTGCATGCAAGTGAGTTGCACCTTTTAATTCATGGATCCTTTATAGAGAACCTACATTGACCCATTTTGTATCTAATTACTTTATCTTTCACCATATTGGGCACATTAAGAGTCAGGGTATATACCAAAGTCTAAGGAAGATAAATTGTTAACCAAGAAGGCACAATCACCATGATATGACATAGGAGGTTTTATTTAATAAGAAATATAAGTGTAGTTACATGAATAAATAATGGATAAGAAATAAAAATACATGTTTTACTGAATATAAACTTTAAGAATGAAGAAATTTGAATGTGTTGCTACATGAAGTGTATAGTTTTACTGGTTGTTGATTTTGACTATTGCAACACTTTGAATTTTTTTTTTTTTTTTTGTGTGTGTGTGTGTGTGTGTGTGTAATGGAGGCACATTCTAGGTGTAAGAGCAAACTTGGATCACCCAACAATATTTTCTTTCTAGTATTTTCTATTTAAATAAGGACTAGTAGATAGGGTGGTTACTATTTTTGGGAGCTTACTATATTTAGTAAGTTTGTCATATGAGCTTATGAGAACATTCCAAGCTTGTATGAAAAACTTGCTAAATATAGTAAGCTCCCGTAAAAGTAAGCACCATGCCTACTATTCCTTATTAAAATAGGAAATATTGGAAAGAAAATATTTTTTGGTCATGCAAGATTCTTCTTACACCTAGGATGCTCTTGTATTAAAAACTCGGGGTAATTTGATAAGTGACTTCATCACATCTCGGGTGTTTAGAGCAAAACCAAGATGGTTAACCTCATCCCTTGCTACCCATCATGAATCCTCTATTAGACTCCCTTTCCATTTGACAAGGTATTCCTCATAAGTTATGTTCCCTGTACTTTTGCCAACATGACTATCCAGTATCTCCTCAATCTCCTTTGTAGCCAAACTTGTTGTTGGAATACTCCACTATGCTTCTGCAACTTCATCTCCATCACCTCCTTCATTATACTCTATCAAATTTGAAATGTTAAATACTAGTGAAATATTCAATTCACTATGCAAATCCACTTCATAAGCATTTCTAAAGTCATGCCTTTTCACCACTATTATATTTATCCATTGGAAAATGCACCTTTCTCTAATGAACCATGAATTCATCTCCATTCTAAAATTCTTTATACCTCCTTTTCACATCTGCCTTAGCCTTATACTATGTATTCATCTTTATGATGTGTTTCCTCACCTCCTCATGGATGTTCGTCAAATGTTCAACAAATTCTTCTACTTTAGAATTACTTATCTCTCATGTATCCAACTACTACAATTCCAAAGAATTTCTAGGACTACTCCCATATATAATCTAGAATGGTGATTTATTAGTACTCTTGTTGATAGAATTATTATATGAAAATTTCACTTGTGATAAAATCATATCCCATTCTTTTGGCTTATTTGCAACTAAACATCCCAAAAAATTTCTCAAACTTCTATTCACCATTTTTGTTTGTCCATCAGTCTATGGATGATGTGATGAATTGAACTTCAAATCTAAATTCAACTTCCTTCACAATATAAACCAAAAATACCCAACAAATTTTCTATCTTGATCATAAACTATGCTCTTTGGTAGACCATGTAGTCTCACCACTTCTCTAAAAAATAACTCTTCCACATAAGCAACATCACTAGTCTTCAGGCAAGGAATAAAATGTGTCATCTTTGAAAACTTGTAAACCACCATAAAAATAGAATCATGCCCACGCTGTCCTTAGTAATCTAAGAAAAAAATTCATGTTCACATCCTCTCACAACTTCTCTGGTATAGGTAATGGTTGATACAACCATGTATTCTACTTTAGTCCTTTTTCCATCTCACATACTCTATAACTTTATATAAACTTCTTCATATCTTGCTACAACTATAGCTAGTAATAATTCTTACCAAGCAAAGCAATGGTCTTATCTTTGCCAAAATGTCCAGCCAATCCTCCATTATGCTTCTCCTTGATGAGATTATCTCTCATTAAACTTTTGGGAATGCACAACTGGCTTCCTATGAAAAATGTACTATCTTGTATCATGAAATCCAACCAATTTGTCCTATAAAGTGTAATAGGTTATGTACAAGCCTTCTACACTTCACCAAAATCAAGATCATCTGGATAAAAAAGTACTAAGTTCCTTGAGCCCAACCACCTTTATCAGAATTTCTATTAGAATTTTTTTTTTTACTGAGAGAATCTACTACTTTGTTAGACTTCCCACTCCTATATTTCAAAACAAATGTATAACTCTACAAAAGCTCAACCCACTTCAAATGCATTTGGTTTAATTTTCCTTGACTATTAAAATATTGTAAAGCTTGATGATTATTTTACAAAACAAACTTCTTAGGAAGAAGTTAAAATCTCTGTCATGTCCCCTTTTTGAATAATTAAAAATAATAATCTTTTCTAAGGCAAGCAGGCCCAAAAAGGTGAAGTTTCAGAAAAATGGGATAATATTTAGAAGCTAATGGACTAATAAATGAAAATTATTATTAAAATATGTTTTATTAACCCCTCTTGGATGTGAGCTAGGGCTATGCCCTCTTTTAAGGAGTTTGGAGGCATTTTGGGCTGATTCCAGAACTTGATTTTTGCTCATTTCTTTGTTATTCTTCAGAGGCTGCCAAACTTGTGGAGAAGGAGACCTAAGAATGGGAGTTTTTAGGTTTTTAGGAAGGCTAAAGATAGGAGTTTAAAGCCATTCCATGTGCATGCTCATGTAGAGTTTGCCTTTGTGCTGAACAGTGCATATTTGTGATTTTTCAGGTGTGTTTTTTGTAAGAGTTTGGTGCTTCCGGTTGAGTATTTCATATCAGTTTGGATTGTTTCTGTATTTCAGACTTTTAGATATTAAAATAGATCTAAATATATGTATTTGGCCATGATTATACTTCTGTGATAGATTATTAGTGTTTTTGTGGTGTTTCCAGGCTATTCTATGTTGTTTTCGAAAGCCCGATGAGCATTGTTTTTATCCTCCATTTGGGAGCTGTTGTGTAAATGTTATACATATCTGAAAAATGTCATTTTTTAGGCTTTTATGCTGCTAAAATTTTTATAAAAATTTCCACTTTCAAATTTACTAATAATATGTGAAGCTGTGAAGTTTTTGGCACTATTTTTGGCATACCCAATTTGGGGTTTATTGAGAAATTGGTGGATCTTTGAAAGATTGGTTGTTTGATTTTAAAGATCTGATTAGAGGCCTAAAATATCATATAAAATCAGAAAAGGGACATTTTGGTGGTATCAAAGATATGATCTTGCAAGCCTAAGGGTTTGTAGAAGTTTGCATGTCAGTTTTGACAACTACCCAAATCTTGCATGTCATAATTTATGGTTGCATGTTGCTTCTAAACAGCTACATGTCAAAATTTATGGTTGCATGCTACTTCTAATCATTTTCATGTTAGTTCTTGGTGAATTTGGTGGTTGCATGTTGCTTCTAATTAGCTGCATGTCAAAATCTATGGTTGCATGCTACTTCTAATCATTTGCATGTTAGTTCTTGGTGAATTTGGTGGTTGCATGTTGCTTCTAATTAGCTGCATGTCAAAATCTATGGTTGCATGCTACTTCTAATCATTTGCATGTTAGTTCTTGGCGTTTGAAGAAGTTATAACCTATTGGGGTTACACTCTACTTTATCCAGAATGGACAAGTATAGTACAGAGTCTTGGAGGACACGATCTTGGACAATTGATATCCAGAGTCAGAACAGTAGAAAGGATGGTTATTTAGACATTCGAGATAAACTTAGGAAAATAAGCCATGACATGTCTAAATAGTTGTTTGAGCACCAGCGTATGATGAATGACATGTTGTCTGACCCAGCTAAGGTGGATAAGTTGACCATATTTCTATTTGGTAGATTTTCTCATAGGGTAGGTGACATAATTACCAAGAACTTGCATGAGGAGTTTGAGAAACTAGCTTATAGCTAGGCAGAGGTCTTAGATTCTACTCTACCATAGGAGGTAGTGAGAAAGGATATTATGCAGATTGATAGTAATGGTCAATTTGATACTCAAATTGTGACAATTGTATATAGGTCATTAAAGGGTGATATTATAGGTATTCAGGATGGCATAGTTACAACAGGTAGTGACTAAAACATAGTGGGTTTAGATGATGATTATTAGGATCTTGTTGTGCATGATGCTGAGATACCTGGTGTATATGAGCAATGTTAGTATGCTAATAGAAACCAAATTTAAATAAAGCTTCTACAAACTAAACAAAATTCATAAACTTCAAGATAGACTAAGATGAGCTCTCAATTGAGAATATGAGCCATTAATGGGCTCTCTCAATGAGAAGCTCTCTTGTTGAGTAGCTTTGTCTAAATAGATAGGATGTATGCTCAAGCTTATGCTTCAAAAAGGGCTTCAACTGGATTTGGAATTTGGGTGTGAGTGTATGGTTTTGATGTAAAATGGCATTATGACTTTACTTCATGGATTGTGTTATTTTGCAAAGGGGAAGGATCCAATTTATAGGCAAGAGGCTTGAGGGATTGAGGGCTAAGATGCAAGGATGGGGAAAAGCTCATGAAGGGCTCAGATTGCATGAGAGGAGAGCACATGGATTGTGCTTCCTTACAGCCAATCATGGAGTGACACATGTCAGAGGGTGAGAGGATGGAGGAAATGGGAAGGATGAGTCAACAAAGGAGGCTCAATGGGATAAAATCTTCATAAAGACCCTCATAATGACTTGTAAGAGCAATAAAAGGGCTTGGAAGAGTCATTTATGGCCTAGTGGGCTTCATAAAGTTTTATGGTTGAGATATTTTGAGGGAGATGAGAGCAATTTCAACTTGGGCTTGATTAGGAGGGTTTTAAGCTTGCTTAGGATTGTGAAAATCATTAGAGGATGGATTAGGATGGTTTAGAATTAGCTTAGGGATAGGCAAGTGGATGGCATTTAATGAGGGTGGGTGAAGGAGGAGACATTTGTTAACTTTGGCTTGGGTTAGTAGGTCTTAACCCATTTTTAAAGAATGTGACAAGGTTAGGAGGGGATTAGGATTAGGTTTAAAGACATCTTCTAGAAGAGTCTAGACTTTGGATGAGGATAAAGATTTTGTAGAGTAGTCTAGAACTTCCTAGGATGAGGATGAAGACTTTCTAGAAGAGTCTAGAATTTCTTAGGATGAGGAAATAAATAATGTTTTATTTATTTCAAGGGTTTGGGTTGAGGAGATATTTACTAATTTTTTTTAAATAAACATGAGTATTAATATTTAATCTTAATTAAATATTTTGAGTTGGGATTAGGGGTAGGAAATGATGGGATTAGCCTTTAATCAAAATTAAAGAAGGATTAGAAGATTTTGGAAGAGGTTAGTGATCTTAAGGAAATTGGCCAAGTTTTGGGCAAAAAATAAATTTTTTATTTATTTTGGGTTTTTTGGTCAATTTATTAATTAAATAATTAATAAATAAGGAATTAATGTTTAAATAAGATTTAAACATTTTTGGGAGGGATTCCTTAATTAAATATTTTAAATTAAGATAAAGAGATTTAATGGCATAAAAATTAATTAATTAATTAAATAATTAATTAATTAATAAATGATGATGTCATCAAGAATTTTTCAGATTATAAAAATACTTTATTTTCTAAAGGTTTTTAGGTGTCTACATTTTGCCCCTCTTTGATGTGATGTCTCTAGTGGCATGGCATCAAAGATAAGAAAATAAGATGCCCAAGGCTAGAGCAGAAGAGGAGAGAATGGACTGTGAGATGCCCCCTCAAGAAGGCGGCAGGGAGAGAAAGCGAGGCTCGATGGCTTCTTGAAAAGTACAAGAATCTCGGATGAGCAAGAAGACTCAGATTGGCTTAAGAGAAGAGGTTTAGTTAGCTCAAACTCTCACTACGGGAGAATGATAAAGGGAGAATCAGAGGCACAAGAGGAAGCAAGCTTAAGATCTCAGGGATTGCAGAGGATGAAAGAGCGGAGCACTATAAAAAGGAATCCAGGATAGGGAGATGGATGATGGGATGATAAAGCTAATGCAATAGGATTTCAAAGAGTCAGATTGGTGGAAGATGGGTTTCAGAGATCCCTAGGACTAGGATTGTGGAGCTCGAAAGATGAGGCTTGGTGGATTGATTTGGATTGGTGGATCCCTAAGACTAGGATTGTGGATCCCTAAAGCTAAAGGTGAGGAGTGATTCTAAGAGATACTGATGCATACGCTTGGGTAGGAGAGATGGATGTTGGATATGGATGGGGGATAATGGAGATGAAGGAAAACCATTGAAGCTTTTTGAGCGGGGGGGATACTTCAAAGAGAAGTACCACCATGTAGTTGAGCACTAGATTTGCTATAGGACTGTTGGTTAATTGCCAAGGTTACCAAGAACATCAAGGCCTTTTCACCAACTATCCAGAGGATTGACGAACTGAGTCAAAACACACACGCAAGGATTTCCCCAGCATCACACATGAATCTTGAAAGAATCTGAGTGGAACCAACACTGGCTAACCCACAAGCAGAAAAGAAAAACAAACAAAAGACTTGATCAAAACCGTACGCCCAGATTGCCCCATTCACAGTATACCATGATATGGAAGATCATGGCAACTTTGAGGAGGGAACAAAAAGATTGTTTGGAAAAGATACTTCAAGACCCAAAAGGGAAGATTCCAAATCAAAAGAAAGTGAAAATCCAAAAGAGAAACATTTTCCAACGAGATAGGTAGGACGAGGTACTAATAGACCGAGATCAGACATGAGGAAAGCTATATCCTACAAGGATCTATCAGAGAGCACCTAAGCTAATGGATATGGGTGAGTGATGCATCTGGTAAGCTAAACTAAGAAGGATAACACTTTGGTGACAGGAGATCTAGCTAAAGGATGCATTAGAATAGCTAACCAAGATGTACGATGTGTGCAAGATGTTGTTCAAGGAGGAACTGACACAAAAGCTAGATAGATACAATGGTGTTAAGCTAAAGAGGTTGTACAAGCTGACAGACCAAGATATTTACAAGCGAGCTAATCGAGATATGGTACAAGCTAACGGACCAATGATAGGTATGATACAGATGGATAAAAAGCTCAGGATGAGAGGATAGCAGGATGGTTCGATGTTGTACAAGATGTGAAAGTTAAGGGTGGGGTGATAGAAAAAGATATGGATTTGGTAAGATGCATCCAATGATGATGAGAGATTTTGTGACCAAGGATAGCTAGAGGAGCAGGATGAGATGGCTAGATAGGATGGTAAATAGCTAGGATTATGATGGATATAAAGAGATGACATTGGGTTTGCATGAGGATAACCTAGAGCTAGATACCAATGACAAGGGAGGATGGACAAGACAAGATATCCAAGGAATATAGTGCCCCCAATCAGAAGATAACATGTGGAAGGAGGTCTTATGATGGATGTAATAGGATTGAAGCTAGGATGGAAAAAGTTGAATGGGCTAGGGAGATGGATGATAGCTGGGATGGTTGGCTGAAGCTACAGGAGATAAGTGGATGGTGTGAGATGGAAGATGGAGTTGGATGTCAAGAGATGACCAAAAGCATGAGGGTGATAGGCTAAGTTGGGGATGGCGGGATTACGCATGATGCTTGTTTGCCAAGTTTTCATCATGGTACTTGTCCAAGGCGCTTGAATTGCCAAGTTTTCACCAGTGGACGCTTTATTTTTCTTTATTATTTTTTGACTTTTTGACTTTCAACTTAGCTGGAATGATTTTGGCTTTCTTCAGCTTTTTTTGGCTTATAGATGTTGGTAGGATGGATGAAAAAGGATTGGATTGAACAAGTGGAATGGTGGGTGGGAGTTTGACAGATAATGGATGCAAAGACATAAGGCTTGTGGGTAAATGGATGAGGAAAATGGAAAGATCATCATTAGCACACACCTTGAGAGGTGATAAAGTAGTGGGAAAGATGGTTTTGAGTGAGGTTGAGGAGAAAATGGAGGAAGAGAAAGATAAGGACTAAAAGTAGAGTTGGAAGATGGAGGATGGGAAATTTAGGATAAGAAGCATATGGACTAAAAGTGGATTGGGGGGATGAAGGATGCTTATATGGGGATTTGGATGAAGGATGGATGGATGAGGCTTTTTGAGTAGCATGAATGGATGCCAATTGAGATTTTTCTTTGAGATGCATTTCTTTTATGAGCATCTTGGGTATCCACATGACTTTTCTAGCTTGGGCTTTTGTGGCCTCTTGACTTTTTCTTTGATTGGGATTAAAGGTTTCTTGTTTTGAACATGTATTTTAGAAGGGACATGTTGAGACTTGGATTTTTTGAATTTTTGGATTTATGCTTTTGTATTTTTGCATCCAATATGCTTCTATTAGCCATGGGATGGGAACAAGAGCATGGAGGAGATGGAGGGATAATTGATGGAGTGATAGGGTTTAAAGGTTGGAAGGGATTCAAGGGTGAGTGCCTTTGATGATCTAGCTGGTGGATTTGAGGGGATGGAAGGATAGATTGGAACATAGGATATGGATGGATATAATTGCCCAAAATGGATGGAGGGAAGGAAGGATATGCGCCCAAAATAGATGGAAATGGGGAAGGTGTAGGTCCCAAAATAGATGGAGGGGATAAAGGATTCATATTAGGTATGTAAGGACCCAAAATGGATGGAAAGGGTGTGGGATTTAGATAAGTGATATATGGACCCAAAATGGAGGGTTGGAGATAAGGAGTAGGATCAGGGCCCAAAATAGATGCAGAATAAGATGGATGGGAACTTTGGGGTGGAGATGGAAGGACTTGGGACCATGCAAGAATAGCGGGGATACCAACATCTAGAAATACATTTTCATTTCTTTTTTCAATATGATGTTCATTATTTGGAACACAAGATGTGATTCCATTACTAGCTAAAGGAGTTGGAGCTTCGGATATGATAATTAGTTCTTTTTTGATGGATCTATTATCATGGATTATGGGATATGTATGATCATGAAGCAGAGGAGATGGGAGGATAGGATCTTGAGTTGGGTGGGTTGAGGGAAAGGGATCTTGAGATGGAGTAAGTAAGATGGTAGGATTTAGATATGGAGGGGATGGTAAAAGTGGATCATGTAGGGGAATAAGTAGGATGGTGGGATTTGCTACTCTATCAGAGGGTATTTCAACATGCTTTTGCACAAGATCTTGAAAGGAATGGATGGGAGTGGATGCATGAGGTTCATTATATGGGATTTGGATAATGCTTGGAGGAGGAGATGTGGATGGGATTTGGAGTGATTCGATGGGTGTTGGGATTTTGACGCTTGTGGGAAGTGGAAGGATTTTAAGCAATTTGATGGATGGTATGGGGATGGTAGCTAGGGGAGATGGAGGTGATATTATAGATGGGGAAGCTTCATCACTGACTACTTCACATGGTTGGATTAGATGACATGGCTTATCGACTATTGGAGGTGGCTTTTCTTGTATTTCCTCTAGGAGATTCCTTGGAGACTCATGTGTCGAAGGTGGAGGTGGATTGATAGGAATAGCTAGTGTGATGGGGGTGGAAGATTGGAAGCTTGTTTGATTGGGTGATGGAGGAGAAGCTGGGATATCAGATGGCATGACTAAATAGTTTGGAAGAATATGTGGATTTTGGGGGATGCTTGGGGGAATGTTTCTAAGGCTTTCAATATACTCATCATAGTCAACAAGATTTTCATCATCATTGGAATAGGAGGTTGCGGAAGCAAGGACAATACGACTAAACACATCATGATAGGTTTGGGATTTCATGTTTTGATGATGAGTTGGATGGGGATGAGGTCTTGCATATGGATGAACATGTAAGCTCATGGTTGGACTTGGATTAAGTGCAGATTTTGGATTGGCTGATGAAGGATTTCCTAGAGAGAGTCAAAGCTGTATGACAGACCTAAGGAGGATTGGCTGGAAATTTTTGGCTTTCCTGTGGATGGAAGACTTCAAGGGCATGCTATCAAAAAGTGAGTTTTGCTTCCCTATGCACTGGATTGGTGGAGATTGTGTCAACTTAAGGATAGACTAATGATCCTATGGGCATGACACGAGATTGACCACTTGTGGATCCCAACCTTTAGCTCAAGGTGATGAGGGATAACAAGTGACAAAGCTAGATTACCCTAAACAAAGCTCTGTCAAAGGGATAACCTTGGTGAGGCTGGTGGATTGGTCGGATTGATTGGATAGAAAATTCTAGCAGAATGACAACAACTCTCTAAAGACTTGGGTGTGATTTTGGATTGGGTTGCTAGCTGGCTAGGGGGGGATGATTTGGAAAGACTTTGGATTTGGGATTGTTCTAAAGCAAGGAACTCGATAGATTCGGTTGCAGTGGGGGAGCTTGGATGATTTTTTGATGAGGTAGTGACTACACTAAGTATGCCTTGAGCTGGGAGATTTCTACTTTTTTGGGATTTTGATCAAAGTTGGCAAACATTCATTCAAAAGCTATGAACAAACAAGCAGACAAAATTTTAGAGCAAGCACGTCAAACACACCAACATCCTAGGAAGCTTTCTACAAGGGTGAAATTTTTTATAGCTAGGGAGTCCTCGATTTATGCAAGGTACATGAGGCCCAAATCCGTAGATGAAACCAAAAAGATGTCACACAACCAAGAGGAGCGGTAACCCACTTCTCCTCTTTCACTTCTCAAGGGTATAAAGTTCCTTGAGGCTTAGCCCGAGTGACAAAATCTTGATTCCAAGACAGGTGTCTTTGGATTCACCTCCCAATTTTTATACTCCATCGGGACGCTGGAGTTGAGGTCATCCCAAGGGGTAATGAAATCCCCAAGCAGGCCTCCTAAAAAGTGTAAAACAAGACCACATACATGATCTTGGGCTTCAAAAGACACGTGTTTATTCCAATTGATGATTTAGATTTTGTAAGCTATGATTGAAGACACTTGTGATTATGGCATACAATGTTCATTCCAATTTGACAACATCATCAACATAAAAAAAGTCGAGAGATCAACATAAGAAATGCGAGCGTCATCAAAACTGCATCCAAACCATGCAATGTTCATTGACTGTTAGGCATTCAAGATTGAGTGTCAATTTTTTTTAAGCCCAAAACAAAGATGTGTGAAACTCGATTGCCAAGCACGCACCTAGAGGCCCTCGACATCAAGATTTGTCCAATTTTTATGTCCAAATGAAGTGTGAGAAAGATTAATGCACATTCAAGGAATTTTCTAACTTAGAAAAACCACTAAAGACCCAAGTGAGTGGAGTTTGATCTTTGTGGAGCACTTAACACCCTCTTAGGTAGACCCATCCCCATAGATGGCGCTGAGATTGCAACCAATGGTTAAATTGATGGCTGATTAAAGAGGGTGAGTCCAACTACAAACTTACTCAAAGAATCTTTATTAGTTTTTATAACTTAGAAGATTTCAAAAATGTGGATTCTTTTTATGCCCCAAAAGATGATTATTTGATCTATGGGATTCAAGATTGGATTTTTTTTTTTAATCATACATTCATAAAAAAAGAAAACTTGATTTTAATCCATGGCACTCAAGAGTGATTTTAGCAACATGCATTCAAAGACAAGTGATTAAACATTCAAGTTTTTTCCTTTGAGCATTCAAGATTGAGATTTTGTGTGTTTTTTTAAGAACTTTGAAGTGCTTTGTTTTAACCTTAGATCATTCAAGATTGTTTTCGACTCAAAAGTGAAAATGAATCTTTGGACTTTGGTTTTCATTCAAGATTTTGTGTTCTAGTTTGCATATTTTAAGCCCAAAAATGATATTCCTAGATTGTTTTGATGCATGAAAAACCTAAGAAACATTCAAGATTTTGCAACAAGACATTTGTTTGGAACAAATAACAAAGGTTTTAGGACAATTTTTGGCAACCATTTAGGATTCTTAGTTTTCATGAGATTTTTAAAAGAACTTTAAAATATTTGAAAATGACGTTCATTTTATCCTTGATTGATGGTTTGAGTTTGATTTAGATTTTAGTGTGCACTTAGTGTTGATTTTGAACCTTTTGAAATGGAAACTTGAAGTTCTTTTTAAATTTCCAAAAATGAAGTGTTCCTAACTTTGCATGAATGCATCTAAAACCTTGATGTTGCAAGGATGCAAATGATTGGATTGGTTTAGTTTCAGTTGTTAAAAGACTTTTTCTTTTTTGCAAATTTTTAATTTTTTAATGGATTTAAGTATGATTTGGGAGTTCATTTTAAGCACTAAAAAGAAGTGTGTATGATTTTGCTTCCTTAAAAAAAAATGGCCAAGATCTCCCACAAGAAGAAGAAGAAGAAGTAGATGGAATAAGAAGAATATAGACAAGAAGAGGAAGAAGAATTCCAAGTGCTTTGTCCACCTATAAGCTTGAAAAATCTGCAAATACTATGAGATAGACTACGAGTTCCTTTGTCTTCTTCATGCTCATGTGGACCTACAAAACCAATTTATACAATCCTACCAATCACAAAAACAAGAAAAATTAGCCAAAATTAGCAAATGACATAAAAAACATGACTAAAAAAAGTTAATGAAGATGACCCATGTGGGGTCCCACCAGGCATGCCAAAATGTGTATGAGCAATGTTAGTATGCTAATAGAAACCAAATTTAAATAAAGCTTCTACAAACTAAACAAAATTCATAAACTTCAAGATAGACTAAGATGAGCTCTCAATTGAAAATATGAGCCATTAGTGTGCTCTCTCAATGAGAAGCTCTCATGTTGAGTAGCTTTGTCTAAATAGATAGGATGTATGCTCAAGCTTATGCTTCAAAAAGGGCTTCAAATGGAGTTGGAATTTGGGTGTGAGTGTATGGTTTTGATGTAAAATGGCTTCTTAAAATGGCATTATGACTTTACTTCATGGATTGTGTTATTTTTCAAAGGGGAAGGATCCAATTTATAGGCAAGAGGCTTGAGGGAATGAGGGCTAAGATGCAAGGATGGGAAAAAGCTCATGGAGGGCTCAGATTACATGAGAGGAGAGCACATGGATTGTGTTTCCTTACAGCCAATCAGAGAGTGACACATGTCACAGAGTGAGAGGATGGAGGAAAGGGAAGGATGAGTCAACAAAGGAGGCTCAATGGGATAAAATCTTCATAAAGACCATCATAATGACTTGTAAGAGCAACAAAAGGGCTTGGAAGAGTCAGTTATGGCCTAGTGGGCTTCATAAAGTTTTATGGTTGAGATATTTTGAGGGAGATGAGAGCAATTTCGACTTGGGCTTGATTAGGAGGGTTTTAAGCTTGCTTAGGATTATGAAAATGATTAGAGGATGGATTAGGATGGTTTAGGATTAGCTTAGGTATAGGCAAGTGGATGGCATTTAATGAGGGTGGGTGAAGGAGGAGATATTTGTTAACTTTGGCTTGGGTTAGTAAGTCTTAACCCATTTTTAAAGAATGTGACAAGGTTAGGAGGGGATTAGGATTAGGTTTAAAGACATCTTCTAGAAGAGTCTAGACTTTGGATGAGGATAAAGACTTTCTAGAATAGTCTAGAACTTCCTAGGATGAGGATGAAGACTTTCTAGAAGAGTCTAGAACTTCTTAGGATGAGGATAAATTAGATTTTTAAGAAATAAATAAAGTTTTATTTATTTCAAGGGTTTGGGTTGAGGAGATATTTACTAAAACTTTTTTAATAAACATGAGCATTAATATTTAATCTTAATTAAATATTTTGAGTTGGGATTAGGGGTAGGAAATGATGGGATTAGCCTTTAATCAAAATTAAAGAAGGGTTAGAAGATTTTGGAAGAGGTTAGCGGTCTTAAGGAAATTAGCCAAGTTTTGGGCAAAACATATTTTTTTAATTTATTTTGGGTTTTTTGGTCAATTTATTAATTAAATAATTAATAAGTAATGAATTAATGTTTAAATAAGATTTAAACATTTTTGGGAGGGATTCCTTAATTAAATATTTTTAATTAAGATAAAGGGATTTAATGGCATAAAAATAAATTAATTAATTAAATAAATAATTAATTAATAAATGATGATGTCATCAAGAATTTTTTAGAAAATAAAAATACTTTATTTTCTAAAGGTTTTTAGGTGTCTACACTTGGTAGAGATGAGCAGACATTGGGCATTCATGACTTTGCTGAGAAAGAGTACCAGGCATAGTTAGATGCTTCGTCACATGAGGTTGAGGCTAGTAGTACTTCACACGATTTGTCCAGCCAGCTGAAACTGAACAAAGACAGTATTGTGACTTCATTATCACATCATGAGAGGTATGTGGAGTTAGTCGGTATTGGTCATATTACTCAAGTGAGGATTTTTCTTGAGTTACCAGCTGATTCTAGTTTATAGATATGGACTCGAGATTGTTATATTGGCATTTGGGATTCAGTTGACTGGAGATCTTTAACATTTTTTGGTATCAGTGTTTGTTTGGGTGCTATCATGGATTTGATTAGCAGATTGCATAGTTTTGTCTTTTCTTGTGCTAGCAGCTTGTCCAATGTTGGTATTAGTTTTTATACACCGGTGTTGGGCTTTGTTCATATATCTAGTCGACCATACTTGCTGGAATGTGTTGATGATCTTTCATATTTGGCAGTGTGTACAGATGAGTCCCAGGATCATATTGGCATTGATGACATCCAGGAGGATGCAGTGGGCAGTTTTGAAGACTTAGTTTCCTTGGGTACAAAGGAGTTGGATAGCAGTGCTACATTTTTTGATACTTCGTATGTTGATATGAGCTTTAGAGTTGACTCACAGGATATGGATGGTAATACTCTAGAGACTAGTAACTTTGAGGATACTCCTTTAAACAGTGCATTAGAGGAGGTTTGTAGGAGACACTCAAGCCAGTGCCATCATGTGTCTAATCCGTTGAGAGTTAGTGACTGAGACATTGCTATCACTTGCCAAAATTTTGATGTTGCTCATCAATTGTTAGCAGTTTATGGATGGGGTTCTCCTACTAATGATGAGCAGGGAGGTAGTTATCTTTCCTTGATAGAGTTCCACTCTTTATGGGAGGCTATCTAGATTCTGAGATAGGATTATATGCAATTGGTAGCTGACAGAGATTATCTTATGGAATGGGGTAGTATAGCATATGATGCATTTTTGGCCAAGGAAGATGAGGTGAGTGAGCTTACTGAGCAGCTTGAGGTGACTTCTGAGATTCTTGAGAGTACACAGTTGTCTTTCAAGGAGTCACAGTTTCATTTGGCTAAGGTGACCATGGAGTTAGAGCAACTACAATCTTTACTAGATTCTGTATAGTCACAAGCTGTGGTGTTTGATGATCTGAGGATGTCCATGGTTGAGATTGTCAAAGATAGTGGAGATGGAGATACATCCATCCTTGATACTAACATTGGCATATCAGGTTCATCCCCACTAGAGTCAGGTTCATTTGAGTTGGGTGTTGTAGTAGATTTTTGTGGTATGCCTAACATGGTGGTGACCTCTAGCACTAATGGCACGAAGACTAGAGATGCTGTATCAAAGACCATGTGTGATGTTGGTGAGCCGATAGTTGGCATGGTTCTTGCTAGAAATACTACTCCCTTGGTGATGTCTTTAGAGGTAGTAGTCAGTTCCAACTTGGTTAGTGATCGATTGTAGTTAGTTACATCTGGATTGCAGTCTGAGCCACTGACTGAGATTGGCGCATTCTATTAGCATTACATTGTGAGGTATGCTCATCAATTTACCTTTGATGACTATGTTGATGAGATGGTGATACATAGATGTACTTTGGTTCCTAGTGCTTATCATTAGTTATGGGATAGTTTGATGCCTCAGGATGAGAGTTGTGATGGGCACGACATGGTGATAGGTTTTGCAATTGACAGATTGATAATACATGACTTAGAGTAGGAATTTCAGAGTGATGCTTCAGTGGGTGTTGTTATTGATTCTACTCCTTTGGCTATGACATCTCCTGACTTAGTTGGTGATCAGTCACAATGGGTTGTATCACTTGTTCATGGTGAGTTGTTGACTGAGGTTGGTTTTTTTTATCAACATTATATTGCAAGGTATGTACATCAGTTAGCATTTGATCCTTGTGTTGAGGAGTTGATGGCAGACAAATTTGAATTGGGTTCCAATTCTTGCTCTTTATCTTGTGATGGCTTTTCACCATTAGGGGTGCATGGGAGTTATGGTTATGAGATAGTGGTCAATGATCTACAGAGTTGTGTTGATTGCAGGAGTTGTACAGTGTGTGAATTCTCCATAGTTGGTACAGTTTCATTCGGGAGCATTCACCATTGTTGTAGAGTTGGATTGTACATTTCGTATAGGCCAGTGGAATGCGTTGATGGTATTTACTATGTTGGTAGTTTGATTTGTCCACTTTACTTGGGTTTTGATGTTCTAAGAGTTTGTGTCTCATGAGTTTCTAACTGTGAACATTGTGACTTTGGAGTTTGGTTGAGTAGTAATTGTCAGTTTGATTATGGATTCCTCTTGGTTATATTGCAGAGGATATTAAAGGAGCCTGTGTTAATTGAAAATAGTGTAGTTCATGACTACATTTGGGATCCAGGTGGATTGATTGGTTTATTGTTCAGCCATTGCTTGAGGACAAGCAATATTTGTAAGGGGAGGACTTTTCATGTCCCCTTTTCAAATAATTAAAAATAATAATCTTTTCTAAGGCAGGCAGGCCCAAAAAGGTGAAGTTTCAGAAAAAGGGGATAATCTTTGGAAGTTAATGGACTAATAAATGAAAATTATTATTAAAATATGTTTTATTAACCCCTCTTGGACGTGAGTTAGTGTTATGCCCTCTTTTAAGGAGTTTGGAGGCATTTTGGGTTGATTCCAGAACTTGATTTTTGCTCATTTCTTTGTTATTCTTCAGAGGCTGCCAAACTTGTGGAGAAGGAGAGCTAAGAATGGGAGTTTTCAGGTTTCAAGGAAGGCTAAGGATGGGATTTTGAAGCCATTCCATGTGCATGCTCATGCAGAGTTTGCCTTTGTGCTGAACAGTGCAGATTTGTGATTTTTCAGGTGTGTTTTTTGTAAGAGTTTGGTGTTTTCAGTTGAGTATTTCATATCAGTGTGGGTTTTTGTTGTATTTTAGAATTTTATATGTTAAAATATATCTAAATATATGTATTTGGTGATGATTATACTTCTGTGATAGATTATTAGTGTTTTTGTGGTGTTTTCGGGCTATTCTATGTTGTTTTTGGGAGCCCGATGAGCATTGTTTTTATCCTCCGTTTGGGAGTTGTTGTGTAAACGTTATACATATCTGAAAAATGTCATTTTGTAGGCTGTTATGCTGCTGAAATTTATATAAAAATTTCCACTTTCAGATTTACTAATAATTTGTGAAGCTGTGAAGTTTTTGGCACTATTTTTGGCATACCCGATTTGGGGTTTATTGAGAAATTGGTGGATCTTTGAAAGATTAGTTGTTTGATCTTAAAGATCTGATTAGAGGCTTGAAATATAATATAAAATCAGAAAAGGGACATTTCAATCTCCACTTCTTCAATTCTTGAGCTATATCATAAAATTCCTAATTGTAAATAGAATATTTTCTTTTTGCATCATTCGAATTCTCACTAAAATAAGCAATAGGTCTCTCTTCATGGCTCAAAATAGCTCCTATTTTAGTATCACTAGCATCAGAATCTACTTGAAACACCTTGCTAAAATTAGAAAATGCTAAAATAGGTTGCTAAGTAACTTTTTGTTTCAACAACAGATTAAAAATCTTATCTACTCCTACAGTCTATTTAAATTCTTTCATATTCCCTCTCATTGTTTCAGTCAAGGGTCCAAAAATGCTACTTAAACCTCTTATGAACATTTTGTAAAAACTAGCTAGTCCATGAAAAGATCTTACCTTTTTCACACTTTTTGGAGTAGGCCATTTAAGGATAGCCTTCACTTTTGTTGGGTCCATTTTTAGACCTTCTATTGGAACTATGAATCTTAGGTACACCAACTCCTTTATAAAACTACAATTCTTCAGGTTTACCAACAACTTTTCCTCCCTCAACTTATCAAATAGCTTACAAGTATGAATCAAATGCTCCTCCAATGTCTTACTAAAGATCAAAATATCATCTTGGTAAACAATGAAAAACTTTCCTAGAAATTCCTTCAGTACCTCATTCATGAGCCTCATCAAAGTGCTCGGTGCATTGGTTAGCCCAAAATGCATGACTAACCACTCATACAATCCTTCTTTTGTCTTGAAAGAATTCTTTCACTCATCACCTTCTCTCATATGAATCTAATGGTGCTCACTCTTTAGATCTATCTTTGTGAAATACTTAACTCCACTCAAAAAGTCCATAATATCATACATCCTTGGAAATGGAAATATATACTTGATTGTGATCTTGTTAATAGTGCAATAATCTATGCACATCCTTCATTCTCCACTCTTTTTTGGTACTAATATGCTTGGTACAACACATGGACTTAGACTCTCTCAAATCAACCCCTTCTACAACAACTCATGAACTTGTATTTTCAACTCTTTACTTTCTACTGGTGTCATTTTGTGTACTGCCTTATTTTGAAAACTAGCTCTCAAAACCAAATCAGTCTGGTCATTGATCTTACTCATTGGGGAAATCCATTAAGTACATTATCTGATACAATATCAGAAAACTCTCCCAACATATTTGTAACTTTTGTAGGTACCTCCTCTACTTCTTCTTTACTATATTTTGGAATTATAGAAAAACATGTATGCTCATGCTTCATATATTTGAGAAACTCTTTTTTATTTAAAAAATAAAATCTAGTGGCACTACATACCTTTTCTTCTTTCTTGTTCAACAAATTCAACTTATGCTTCACTCAATCCTTGATTAGAGTATAGCTATTTGCTCATCCATCATGTACAACATGCATGTCAAACTAACATAGCCTACCTAGAAACATATGACATACATCCATAGGTTTGATATGACATAGTACCTCATCCTAGTAGCTTCTAATATTCAACTTTATTGAGCACTGCTCACTAACTATGACCTCATGGTCATCTTGAATCCAAGTAATATGGTATGAACACTACTATTTTTACCTCTTTAGGTTCAACTTTGTGATCATAATTTTTGACACCACATTGTCAGTACTTCCACCATCCATGATCACATCTCTACACCTTGTGCAAAACAAGCTCCTTCTTTGATCAAGTTCATTCTCTCTACTCAACAGGACTCTTCTATTAGCTAGGGCTTCACATCTTTTAGCATCTTCAAAATGTGATGATCTAGCATCTTCATTAACATGGGCAACTCTAGCCTTGCCTTCTATTCTTTGATTTGTACTTCCTTGGTGCTAGGGACATTCAAATGCTCTATTAACTTCTTCTTGCTGGATACAATTGTCTAATCATGTGTTGTCTTTGATGTTACACAAATTTCATATAAGTTTTCAGTCTATTCTTACTAAGCTCACTTGGTCAACAAGTTAGTTTCTCTTGTCTACTGAGCATTCTTAGAGATTATTCTGCAAAGATAGCATCTACCAAGCTCACTTTGGCATTGAAGGAGATTATAGCAAAAAGTAGTGTAAACTGAGCTCTCATGGTTAACAAAGGAAAGTTGGTCAAAGTCAGTGTTCACTAGGTTCACTCAATTGACAAAGGATTTTGCAAGTTCACAGTGTTAACCAAGTGTTTGTTGGTCAACACATGAAATCATGTCAGGATTAGTATTTACTATGCAAGGTTATCCAATGAAGGATTTTGTTGTTTTGGGATGTGAAGTTTAATTATTTTAAGTATTGTTTCTAGCCAACTAAGGTAACAATTATTGGGCATTATAAGATGTAAATGAGTGAACTTGATAATCTAGATGGTATATATGAAAGTACAAGTTGAGATTCTAATGTATGTATGAGTATGCAAGTGTATTGATTCAAAAAGAAAGTGTGTGAGAAAATTTGAAGGATTGTCAGATATCTTTGTGGAGCAGCAAAGTAACATTCGATTAGGAAGGATCAAGGCTTTGTGAATAGAAGAGAGATCTAGATTCATCAATTCAATTGAATCTCAATCAAGTCAACTCATTGTTAATTTCTAACCATTGTAATAGTCATTTCAAATTATTTTAATAGATTTGGTTTAATAGGAAATTGTAAATCCTCTAACAAGATGACAGTTCTATTGAATTGTTTGAAGACCTCTTGCAAGGCCACTCCTAATAGGGTGATTGAATCCTCTAACAAGGTTACACATAATAGTGTGTTTTATAACCCTTAACCAGGTTGGCTCCTAACAGGGATCACTTTACAAGTGTGAAAATCACTAACTAGTTACATTGGTGGTTATTTCCATATTGGGTTTGCAAGATAAATCTTGGTGTCTCATGTGTTCATGTTATTTCTTTATGCTTACAAGTTAATTACTATGAATGTTTAAGTTTAGTTAAAAGTAAAACATACACTACATTTACAAAGTCAAAGTAGTAATTAGTTTTGTTGACATCTAAGGGATTTGTGGAAGTTTTTTTGTGGTAATTAATTCACCCCCCCCTCAGTTACTCCATCTATATTTCCAAAAATTGGTATCAGAGCTTTTAGTGCTTGTAGGAAACATTTCAAGGACCTAAGCTAAAGATCAAGATTTCTTACAAGAGAGAAATTCCAAAGTTTAATAGAGAAAAAATTTCAGCATGGTAGGGAATACACAACTCCTTCTGCCACATTATTTGTTGCAGATATTGCTGAGAAAGAAGCATGACACCATGATGATAGATATTGCATCTGCACTTAGCTATGAGGAATTTGATGATATCAAGGACTGCAAAACTACTTTTAAAATGTGGAATCAGCTAAAGGACATCTATGGTGGTGATGACAATTTGAGGAGAGCCAAAGCAAAAATCTTAGAGGATAGTTTGACCAGATGAGAATGAGAGAAGATGAAAATGTTGCCAAATATGTGAAAAGAATCAAAACTGGTGTTAGTGCAATCAAAGCATCTGGAGGAGAAATCAAGAAAGAAACTATTGTACGTAAAGTTCTTAGAGCATTGCTTCCTATCTTTGCAATTAGAGTATTTGCTATTCAAGAAAGAATACATGAGACAAATCATAAGATAACTTTGGACACCTTAGTGGGAAGATTGACAACATTTGAACTAGATAATTATGACAATTATGTTCTAGCTTCCAAGAATATTGAATTTTTATTCGAGGCAAAGCTTTCACTTAAGGAGAAAGGAAAGAAAATAGAGGACATTTAGTTAGAAAGTGAAGAAGAATTAGAGGAAAGTTTTGATGGTGACCTTGAAGTTGTTGAAGCTCTACTTGGAAGAAAATATTCTAGAGGCAGAGTAAAATACAAAGGTAAAGTTCCCTTAATCTATTTCTCATGTGAAGAGGTTAGTTATATTGCTACTAGGTGCCCAAAAAAAGATAAGGATGAAAGGAAGATTCAAAAGTGAAATGGAAAGAAGTATTTCAAAAATCACAAATCATTCAAGGACAAAGGTAAGAAGACTTGTTTTATGGCTAAAGATTTTGATAATAGTTTACATTGTTGTGAAAGATGAATCTGATGATGAAGAAGATAAGATGTCACTTATCTCTCATGTGATAAAAATTGATACATGGATCATAGATAGTGGATGTTCACATCATATTACTGGTGACAAAACAAAGTTTGAACATTTTGATGACTATGATGGTGGCAGGGTAAGGTTTGGAAACAATGAACCTTGTTGCATAAAAGGGAGAGGCTGAATCTCATTAACCAAAGAACTTGTATGTGACAATGCCTATTGGGTTGAAGGACTAAAACATAATTTGTTGAGTGTGGCACAACCAATCAACATTGGATTCAAGGTGGAATTCATGCATGGCAAGCAAAGATTGCTAGATGATAAAGGAAAACTGATTGGATCTGGCAAAAAAAAAAAAGGTAACCTGTTTTATCTTGATCTTGGTGATTGCTCATGTTTTATTGCTCAAGTTGAAGAAAGTTGGTTATGTAACAGAAGGTTATGTCATGTAAATTTTGATAACATGGTGAAAATAAGAAAATTTAGGAAAATAAGAGGCATTCCTAGTTTGAAGAAACCAAATGTTGGTTTATGTAAAAATTGTAAGATTGGCAAAATAGGAAAGACTAGTTTTAAAAGAAAAACCTATCAATTTGAAGATATCTTAGAAATTGTACATCTAATTTTTGTGGACCTATTGGAATAGAAAGCTATACTAGAGAAAAATTATTTATTATTTTTGTTGATGACCACTCAAGAATGATGACTATTAAGTATCTTAGAGAAAAGTCAGAAGCATTTTTAGAAATTCAAATGGTATCTAGCAAGAGTAGAAAAAGAAATAGGGAAAAGACTAAAATGCTTAAGATCAGACAGACATCTCCAATGAATTCAGTAGCTTTTGAATTGAAAGAGGAATCAAAAGATAGGTATCAACCCCTGGAACTCATGAGCATAATGGAATAGCTAAAAGGAGAAATAGATCTATCATGGATTGTGCAAGGACTCTAATGATTGAAAAGAACATTGCTATCAAATACTGGAATGAAGCTATCAACACTGTAGTTCATACCTTAAACTGAGTATAGTTGAAGAAGGACTCATTTAAAACTCCCTATGAATTATGGTATGGCTATAAACCCAATGTAAGTTAACTAAAAGTATTTAGAAGTAAATGTTATATATTGAAAGAATCTAGAAAAAGAAAATTTGATGTGAAAGGTGATGAAGGCATATTCTTAGGATATTCTTGTAGAAGTAAGGCATATAGATGTTTAAATTTTTCTACTCATAAAATCATAGAAAGTGCAAATGTGAGAATTGATGAGTTTGTAGAAAAGACTAAAGAAGAAAGAAAAAAGGAACTAGAAGACTACAAGAGATTTGTTTACATATAACTTGATACATTGTTAGGTACATCTATCAATAAGGAGACTTCTAGTCTTGAGTCCTCCTCAATCACTGAGTTGGAAGGAGTTCAAACCAAGTCACAAGGACTCGAGTCATAGTCTAAAGCTACCAAGCAAATGCCTACCAAGTCAGAAGGACCCAAGTTGTAGACAAATCAACTAGAGCCAAAAGTTGAAATTCAAAATGAAGACAATGGAATTTAGTCAAAAGGCAAAGAACTGATATTGGCAAAGTATGTCATGAGGCATCATGCACCAAATTAGATTATTGGAGATAAATCAAAAGGTACTATGACAAGAGGTAAGCTAAAAGTAACATGTTTACTTGTTGATTTTGAACCTAGAAATGTTAAAGATGCATTTGAAAACAAAAGTTGGATTGAGGCTAAGAATGAAGGAATAGAGAAAATAGAGAAGAACAAAACCTAGAATCTTGTACCTAGGCGTAAAGATAAAAATGTGATCAGAACAAAATGGGCATTCAAGAATAAGTTGAATTAAGATGGTAAGGTATCAAGAAACAAAACTAGACTAGTATGTAAAGGCTACTCTCAAGAAGAAGGCATTGATTATGGTGATAATTTTGCTCCTGCTACAAGATTGGAAGGTGTTAGGACCTTACTTACATATGCAACACATAAGAGATTTAAGGTATATCAGATGGATGTTAAATCTACATTTCTTAATTCTATTCTTGATGAAGAAGTCTACATTGAATAACTAGTAGATTTTGTTGATCCAAACAGAAGGGACATGGTCTGCAAATTACAAAAATAATTTTATGGTCTGAAACAAGCTCCTAGAGAATGGTATGAGAGGTTGCACAACTACCATATATAGATTGGTTTCCAAAGAACAAAATAGTATTGGCAGAAATAGTTGTGGATGATACTTTATTTATAGGGAATGATGATCTATGCAAAGATTTTTTAGAGCAAATGAACAAAAAGTTTGAAATGTCTATTTTTGGTGAGATTAAGTTCTTTGTTGGATTACAGATATAGCAGAGCAAGAATGGTATCTACATCACTCGGTCTAAGTATATCAAGGAGATACTCAAGAATTTTGGTATGGAATATTCTAAACTAGTTGGAACCCCCATTTGTACTGCATTAAAGCTTACCAAAGATGATGATTCAAAAGAGGTAGATCAGACCTTATATATATCAATGATTGGAAAACTACAATATGTGGTTCATAAAATGCCTGATATTGCCCTTGCAGTTGGTATAGTAGCAAGATTCTAAGCTAAACCCAGAGAAAACCATATGATGATAATCAAAAGAATCTTGAGATATTTGAAAGGTACTAAAGACAATGGTCTATTGTATAAACTTGGAGGAAATCTAGACCTAAAATGTCTATTGATGTTGATTGGGTAGGAAATCTAGATGAGAGAAAGAGTACAAGTGGCGAAGCATTCTTTCTTCATAAAAGGTTGGTATCTTGGACAAGGAAAAAGAAAAATTACACATCCCAATCCACAATAGAGGTAGAATATGTTGTAGTAGTAGTGAATTGTTCTAATATTGTTTGTCTTAAATAGTTGTTGGAAGGCATGAAGTTGGAGATCAAAGAACCAATTGTCATGTTTTCTGATAATACAAGTACAATTAACATATGTAAGAATCTAGTGATGCATTCCAAAACCAAACATATTCTATAAAATATCATTTTGTTAGAGAATTGGTGTAGGACAAAGAAATTAGATTGGAATATGTGTATACAAAGAACAAATTGTAGACATATTCACAAAGCCATTACCTAAGGATGCATTCTTGTATCTAAGAGGTAAGTTAGGGGTCATTCCCCCATCTAAAGCTCACTAAGTAAAGCTTTAGTGATGCATCAACATGAATCTAGTTGAAGATCTATCAATTGATGTAGCATAATCTAGAGAACATTGCATATGAATCACTACTCAAGGTACATTGATACTCATTTGGTATGTGTTGTCTTTGGCATGTGTTTTCAAAGAGGGAGATTTTATTGTCATATACTTTTAAAAAATAAAATGAAGAAGCCATATAATTCCTTCACAAAGGAAGACTATTGCACAAAAGAGAAGCTTATGGTATAAAATCTAAGTGGGAGAAACTTTTTATCAAAGAAAATCCTATTTTTAAATTTCATTATGCTATGACATGTTGTGTTGCCATCAATGCCAAAGAGGGAGATTTTTGGATACAATTATCTAATTATGTGTTGTCTTTGATGTTAAACAACTATCATATCAATTGTTAGCATGTTCTTACTAAGCTCACTTGGTCAGCAAGATAGTTTCTCTTATCTACCGAGCATTCTTGAAGATTACTTTGCAAAGATAGTGTCTACTGAGCTCACTTGGGTGTCAAAGTAGATTATAGTAGAAAGAAGTGTTAATCAAGTTCTCATGGTTAATGAAAGAAAGTTGGTCAGAGTTAGTGTTCACCAAGTTCACTTAGTTCACATAGGATTTTGCAAGTTTGCAGTGTTAACCAAGCATCTTTTGGTCAACACAGGAAATCATGTTGGGTCCAATGTTTACCGAGCAAGGTCAGCGAATGAAGGATTTTGTTGTTTTGGCATGTGAAGTTTGATTATTTTAAGTATTTTTTTATAGCTGATTAAGGTAATAATTATTGGTCATTATAAGATGTAAATGAGCCAACTTGATAATTTGGACGTGATATATGAAAGGTCAAGTTGTAATGTATATATGAGTATGCAAGTGTATTGATTGAAAACGAAAGTGTGTGAGAGAATTCAAAGGATGGTTAGATATCCTTGTGGAGCAAAAACGTAACATTCAATGAGGAAGGATAAAGGCTTTGTGGATAGAACAAAGATTTGGATTCAACAATTCAGTTCCATCTCAATCAGGTCAACTCATTGTTTCTTTCTTACCATTGTAGTCATGATTCCAAAATCTCTTAGTAGAGTTGGTTTACTAGCTAGTTGTAAATCCTCTAACAAGGTGATAGTTCCATTGAATTGTTTTAAGACCTCTTGCAAGGACACTCCTAATAGGGTGATTAAGTCCTCTAACAAGGTCACAACTAATAGTGTGTTTCGTAACTCTTAACCAAGTTGGCTTCTAATAGGGCTCATTTTAGAAGAGTGAAAATCTATAACTAGTTACAATGGTGGTTTTTCACATATTGGGTTTCCATGTTATATCCTGGTGTTTCATGTGTTCATGTTATTTCTTTATGCTTGCAATTTAATTATTATGAATGTTTAGGTTTACTTAAAAGTAAAACATACACTACATTTACCCAGATACAACATTTTTAGTATGTTTATAGAGTGATAGCAATAATTAGTTTTGGTTACGTCTAAGGGATCTGTGGAAGTGTTTTTGTGGTAACTGATTCACCCCCCTCTTAGTTACTCCATTTACATTTCCAACACTTCTCTACAGTGAAAATATTTCCAATGGAAACCTCCTTTTCCTAATCCTTGTCCTCTACCTTTTCCTCTCTGATCTCTACTATTTTGATCATGGAAATGATTGAATTTTTTTCCCCTTTGGTTCTAACTACTACTTTTAGCCTCATCTTTTTTCTTCTGATCATTATAAGATCTTCTACTAGATCTTCCATGATGACCTCTTCCACTATTCTTGTTGTCAAAATTCTTTCCAAATTTCTTCTCAACTCTTAGGGAAAACTGATATTCCTCCTCAATAGTATTCATTCAAACAAGACTCAAGTCATCCTAAATACTTGGCCTCTACCAATTAGGATAATGGGCCACTTTCTCCTTATTAGCTTCTGCATGGCCAAGTCTAATGAGAACTCGGTGGAAGTCTTTATTATACTCTTGAACAAATCTTCCCACTTTCTTCAACCCTTGCATTTTCTTCAATATATCAAGCTCATAATCTATGGGAGTAAATTGTTGCTTCTATTTAGCTATCATATGATCCCATCTAGTGATTTTGTCATTTCCCTTTCTATTTTTCTCCAACTGAACCTCTTGCCACCAAAACTTTGCATGTCCCTTCAATTTTGCCTTTGCAAACTTGACCCTATCAAGATCATCAATATCTTCATACTCAAAGTACTCCTCCAATTTATTGATCCAATCAATCAACTCCTCTATGTAAAGATTTCCCAAAATTATGGGGACCTCAAACTTTGGTCTTTTTCCAATCTTCAAGATGGCCTTAAAAAGCCTCTCTTCCTCTAGGTTTAGAACTATCTCTACTTTGGCATTTTCTTCTACTTTATCCTCATCCTCACTCTCATCTCTTACAAAAAGATTTATTCCTATGTGCATTTTTTCTTCTAATGCTTTTATTATTCTTTGGAGGCCTCAAAAACCCCAATGTGTAACACCTACAACTCTTCTACCACTCTCTCTTTATGGAGGCATTTTTTCACTTTCCCTAAAACCCTAGTGTGAATTGCCTCACTATTAGTGATCTATCTACACACTCAACCAAAACCATAGTCCTAATACAAACTGCATCATGGTTGGCGGTCTATACACACATTCACAAACTCTAGCTCTAATACCACTTGATGAAGTATGCTCCCATTGATACCATAAGCCCATAACAAAAACAAAGAAATAAAAACAATTGGTAGAAAAATATATTATAAACTTCTTATTATTAATGCAAATGTAGACTTAAAAAATTCACAAGTACTGCTAACCCACATGGGTGCCTTCATTACAATAATCTGTAAGACTAAGCTACGAAGTACCACCCAGAGTTGTTCTAGACAATGTTTAGGCCTCTCTTAAATAGGTAATTTTATACAACCCAAGAAGGTTCTAGATGCTCAAACTTGATACCTAGGGCCAACAGACCCTAACAATACATATAGAGTTAGCTAAATACATCCTTGAAAATTTATTTTTGAAACTTTGGGTAGCATGAGGCCTAACCATATCCCTTCATAGAATATCATAGTAGTTTATTTGCATTTTAGATACTTCATATTTTGAGACCTTTTTATATGTTGGACTACTTTGGGTTGTTACTCATAGTATTTGATACTTTGAGACACATTATTTTATGGTAATTATTTATGATGTTAGAATTTATTTATGATGCTTGTTGATTATTTAGATTCATGTACTTGGTTGGTTCTTTTAGTATTGAGTAGAAAATTATGTTTGAATACAAAAAGTTGGAATATATATATTTGGAAATCATCGAATGTTGCCAAAGTGTCACATCATCTTTAGTTCAATAATGGTAGCATTACATATGCACAATTCTTTAGAAATGGAAAAATGTTATTTTAAATTCAATTGAGAAATGCTTTATGTTTTGATTCAACTATGAATATAGAATTTATCAAGGATATATATATTTATATGATTTATTTATCTTGGACTATTGATATGTGGTGTGAGTGTGCAAGAAATAACCATGATAAAATGTAGAACCAAGACTATACCTTTGTATTAACTGAGAATGCCAAGGTTAGATCTAATGAAGAGATCTTAAGCTCATTGTTAAGTATTTTATTTTGTGAATGTAATGTGAATGAGTGTTTTATATTATATTATTTTTGTGAAAATTGATTTTCCACTCATAATGTTACATGTACATTATATAGTTTCACTTGACACTTGTGCTGTTATGTGTTCAAATGACAAGTTAGGTTGAGATATTGGCAAAAGACACCCAATCTTATTCTTAACTAGTTAGAAATGTTTAAGTTTTATCCCCTAGCAGAAAAATATTTTAAGAAGGCTTTAAATAAATTAGATTATATATTTCAAGTTTAGGGTGACTTTAGAGGGCTTTATTTGAGTCTTAGGGTGTTCTTTTAGTGAAATTAAGCTATTGTAATAAAATAACTTGCACAATAGAGGAAATAATATGAAATATTATATAAATACTTGATAATAACAGATAGTGATAGGTCACTTTGAGGGTGAAACCTCCAAATATCTCCAATGAGAACACACTTCACAATGTGTTCTTGAAATAAGACTCACTACCTCCTATATATATTGAATTATGCTTATGTTTAATAGACACAATCCTACATAGCACCTAGGCTGACCTACCTACCTAAAAATAATATAATAATGATAACATGGCTTAATTAAGGATTAAGATAGCCACAAGTTGACTATTCATAACCCTATATACACCAATATTAAGGGTGTAGCATGCCCCCTCTCTTGAAAGAGGCATTTTCCTCAATGCTAACCAAGTTTGGATTCTTTTGAATGAATTGTGCATCCTCCCATGTGGCCTCTTCAAATAGTAAGTTCTTCCATTGGATGAGATATTGAGCAAGGGTTCTATTCCTTAGCTTCTTCATGAATGTTTGAAGAATGCAATTTGGTTCTTAAATTATTCTTACTTTTTCATCAACATTTAGAAGTACTATCTAAGTAGGAATGTTCTACCCAATTACCTTCTTCAAACAAGAAACATGAAAAACTAGATGTGATGCAAGGAGCTCCTCTTAATACCATAAAATCATAACAAAAACATAGAAAAAATAGAAAATGCAAGAAAAAAATATGGACATCTTATTTGCACAACTGTGGAATTATAGAATTCATAAGTAAAATATGCTAACCCACATGGTCACCTTCAGTACAATAATTTGCAAGACAAGTTGCGAACTATCACCTAGAGCTTCTCTAGACAATGTTTGGACCTTTCTTAAATAGGTAGATTTGTGTCTCTCAAGAAGGTTCTAGATGCTCAAACTTAATACCTAGGGTTGACAGACCCAAAGAAAACATACAAAGTCAGCCAAATATATCTTTGACAATTACTTTAGAAATTTTGGGTAGACCAACTTCAAAAGGTCATAACTCATGAACCTTTGCTCTAACTGGCTATTATAACCACTTTTTGGAACTACCATCATCTTATCTATAGAATTGGAACTGTGCTAGGACCCTTTTGTCAAGTTTTTGGACCTCATTTGGGCACTCTAAGGCCTCCAATAGTGAGCCTGAATATTTTTCTATAAAATTTTCCACCAAAAATCCATAATAACTTCTCCTATACTTATGCTAGAGCAATGAGATTTTTATGGTAGGCTCATATCTCTAAAATGAACCTTCCTATAGAATATGAGAACATTTCAAGCTCATATGACAAACTTACTAAAAATAGCAAGTTCCCATAAATAGTAACCATCCTATCTTCTAGTCCTTATTAAAATAGAAAAGAATGATAATAAAAATATTTTTTGGTGATGCAAGATTTCCCTTACACCTAGGATGCTCCTACATTAGACACCCCTGAGGTAATTTGAGAAGTGACCCTATTATGTCTCAAGTGTTCAAAGGAAAACCAAGATGGTTAACCTACTCCTTTGCTAGCCATGATGGATATTCAACTGGCCCCCCTTTCCATTTGAGAAAACATTCCTCATAAGTTCTATTTTTGGTACTTTTACCAACACAACTATTCTGCAACTTCATCTCTATCACCTCCTTCATAATACTCTATCTAATCTAAAATATTAAATACTAGTGAAATATTCAATTAAGTAGGCAACTCTACTTTAAACAATTTTCCAAAATCATGCCTCTTCACTATCTTCCACGATCCAAACTTATTCATCTTCAACTTATTATATATAACCATTGGAAAATGCTTCTTTCTCAAATGTACCATGACTTCATCTCCAATTTGAAATTTGTTATGTCTCCTTTCTGCATCTATATTAGCCTTACACTGTGTATTCATCTTTATAATGTGCTTCCTTACCTTCTCATGGATGTTCTTCAAATGTTCATCAAAATCTTTTTCTTTAGCGCTACTTATCTCTCCTTTATCGAACTGCCTTAGTTCAGAAGCATTTTTGGGACTACTCCCATATACAATTTGGAATGGTGATTTACTAGTACTCCTATTGATAGAATTATTATATGTAAATTTCACCTATGGTAAAATCATATCCCATCCTTTTGATTTTTCTCTGAAAAAGTATCTCAACAAATTTCCCAAACTATGATTCACACCTTCTATCTGTCCATCAATCTATGGATGGTGTGATGAACTAAACTTCAAATTCATCTTCAACTTCTTCCACAATGTGTGCTAGAAATATCCAACAAATTTGGTATCTCAATCTGAAACTATACTCTTTGGCAGACCATGTAATCTCACCATTTCTTTGAAATAGATCTCTGCTACATGAATAACATCACTAGTCTTCTTTGAGATCATGTCAACCATCACAAAAATAGAATCATGCCCGCACTATGTCATTGGTAATCCAAGAACAAAATCCATGCTAATATCCTTCCATGGCTTCTCTGGTACAAATAATGGCTAAGACAATCTTGTATTCTGCTTCACTCCTTTCGCCATCTGACATACTCTGCAACTTTGTACAAGCTTCATCACATCTTGCAACAACTGTTGTTAGGATTAAACCATGAATAAAAATAACAATTACATGCAAATATAACCAATATCAAAAAATAATAGATCACACAGAAAATAACACAAGACACTAAGATTTAACATGGTTCACCCAATCCTTGGGCTACATCCACCAAATAGCAAGTTCGATATTATTATGATCCAGTGATTACAACCTAATTAAAATCTACAATCCCTTATAGCTCAATTCCACTAAAAGAAAAAATTTTTCCATCATCACACTAAAAAAATCCCTAACCCTAAGCCATTTTATACAAGTATTTTTACCGCTTTAGGGTTATAATTAATAATTACATGTCAGCCCAAAATCCTAATAAAATAGTGCGCAATTTTATTTTTAGAATTTATGAAGTATGTATAGTACTTTCTTGATCAATCACCACAATCTAACAATATCCCAGTTAGGAACTAATTAGGCTCTACACTAAACAACAATCTCCCACTTGGAGACTGATCATGTAGCTATGTCACTACTCCATGAGGCTCCCACTAGATCAAACCACCCTAGAGTATGATACTTTTTTATTCATGTTTAGTTTAGAAGACCAACCGAAGCTAAAGAGGAGTTCAACTTCTCCCATGTAAATAACTTTATAAACATATCTAATGTATTGTAATATGTATGTATCTTGTCCAACTTTAACTATCCATCCTCCAAAATTTAATAAATGAAATGTGTTGGTGTTTTGAAACAACATGGTTCCAAATTACCCTAATGAGAACAAGATACATCTAGGGGTAGCTAACTCCCATCTTCAACATACCATTTTAGACACCAGGCCAACTATAAGGCTAGACCCTTCTTTTACTTTAGGCTCTGCAAAACCTAGGTGGGTGGACCTTAGATTCAATTGATATGGTACCAGTGCTAAAACATATTCCTGAATCTAACAAAGCAGATAAAACACTTAATATCCTATATTTATGCAATAACAAAGATGTGCAGTAGCAAATTGCAATTGTATGAAATTCACATGCTGAGTGAGGGCATCCTTTTCAACTCTTCAACATGAAAGGGAAAATATTTTGGTTAATTATGTTGAATTTTAGGAAAACCCCAAATATGTAATAGTAGGAACAAATGATCCTATAGCTGATTAGTGCCTTATCTATTGGGCAATCCCATGAATCAAACACATACATTTGTGATATTAATGATGTATTCCATAAACTCAGATATCAGATCTATCTTATCACCTTGTGAATTAGACATCGACATTCATATAGACCTCATTCTTATGAAGTATCCTTCTCAAAATAACTAGAAAACTTGTCAAACACATCAAGTATTTACTTGGCCCTCTATTTCAATAGAAAATTATATTAGACATACAACTTTAAGGAGATGCAAATGGGTCTCAGTTTTCTGCCCTTAAACCACATAAGACTATAGATTACAGAGAAAGGAGAAGAGAATTAGAATGAAATTAAGAGATTCTTGCTCATTTGTATTCATTTCTTTGAAAATATACATTTAGATACATGAAATTAAAAACATAAAAGCACCTAACATATCTAAACTTTCTATATTATCTTTACTACTATTGTCATACAAGAGAAAAAATGTTGATAAAATGTAGTGTCATAGTGATGAGAACACATCAAGACTGAAACTCTAGTTTCACAAATCTAAGAAAAATCAAGATTGGAACACACATGGTATCATAGTAGTGAGTAATTTTTTCTCTAAAATTGGAAGCAACTTTTACAATGGATGAGAGAAAGAAAGATATAGAAGGAGAGAATTCCTAGGTATGCTCTAAAGATGACATGTGTCCACTTGAAATTCTATCCTCTATAGTTGGAAACCTCTTTTATCTTTCTGCCCATAAAATCCAATCTAGTTCTCATCATTATTTTGCAAAATACTTGAAATATCTCTTGTTCAATGATGAAAACCATTTTGTTTGCCAAAATATCTAAAAGCCTCATGAAATATTGATGAAATTTGTATTTAACTAACTTGAAGGTGACCAAACTTGACCCTAACTGAATTTTTATCATGTTTTATCCACATTTAGCTCACTACCCTGCTAGAAATCAATTTTGAACTTTGATACCTGAATGCGGTTGTAGATTAGAAATTTGGGACAAAACCTCCTGTAACCTAAACAAATGGCTTCCTATGCAAATTTGAACTCCAAAAATGGAAATTTTATCTTCTGTTGATTCTAATGGTATATTGGAGTCCATATTTGGCTTACCAAAAACTCCCTAAATCTTGTTTTGAAAAATATGCCCCTTATATGGTATCTGGTCTGCACTTTTAAATTTTTTTAAAATTTAAAATTTCCCAAAGTTCAAACTATAGCTTTATATAATTTTTAAATTTAAAAAAACTGTATGTAATCTTTGGAAGATAATTTGAAAATAAACTTATAAAACATTTTTGTATGTTCCTTCTAACTCCCATTTCAGGTCAAACTCCCTTTGACTAGTATGCCATGTCGTAGCATCTTATTGGTCCTTTGATAGTCTAGTCAATTGCATTTTCATCACCTTATCTACACCTGCCATGTCACCACCATGTGACACATTAGTATTGGTCTAGGATCTACCCCAATCACCTTACCATAGACCAGGGCCCGCTGCCATGTGGTGACTTGGCACTTGCCTACTTTCCTTATCTTCCAAGCATCTTTGCAAAGTGGGAAAGTGCCAGCTGTCAAATCTTGCCACATCTAAAAATTTGTTGCCTCCATCTTACGCTCCTACTAATCTCCACATGTCACTTCATGATTCATTTTGGTGATCTCAACATCATTTTCAGGGCACACATTCAAAATTTATTACGTGTTCACCTTCAACTAGTCATACATGGGCCCCTCAATGCATAGCTCACCTTTTTAAAAGGTTGTGTGTCTTAAGACATTATCTCTATTGTGTGATTTAGTATTTAACCATCAAATTCTCCTTTTATGGTGTGAATGTGGGATAACTCTTTAAACTATTTTTTCTTTGTTTATGGAGAGTTGTTCAAAATTGAACCTCTAGAACATTTTTTCCTTTTGAATTGTTTACTCAACTTAAATGGATGAGAAATGGAGTTTTCTGAGTACTCCTTCACAAGATTTGACTAAATTGGCAAGTACTCCTTGTGATCTTGAGGCACACACAAGAGGGATCATATTTGATCTTTGGAATTAATCTTTAATTAAAGTAAGACACTTTTGAAAACCTTTAAACATTGGCTGGTTTAATCGTGGTAGCATGGGGGAAAAAGAAGTGATATAAATGCACCCTAATCTAGGTAGGAAATATGCCAGTGGGAAAAGAGCAGCTTCACCTTTGCTTTTTCTCTAATGCTCTATTCCTTGAAGATAGAGCTACAACTATGATAGCCTAACGAGTGGATTAACTTGCCTTACGAGTGGGACATGGGTTATGGGGCTGCCCACCCTACTCCATGGGTTCATATGCTCCTAGCTATGGTCAATCCATGCTTCACGGGCCATAGTTTTATGCCCTCTAGTTTTGCATGCACAATCACAAATGAAGATAGTTTGGATTCCTTTTCTCTCATGCCTTACCTAAAAGGTTGTTTGCTTCACGTGGGAGAGTGCTCTACTTTTTTATGAGTCATCATTTGTTGTTGATATAGGACACAACCCATGGAACCTTTGTTTAAAACCCTGACCTTCCTTGACTGACCTCGTCTTGCATATACTAGCATCTTTTTATTTCCTGTGGCTTTCTCCATGATGCTGACTATCTATGGTGGTCTTTTATATGAATTCTCCCTTTGAAATCATGGGTTTCTTGTCCTATGGTGGCATGTGGTGGATTTGTTTCTTTGTTCTTATCTCAACATTGGCAGCGTTCTCCCTTAGTGGCTTTGCTTTCCTACATGATGTTGAGCTATCATTTTACATGATGCCAAATGATAGGAATTCTTGCGAACTCCTCTCTTGAAAAGTTGATTTTGTGAATTGACTCTAAGGTTCTGGGAAATCTTGTGACCTATTCAAATCCACTCAGTTGAAGATAAATGTGAATGTTCATGAGGAGGCCTTTACTGGTTCATTTTGATTTTGGATGAAATGAAGAATCTGCACACTATCTCAAAAATAACACACAAAAAGAACTATTTTTTTGTATTTTTATATTTTTTATGAATGCAATCTAACAATGCAGCTAGTATGAAGTCTTATTGTAACAATGGGGTTAATAAAGAAAATAACAATAACTTTAAAGAAAATAACATGAAATTCAAAACAAATAATGTGAAATTGAAATCCTAATGAACATAAGCTATAGAAAAAAACATGTCTACGAGTTAAGCTTTCAAAGAAATTGGTAGGTACCCAATGAAAGTAGGAGTAGCACTTCCTCAGTTCCACTGCTGCAATCATCGGCGAGAAACTTTTAATGATTGTATGATATTTCACCCTTCATCATATTGCAAGGCCATGGAAAGTGCGCCCATGCGAGACAGAGAGTTATGCTGGCAAAATTTAATTGTTTCTTCTTGAGCTAGATGCATCAGTAGAATTTTTCAAACCATAGTAAACACCAAAACTAAAAGATCACATGACTAGAAATAAAGCAATAAACCTTTGGCTCAATTACAATTCCATGAACAAAATTCACAAAAATATGACACATTCAGGCAAGAATTACTACACTCCAAATGCGAGCACCAAAAGCATCATTTTATTGCAAAATAATGGCAGCCCTAATTACATATTACAATGGAGTATTCATAAGAAATCATCTCCTAAATTTGTGTTGAGAGTGAGAGATATTATTCATGCAATAAAATGCTTTTAAACAATAAAAAAACTAATTATATACAAACTAACAATCTAATTGGTGCTAAACAAGACTCCATCCATATTTCATTCATTAATTGGATGCATGAGCCTTTACATGTTTAAAAAATAATAATTATGAGAGAAGAAAGAATGAGAAAGCTTCGAGTGGAAGTGGAAGTGTTTGTAAGTGCCAAAATTGGAAGTTGATCCTTCACAGGGCATTTTTCACAGTTAAACTATCATCAAAATGTGTTTCTGATGCATGGAAAGCTCTTTGTTTGGAACTGGCAATTAACTATTGATGGAACTTTAAAAAATGCACACCTATGAAGCTGCAAATCTATGGACCTGCAGAGCTGCGCAGCTCAAAATGGTCCAAAATCTTAAAATTTTTACTAAGTGTCAAAATTCAAATTTTGGCTTCTAGGTTTTGTTCCCTTTCTTCCCAAAGCTATGTTTGGATGTTTTCCCTTGAATTTTCACTATAATCTGAGTAAGTTTAGTCACATCTAGTAAATTTAAAGCCTCATATTTCTCCTTGACATTCTTTTTGTAATTGTCTACCTCAATTTGGGTATCAAAAAAATCCCCAAGTTAGGTATCCAATTCTAACAAAGCTTCTTCAGTCCTCAAGGCTTGTTGGATATCTTCCTCATCAGTAGCTTCCACAAAAATATTCTTAAAATTCTCTACCATTATCTCTATAGGCAACAACTTCTCTTATTCCTCATCTTCAAAAATATCCAAGCAAGCATCACTGTAATACTTTTTTGCTTCCAAAATTTTCTCTTGAGCTTGGTCCTTGAGCCTATGGATCTTTGCATATAATGTTTCCATCACTTTATTACTATCTACAATTTTCTCTATCCAATCATCAATCATATCCAATTCTTCCCCTGCATATACATCTTTCAAAACTCTATACCTTTGCCCCTTTATGGCTTGCAAAATTCATAGGTCCTTACTCCAAGCCCTTACTTCATCCATAATGCTAATGTCCTACTTCAAAATTGCTACCATTTTATTCACATTCTCCTATGTAGTGTGCAGTAACTTTAGGTTCCCCTAAATTGTCAAAATTATTTTATCCTCAAAACTTTCCCACCACTACTGATAAGCTTTCAAAAATGGATCTAACTATACACTTCCCCCTTCCCTAAGTATTGTATTCAATGTCTCCTTGGGGCACTTAGGATCTAGAGAAATAACTACTTTGGCTAAATATCCCTTTAAGATCTTGATCTTCCTTCTAAGTGTTTGGGGTTTAGCCTCTTCTTGCTCCATGCTCTTGAAGACTTCTTTGAATCCCATGGTCACCATCAATTAGGCCGTAAGCCATGTGGGTCTTCCAAGCAAGATCTCTTTGATCTAGTAATCTTGTACATCAAGGACTTCTATATCTATATTATTAGGAGGTACAACCACTTGTGTGAACAACTCCTGGTCCCATGTATTGCTGACAAATGCCAATGGTCTAGCTTCATGTGTCAGAGACTCAAGTTTGTTTAGGAACTCTACCAATTTAATCAGATCCTCCTCACTGGCATGAAATTGAGGCTTTGTGCTCCTCATCATTTCTTTTCTGAGCCACCTTGGGACTCATTCTTTAGAAGACCTACCTCTTGAGGATGTAGGAGTATGTTTGACTACCTTCTTCCCCTTTTTGCTCCTCCTCAAAGTTGTTTCCTATTGTGAGGGCTCTCCTTCTATGGTCTCTATCTCAGTAGACCTTGTAACTTGCACCTCAATGTCTTAGGAAGGTGGTTGAGAATATTCCACCATTTGTCCCTTCTTTGACACTTCATCAATTTCCATTTGTTATAGTTCCTCCCCTTGTAATGGTTCCTTCTAAACCTATTCTTCTTTTGAATTCTAAGGTAGAGGAATAACAGAGCATTTATCTACCATTGTGACTTGCGGTTGAGATGGGGGAGTAAGATCAGGACCCTGTAAATCTAGTGGCATCTACATCTAGTCTTCTTGTTAAGGTTCACCTATAGGGGTATCCCTGATCTTATCCCCAATCAGCTCTATTCCCATGGGCATAAAATCAAAATCTAACATTTTGAAGATGTCATCACCTTCTTCACCCTGCTCATCCACCCACTGTTGTACTTCATCCTTCGAAAATGAGACTTCTAAGGGTCTTGCTAGGGTGGATAGTGATGAACCCGTGTTACTCTTTCTACTTTCTTGCTCTATGGCTCTAGCTAACTAGGTTCTTCTCTATACGAGTAGTTGTTCTTCTTCATCTATCCCCTTCTCTTCCTCCTCTTCTCCTTTTGGGATGGTCTTAGGAAAAGATAGAAAAGGCACCATTCTCCTAGTCACCCTTTGCCTTTTCTTCATTAATATTTTAATCCTCTTTTTTTTTGTGGAGGTAGAAGAGGATGTTGGCTCTTCTTAAAAATGAGGAATGGAATTTTGCTAACTCTATTCCTCTTCTAAATGGCTAGGCACAAAGGGAGAAAATTTAGGGTCATCCTACACTTGGGAAGCACCAGTATCCTCAAACCCTTTTATACTCTCTTCCTATTGTTGGGGAGGTTCTTGCACTTCACCCTATTCTATTTAAATCCTCTTAGGGGAGGTCCTCTTCCTCTTTTTCTTTCCTTTCTTCTCTAGAGGATGATAGTATCTAACCAAGTAGTCAAGTTGGTATACTATCTTTGGCCTGATGGGAGACTAGACTACAAAGATGGGAATTGTAACTTTCTTCCCCCTACCTTTCTCTAGGTGGGCTTTAGCCTAAAAGATCATGATGTCTAGTATTGGATCAAGTTGAAAAGGCTTCTTGATCCAATCCTTGGTCATTTTGAACATGTGCCTTGCGTAATGATTAATATCATCACCCTCCTTCCTATCAACCTCAGCATTCATGATGGGCCTCTCTCTTTTTTTGTCTGAGCTAAACAAGGGGTCCAACAGCTCCCTAGAATCTTGTTGCCTTATCTCCTCTAGAATTTTCAATTTGAAAGCCTTCTCTGCTAAGTACAAAGTCATCCTACAATAGTCCCATATGTAGACATTATAGTCATTTTCTGTGTTCATCTAATAATCTTCAATGGTATCTTCATGATGGAACTCCTTACCAGCTAGACTCTCCACTCTCCCAATATTATCAAAGTATGGCCTAGGGGAATTTTATTCTTCGAGGGGATAATTCTCCCATTCCCATTCAAAAGAAAAAATATATTGTTTCCATTTCACCTGATATAGTCCTATGACCAAGGGCCATGCCCAACAAGTTCTCCATTGTCTCTTCATCCTCTCATATGTAGATTCAATTAGTTGTGCCATTTCTAATAACACTAGCTTGTCACTAGGATATCTCAATAGATTTTTAGGGTTGATAGATGCACTAGCTACCTGAAGATATGTGAATGTCTTAAATTGGATGAAGTAGGCCCTAAGAGCTATTATCTGTGCTTTTTCCTCATTGGATAACCTCTTTTCATAATCTCCCTCTATGAATTGGATGACCACAAAAATGAATGCATCATTCACGATTCTATACTCCTTACTCTGTGTGAAAAGCTTCTTCCTCACCAGCTGAGGGTAGACAATATAGGGCCAGGCATTAGGATCGTACATATTGCCTCTTTTATACAAATTGGGGTAGTTTGTGACCCTTGATGCTAGTAGATATACCATATAACAAGTCATATAGAACTTCTTCTTGTCTTTAACTACCCCCAATTTCTCACACAAGCTTTCACTTAGTGTGGTCACCCAGTCTAGTGGCATCCTTGCTGTCCTAATTGTCTCAATGAAATTGACCATAAAAGTGCTGAGGTGGCTAGCTACTGGTAGAACCATGGCTCTGCTCAAAGAATGATGGAATAGCCAATATCCTCCTTCATATATCCCCTAGTCATTTCCATCTTTCCTATTATCCTACTCCGAGGAGGCTTCTCAATGAGGTAAGATGATTGAATGATTTCCATTCCCTCTTTTTGGTGTTCCCTAGACCACCTCTCTACTTCTTCATATGAGAGTCTTATGAACTATTCTACCCTTGGGAGATGGAAGACCCTTTCAATGTTGTCAAGTCAAAGGTTCAATACAACTTCCCCTATCACACTCTTAACCATTCTCTCTTCAAGAATGAAATTTTACACTAGTGTCATGATCAACTCCACTAACTATACTGATACTAGATGTGAAGCTATGCTTACCAACCTAGATCAGATAAAAAATTATACCAAGGTAGATCTCTTAGTGGGTTTGTTGCAGATTCTGAGGAACTCTCCCAAGTTTGTATGTCCCAAATATGTGTCTTTGATTTTTGCATGATCATCATGGAACCTCGACTTCAATGGCACACCTTGGAATTATAACATAATGGGCTTTGGTGCCATTTAACCTGCACGACACACACAAAATGTTTATTAGCTCAAAAAAAAAACTTAAAAGAAAAAACACAAAAAAAAAAATTAATTCCTCTTTCATTTAATGCAAAATAAATAAGGTACGCTCTCTTTATTTTTTATTATTATTTTTTACTTTTTATTTTTAAAATTATATATATATATATATATATATATATATATATATAAATTTAAAATTATATATATATATATATATAAATTTAAAATTTTATAATTTTTTAGGATTTTTTTGCTCTTGGAGGCAGAAGTGTGTGTGTGTGAAGTGGGTAGGCGGGTGTGAAGCACGAGCGGCAAGTGGTGCAATGCACAGAGTGAGTGTTTTGGAGGTGCGGTGGGTGTAATGTCGATGTACCTAGGTGCAAGGGCAAGTTGAAGGCATGCTACTATGCACAATGGTGCTAGGGCACATGCATGATTTGAAGGTACATCGGTATGTGACACACGTGTGGTGTAGGTGCAAAACGCACACCTGATGCAGTAAGCCCTCACAAGTTTGAAATGTGGTGCAAAACAATACAAAATGAAAACAAAGATAAGGATTATTGGGGGAGGTAGGGGTTTTTATAACCCCACCTACCCACATGTTGTGCGGTGCAGACCACGTGGGTGGTGCATGCCTCGCACCTCACATGTGGTGCGCATTTTATTTTCAATTTTATATTTTTTATATCTTTTTAAATCATTTTAATTTTTTTTTGGTTTTTCAACTTTTCAACTTTTAAAATATCTCCCAGATCATGCATTTAGGGACTTGAAAAAAGTAGGGGGCCCCCATTCCTCATAGGGAATGGGGCATGTGTTGTAGGACCACAACACATGGTCAACTTCTTTCTATGCATGATTCTTCATTCATGGGAGTGAATCAGGCTAATTGACTGGGGTTAATGAAACACATAAGTTAGAGATTAATGGGTTTGAGCTTCCATCTAGTAGGCACAACCAACCTACTCCCTTCTCTTCTATTCCTACGATTGTGTGTTCCTTGACCTATAAGCATCCTCCCCAATCAGTGAGTTAGGGTGGGATGGCTTACTACCAACAAATAAATCTATCTTTCTCGGTCCATCCACTCACCTGAATCATAAAATCACTTCATCATTTCCCTTTTTTTATCATAGTGGTTCATCCACCCACCCTTTGTCTAGCCACCTTATTAATGAATGCAAGAAACTAACTACAACAACTATTATAGAGAGATCCTTAGCAAGAAGAACCTTAATCCTACCTAATAATATGTAACACAATGCAAAGCATTTCTCTGATGCTAACTAGTCGAGAAGGAGAATACCAATTGATCTCAAAATCATTGGTCGTGTGCAAAATGATATGGTTGGATTCACAAAACTTTTGTTTAAAAAATGAAATTACTAATCTTATTTATCAATGACATACTTTGATCTTTGCTATGCATACAATTCCATATATTTAGCTACCCTCAAAAGATGAAATTTTTTACACTTGATCCCCATGTGATTCCTTTATAAATCATTTTCAGTTTAAAACTCAAGGTGTCTTTAGGATCCCAAGATATCCCATCAGTTTGAAATAGTCAGTCGAACCCCAAAATGGGTTCGGCTAAAAAAAATTGTTTTCAAACAACTGACTTCTTAAAATGCTCTAATGAACATAAAATATTGATAAATTCTAAACCTAATCACTGAGCCATCATTTTTTAACTCAATTTACAACTTTCTACCAATTATCAATTTAGTGCCAAGGGGTCTTTTGACTAGCTTTAAAAATTGACAAAAACACTTGAGTGGACTATGAGATTGAACATACTAGTTGTCTTCTCTTCATTCTTGCACCTTTTCAAATCTCGTCTCATAATGAATTCTTAATCAAAAGATATTGACTATAAAGGTTGCCCTCTCCTAACTGCCTAGAAGAAAACATGTCAGAAAACCATAAAATGCATTTGGATTTGGCTTCAAAATTTGTGTAAAGTAACACTTGGGGGCATAAAAATTGGGGAATTAGTTCACTTTCATGAGGATAATATAAATCTATGATTAGGGATCATGATGAATAATGGAAAATTTTTAATGAATGGTCAAAGTACGCTACTTAGAATTTACTAACTAGAAACAATGTCAGATAAACAATTTTTGCAAATAGAATGGACTTGGTAAAGTGTGTAGACGGATTCATCAAGATTTGAAAATTGGGATACTTAAAGTATTTTTAGAGTACAACATAGTGATACAATCCATTTAATCTCAAATTTCATATATTTAGAGATATGGTATCATAAACAAGGGTACCAACTAATCTATAATTACTGACACCAATAAAAAGTTACAATTTGCATTTGGAATCATGTTCAAAAATAGATCAAACAAATTCATCATAAGCTCAAAAATGAAACATATTAGGTCTCTAACCTCTAAAATGCAATTCAAAAGTAATTTTATCATTTTAATAAATTATGTCAAATCTATAACAAGTCAAATAGGACCTCTAGAATTCTGAACAAATTGCATCAACATGACAACAATAAATGACCAAATTTGAGGGATTTGAAACCAAGTCAAACAAATTCAAAATGACTTGAAATATGAAACATAGGCTCTCAAATATGGACACTAAACACTCCCAAATTGGTGAGTCATGAAACATTATTAGGTGTGAGATATTCAATTGCAAACATAGCCTCCTATCACTGTTTGACACTTGGGCAAAACTACAAATTTGGAAATTGCTCAAAATGGGACTTCACGAAATGGATCTAAATGACAATTTATCATCATGGGAGAAGTGGTTATGCTGAATGCAAGGTGTTAGAAACATTAAACACCCCTTATTTAGGTATGCATGCACGAGAAATCTTTTATAGAGCTTGATTTCTTCAATGGTACGTAAAATTAGGGGTTCAATTTTGAGTCCCAACCGGTACCACAACTGTATATGTTTTGTCTTTGAATGCAGATGTAAATTTTTTACAAGATGAATGGCACTCTAACTATCTGTAAATATATAATTATACTTTTGAGGGTGGTCCTAATTCTTCCAAGAGGAACTGAAGCCATATCATCTCCTTAGTTGCCACTGTAGTAGCAACATACTCTGCCTCTATAGTAGATAAAGCATTAACCTTCTATAACCTAGAGACCTAGTTCATGGCTGCCCCACCAATAGTAAAGATGTAACTTGTAGTACTCAACCTAGTATCAATATCCCCTACCAAATTTGAGTCAACATAACCTTGTAAATTAGTAGTAGAGCCCCCAAAGTGTAAACACTTATTGGATGTTCCTCTCAAATATTTGAGAATCCATTTGACTAGATTCCAATGCTCAATTCCTAGATGACTCATATACCCACTAATGACTCCCACTACATCTGTAATATCTAGCCTTGTACATCCCATAACATACATCAAGCTTCCTATAGATAAAGCATAGGGTACCTTTGAGATCTTCTCCTCCTCTTCTTATGTCTTGAGACACATCTCCTTAGTCAACCTCAAATGACCAGGTAAAGGTGTGCTAATAGCTTTAGCATTCTCCATAGAGAAAAACTACAACACCTTCTCAACATAATTAGCCTAAGATAGCATCAATTTTCTATTCTTCCTATCTCTATAAATCTTCATACCAAAGATTTTTTTTGCTACCCCCAAATCCTTCATAGAAAATACATGTGCTAACTAGCATTTTAGCCCCTTAATATGATCCATGTTAGACCTAGGTACAAGCATATCATGAAATATAAACATAAAATAATGTAGCTATCATCATCCAACCTCTTAAATTAAACACAATGATCTGAATAACACCTACTATATCTATGCTCATGCATAAAACTATTAAATTTTAGATACCATTGCCGAGGTGCTTGCTTCAAGCCATATAAACTTTTCTTCAATTTCCACACTAAGTTTTCCTTACCTTTGACCTCAAATCCCTATGGCTAAGCCATATGTATCTCTTCATCCAAATCATCATGAAGAAAGGCTATTTTAACATCAAGTTTCTCTAAATACAAATCTTTAGTAGCCACAATAGTAAAAATAGTATAGATAGAAGTCATCTTAGAAATAGAAGACAATATCTCATCAAGATTAATGCATTTTTTCTATGAAAATTATTTTACAACTAACCTGGCTTTGAATATTTTCTTACCTTTGTCCTCTTCTTTTAACTTGTAAACCCACTTATTCTGTAAAGCCATTTTACCTACAGAAAACTTGCATAAATCCCATGTCTTATTTTTCAGCAAAGAGTCCATTTCATCTGTCATTGTAGACTCTCAATGAATCTTAGTATCCACCTACATAGCTTCATCATAACATTTAGGTTCACCAGCATCTGTTAGTAAAATAGAATACAAAGAGGGAGAAAATATTTCTAGAGGTCTAATTTTCCTTGTTGACCATCTAACATTCACTAGTGTGTGTAGTATTTGTTGTTGCAATTTTTGCACATCAAAAGGAATGGCTAGAACATCATCTATTGGAGTATCATCAAACACTACATAATCATATTCTTTCTTCTCATATTGCTATAACAGGTCTTTGTACAATACTTTCTCATTGAATATGACATCCCTACTTCTTACAGTTTTATGATTTTCAAAATCTCAAAGCCTAGAACTAAATTCATTAATGCCATATCCAACAAATACACATTTCTTTGACTTAGCTTCCAGCTTGGTTCTATTTTTAGAATCTATGTGAGAAAATGCTTGATAACTAAACGTTTTGAGAAAAGAATAACTCACCTTCTTACTAGTCCATGCTTATTCTAGAATAACACAACCCAACGGAGTAGAGGGACCTCTATTAATCAAATATATAGTAGTACTGATAGCCTCCACCCACATGTGTAAGGGAAACCCAACATGCAACCTCATGCTCCTTGCACGCTCCATTATAGTCCTATTCATGTGTTTAACCACTCCATTTTCCTATGGAGTCCTTGGAATAGTTTTTTGTCTATGAATACCATTAGTGGAGCAATAATCTTCAAATTCATGACTATAATACTCACCACCATTATTAGATTTGAGACATTTTAATTTCTTGCTAGTCTCATTTTCAACCAAGTATTTCCATTTCTTAAAAGTTTAAAATACATCAAATTTTTGTCTAAAGAATTGCATCATCAATAAAGGTAACATAATAATGAGAGCCACCAAGGAAGGATACCTGAGCTAGTCCCCATACATTGGTATGCACAAGCTCTAATTTCTCCTTTTTATTTTCCTTCCTAATCTTCACAAAACTCACTCTCTTTTGTTTTCTATACGCACAACTTTCATACAAATCCATATTAACACATTTCAGACCTGGTAAAACTTTCTTTGAATAAAGCACTTTCATACCTTTCTCACTCATGTGCCTAAGTCTGTTGTTCCATAATGCTGTATTAGAATTTATAGTAGCTATTTGTTCTCCCTACTCAACTACAACAATTGTTCCTAAACATCTATTTTTCTCTAGAATAATTAAAGTAGCAGGAACAATATGACTTGTAAAAAGATATAAGGTGCCTACTTTCACACCTTTTTCTACTACAAGGAAACCTTTTGAGACCTTCCAATTTTTATCATTAAAAGTAATTACAGAACCCTCATCATCAAGTTGCCCTACTAAAATTAAATTCCTACTAAGCATTGGAACATGTCTTACCTCATGTAGTAGCCAATTATTCTCATTCTACAACTTAATCTTAATTTTTCCCTTTCCAAAAATTCAATAGGGTTCATTATCCACCAAATAAACAAGTCCAAAATCCCCTTGGACATAATCAATGAAATAACCTCTATGAGGTGTAGCATGAAATGAAGAACCAAAATCTAAAACCTATGAATAATCAACACTTTCCAAAGACAAAAGCAAAGCATCCTCTTTGGATTTGTTACTTACCACATTTTCCTCCTTGTCTCCATCTATTTTATCTCTTTTATTTTTCTTTTGATTCCAAAAATATTTCTTTTTATACCCTAGTTTTCCATAGTACTAGTAGTCGTTCAATCCTCTCAATTGAGACCTCCTTCTCTTTGACTTTCCTCTTGATTTCCCATGATTTCTAGAATCACTTCCTCTCTCAGTTGTTCTGCCTTGACTTTGTGCATTCAAACAACTTCCAAATGTAGATTTGCATGAGGATTTCCTATGAGTTTCCTCACTCAAAATAAAACCAATCACATTATCATATTTTAGAGTACTAGATCCAGAATAACCGTTACCAAGCCATTCCAACTTTTAGGCAAAAAACACAAAATCAAGAGAGCCCTAATTTTTTAATCAAAATTGATACCCACAAAAGATAACTGACTAGTAATAGTATTAAATTCATTTAAATGATTTGCAATAGATCCACCTTTTGTCATTTTCATATTAAATAAACACTTCATGAGAAATACCTTGTTTGAAGTGGAAGGCTTTTCATACAATTTCACTAGGGTTTGCATCAACTCTTCTATTGTCTTCACTTTTGTAATATTAAATACCACTAATGGTGTCAGGTATAATTGAATGCTTCTAAGTTCCTTTCTATCCAAAAGATCCCAGTCATCATTTGACATAGATCCCTAATTCTTTGCTTTTCCTTCCAATGGCTTCTATAAATCCTTCAGATAAAGATAGTCTTCGATTTGCATATTCCATAATTGAAATTTCCTCCCATTAAACATGTCAACCCTAAGCTTACCCTCATCTACCACTACTACCACTTGACCATGAGAATCCCACTCAATCATGAGACTTTCCTATAGAGGATAATTGAAAAAAAATTGCTCTGATACCATTTGTTAGGATTGAACTATGAACAAAAATAAGAATTACATGCAAATATAACCAATATCAAAAAATAATAGATCACATAGAAAAGAACACAAGACACCAAGATTTAATTTGGTTCTCCCAATCCCTGAGCTATGTCCACCAAACAACAAGTCCAATACTATTATGATCAAGTGATTACAACCTAATTACAATCCATAATCCCTTATAGCTCAATACTACTGCAAGAAATTTTTTTTGCATCACTACCCTAAAACAATCCCTAACCCTAAGCCCTTTTAGAAAAGTATTTTTACTAGTTTTGGGTTATAATTAATAATTACATGTCAGCTGAAAATCCTGATAAAATAGGGCCCAAAGAATTTATAAAGTATGTACAGTACTTTCTTGATCAATCACTACAATCTAACAATCTCCCACTTGGGGACTAATCAGGCTCCACACTAAACAAAAACTCTAGCTAGTAGTATTTTTTAGAAACCAAAGCTATGGTTTTATCTCTACCAGAATGTCTAGCCAATCATCCATTATGCTTCTCCATGATGAGATTCTCTCTAATTGAACTTCTAGGAATGTAGAACTAGCTTTCTTTGAACAACATATTATCTTGGATCATGAAATCCAACCACTTTATCCTATCAAGTGTACCAGGTTCTATAAAAGCCTTCCACACTTGACCAAAATTAGGGTCATCTAGATACAAAGTACTAAGTTCTTTGAACTCAACCACCTCTATCTACATTTTTGTTAGCAAAAGTCATCTTCTACTAAGAGCATTTGCAACTTTGTTAGACTTCCCACTCTTGTGTTTCAAAAAAAATGTATAACTCTACAATAACTCAACCCACTTTAAATGCCTTTGGTTCAATTTTACTTGACTATTCAAATATTGCAAAGCTTGATGATCAGTATACAAAACAAACTCCTTAGGAAGAAGATAGTGTCTCCACTTCTTCAATGCTTTAACTATATCATAAAATTCCTGATCATCAATAGAATATTTTCATTTTGCATTATTCAATTTCTCACTAAAATAAGCAATAGGTCTACCTTCTTGGCTCAAACCAACTCCTATTGTAGTACCACTAGCATCACAGTCTACTCGAAACACCTTGTTAAAACCAATAAGTGCTAAAAATGGTTGCTTAGTAACTTTCCATTTCAATTGCTTAAAACTCTTATCTACTCTTATAATCCACTTAAACTCTTTCCTATCCCCTCCCATTGCTTGAATCAAGGGTCCACAAATACTGGTAAAACTTCTTATAAACTTTCTCAAAAATGTAGTCAATCCATGAAAAGATCTTACTTCTATCGCACTCCTTGGAGTAGGCTATTCAAGTATAGCCTTCACTTTCTCTAGGTCCATTTTCAGACATTTTCCTAAGACTACAAATTCCAGGTATACCAACTCTTTCTTTTAAAAATTAGAGTTTTTGCAAATATGAATCAAATGTTCCTCTAATAACTTACTAAAGATCAACATATCATCTATTACTTGTTTCAATGTGAGGCTTCAATTATTCTATGGGGAATAAAATAATGAAGATGCAAGGCTCTACTATGTCCATTCTCACCGAGAAATGAAATGTCTAAAGCCTCTACTACCTATAGAAAACTGATATGCATATGATCTAAGCCAATCCATGAAAAGATCTTACTTCTATCACACTTCTTAGAGTGGGCCATTCAAGGATAGCCTTAACTTTCTCTGGGTCCATTTTTATACCTTCTCCCAAGACTACAAATCCTAGGTACACCAATTCTTTCTTTAAAAAATTGGACTTCTTTAGGTTTATCAGCAACTTTTCTTCCCTTAACTTATCAAACACCTTGTAAATATGAATCAAATGCTCCTCTAATGTCTTACTAAAGGTCAATATATCATCTAGGTAAACAATGACAAACTTATTTAGAAATTCCTTTAGTACCTCATTCATGAGCCTCATGAAAGTGCTTGGTGCATTGGTTAGCCCAAAAGGCATGACTAACCACTCATATAATCCTTCCCTTATCTTGAAAGTAGTCTTCTGCTCATCACCTTCTTTGATACGAATCTAATGGTACCCATTGTTCAGATCTATTTTTGTGAAATACTTAGCTCCACTCAAATAGTCCATAATACCATCCATCCTAGACAATGGAAATCTATATGTTATTATGATCTTGTTGATAGCATGAGAATTTTTGCACATCCTCCATTCTCCATTCTTCTTTGGTACTAATACTACTGGTACAACACATTGACTTAGAATCTCTCGATTCAACTCCTTTTGCAACAACTCTTGAACTGGCCTATTCAACTCTTCACTTTCTACTGGTGTTATTCTATGCACTACCTTGTTTGGAAAACTAGCTCCTAGAACCAAATCGATGTGGTGACTAATCTTCCTCATTAGGGGCAATCCATCAAGTACATTATCTGATACAAATATCAAAAAACTCTTCCATCATATCTACAACTTTTGGAGGTACCTCCTCTACTTCTTCTTTACTATCTTTAGGAATTATAGAAAAAATATATGCTCATGTTTCATACCTTTAAGAAACTCTTTTCCATCAACAAAACATATTTTGGCAACACTACATACTTTTTCTTCTTTATCCTTCAATTACTTCAACTTATGTTTCACTCCATACTTAGTTAGAGTGTAGGTATTTTCTCACCCATCATGTACAACATGCCTATTAAACTACCATGGCCTTCCCAAAAACATATGACATATGTCCATAGGTATGATATTGCATAGTACCTCATCCTAGTAGCTTCCAATCTTCAACTTCACTGAGCATTGCTCATTGACCATGACCTTGTGGTCATCTTGCACCCATGCAATATGGTATAGAAGTAGGTGTTTCTACCTCTTCAGCTTCAACTTGGTGATCATAATTTATAACACCAGATTGTCAGTACTTCCATCATCAATGATCACATCACAATACTTATCTTCACATCCACACCTTGTGTGAAACAAGCTCCTTCTTTGCTTAGGTTCATTATCACCACTTAGCAAGACTCTTTAGTTAACTAGGATTTCTCCTCTTTTAGCATCTTCAAAATTTGAGGATCTAGCATCTTCATCAACATGTGCAACTCTTGCCTAACCTTCTATTCTTCGATCTATCCTTCCTTGGTGTTGGGTACATTCAAATGCTCTATGTCCTTCTTCTCTATAGTGAAAATTTTTTCCACAAAATCCTCCTCTTCCAAATCCTTGTTGTCTATCTCTTCCTGTTTGGTCTTAATTGTTCAAATCATGGAAATGATTGAAATTGTTTCCCCTCTAGTTCTGACTACTACTTCCAGCCTCATTCTTTTTTTTTTGATCATCATTATAGCCACCATAAGATAATGCACCAGATCTTCCACTGTGACCTCTTCCACTATTCTTACTGTCAAACTTCCTGCTCAGTTTCTCCTCAACTCTTAGGGAAAGATAGTATACCTCCTCAATACTACTCATTCAAACCAAACTTAGCTAATCCTAAATGTTGGGTCTTAACCCATTAAGATAATGGAAGAATTTCTCCTTATCATCTTCTACAAGGCCATTTATAATGAGAACTCAGTAGAACTCTTTAGTATACTCTTGAATAGATTTTTCTACTTGCTTCAACCCTTGCATCTTCTTCAATAGATCAAGCTCATAATCCATGGGAATGAATTATCATTTTATTTTATCTTTCATTTGATCCCATCTGGTGAATTTTTCCTTTCCCTTTCTATTTCATTCCAACTAAACCTCTTACTACTAGATTTTCACATGTCATTTTAGTTTTTCCTTTGAAAACTTGACCCTATCAAGATCATCAATATCTTCATATTCAAAGTACTCCTCTAGTTCATTGATCCAATTGATTAGCTCCTTTGGATTAAGATTTCACAAAAATGTGGGAACCTCAAACTTAGGTCTTTTTTCAATCTTGGAGATGGTGCTAAAAAGCCTCTCTTCCTCTAGATTTAGAACTGCCTCTACTTCATCCTCATTCTCGCTTTCATCTCTTATCAAAAGATTCATTCTTCTAATGTTTGCATTTGTCTTTGGAGGGCTCAGAAACCCTCAAGTGTAACACCTATAGCTCTTCCGTCATGCTCTCTTCATAGAGGCATTTTTGCTCTTCCACTAAAACCATAATGCAAACTGCTTCACAATCAGTGATCTGTATACATGCTCAACCCAAACTACGATCTTGGTGTGAACTACCTCATATTTAGTGATCTATCCACACACTCAAGAACTCTAGCTCTAATACCACTTGATGCAGGGAGCTCCCCTCAATACCATAAAATTATAACAGAAACATAGAAACAATAGAAAATGTGAGAACAAAATATGGACTTCTTATTTGCACCACAAATGTAGAATTATAGAATTGATAAGTACAATATGCTAACCCACATGGGTGCCTTCAGTATAGTAATTTGCAAGACAAATTGTGAACTATCACCCAAAGTTGCTCTAGAAAATGTTCATGCCTTTCTTAAATAGGTAGTTTTATGCTACATGGGAAGGTTCTAGATTCTCAAACTTAATATCTAGGGCCGATAGACCCTAAGAACACATACAAAGTCAGCCAAATATATCTTTGACAATTATTTTAGAAATTTTAGGTAGCCCAACTTTAGAAGGCCATAACTCATGAACCATTTCTTTGATTGGCTATAATAACCACTTTTTAGAAATGCTAGCTTCTGATATACAGGTTTGAAACTATGCTAGCACCCTTACATTAAGTTTTGGGACCTAATCTGGGCACTCTAAGACCTCCACCAATGAGCCTGAAGATTTTTTTCTAAATTATTTCTTTGAAAATCCAAAATAACTTCTCTGATACTTAAGTTGGAGCAATGAGATTTTTATGGTGGGCTCATATCTCTAAAATGAACCTTCCTATAGAAAATGAAAACATTCAGAGCTCATAAGACAAACTTACTAAAAATATAAAGTTTCCATAAATAGTAACCACCCTATTTTCTAGTCCTTATTAAAATAGAAAGGAATGATAATAAAAATATTTTTGGATGAGGCAAGATTGCCCTTACACTCAGGATGCCCCTACATCAAGATGTATCCTTTTTTTTGGTGGCAACTCAAGCTTGTAGGAAACACTACCAATATTTTGCATCATATGGTATGGTCCATAATATCTTGGGGACAACTTATTATTATTTTTTTGTTTCTTCATTGAGATTTGTTAAAAAGGCTAAAATCTCAAGAAGACAAAGCCCCCAACTTCAAAATTTCTTTCACTACAATGTTGATCTGCTTGTTGTTTTATTCAATATTGTGCCATAGGTAAATTCTCCTTGAGTCCTAAAAGTACTTATTTTTGATGAAGCAAGTGGTCCTCTACTACCTAAACTCTTAGTGACACCTTTAATGATGATGTGAAGGAAGGAAGATGATATCCATAAAGTGCCAAAAAAGGAGACATTTTTTGAGCTATGAAAAAAAGTATTGTACCACCATTTTGAAAGAGTTAGCCAATGTACCCATTGAGATTTATTTTTTGAAGTGAAACAATGTAGATATCCTTCCAAACATTTATTAACAACCTTGATTTTCCCATCTGATTGACTATGATCCAATTGAGTACCCAAACATGAGAATACATCTTTCCAAAAGTGACTAGTAATAATAGGATCATGATCACTAACAATAACCTTAGGTGTACCATGTAGCTTTTGGATATTCTCCAAGAAAACTTTTTCCAATATAATTTTTGTAAAAGGATGTGATAATGAAATGAAATCGGCATATTTAGTGAGGCAATCAATTACTACCATGATGACATTATGACCTTTAGATTTGAGAAGCCCTCTTATGAAGTCCATGGATACCTCTTCCCAATGTTAGCTAGGAATAGATAATGACTACACGAGATCTAGTGTCTTAATTGTTTCCCCCTTATTTCTTTGAAAAATCAAACATTCAACCACAAATTTTTGAACATCACCTTTTATCCATTCCTACAAATGATCTTCCTTGACATGATCATATATCTTAAAAAATCTTGAATGACCACCAATTGGGGAATCATGTAGTTCTTTTAGAATCTTGTGTTTAAGAGTGTAATTCTTGCAGAGATACAAGTGCTCTTTATACTAAAGAATATCCCCCTTTAAACAAAACTTATCTGAACTACTAGGGTCACTTTCTATTTGTTGGATGAGATTACTTATTGTAGCATCATTTTTCCACTATTCTTTGGCTTCTACCACCCAATTTTCTTGTAATATTGAAAGGGCACACAATAAGGCTTCATCTTTTTTCATCCTTCCTGGAAAGTACATTGGCCACAATATTTTTCTTCCCTTTCTTGTATACAATTTCAAAGTCATGTCCTAACATCTTAGAGACCCATTTTTGTTGCTCTTCTAAAGATAGTCTTTATTCCCAAAAAAATTAGGCTATCAGGATATGTCTTAACCTTGAAGTGTCAACCCATTAAATAAGGCATCCATTTTTTAATTGCATGAAGGATTGCTAGTATTTCCTTCTCATAAATAGGTTTTAGTTGATTTTGACATTTTAATTGGCAACTCTCAAAAGTAATTAGTTGACCTTCTTGCATGAGAACTGCTCCGATCCTATTTCTAGAGGCATCACATTCCACAAATAATTCCTTGGTGAAGTCCAAAGTGACAAGCACTAAAGTTGTACACATATCCTTCTTTAATTGCTCAAATTCTACATTATTAGATTACTTCCAATGAAAAGAACCCTTCTTCAATAAAGTGGTAAGGGGTGCTTCTATATGACCATTCTTTACAAATCTTCTATATTATGCTCTCAATCCTAAGAAACCCCTCAACTTCTTAATGGTTTTTGGAATAAGCCATTCAATGATAGCCTTAATTTTGTTAGGGTCCACCTTTAATTCTTCATGTGAAACTATGTGTCCCAAATACTCTATCTCCTTAAGACCAAAAGCACACTTGGATGACTTAGCATAGAGTCAATGATCTTTGAGTAATTGTAATGCTTGATCTAGATGCTGAAAATGTTCTTCCTAGGTCTTTCTATAATTTAATATATCATCAATAAACACTAACAAAAAATTTCTTAGGAACTACTTAAAAATGGAAATCATCAAAATTTGAAATGTAGGTGGTGCATTAGTAAGATTGAATGACATCACCAAAAATTCATAATAACCCTCATGAGTTAAAAATACTATCTTGCAAATATATTCCTCCTTAATTCAAATTTGGTGATAACATGATCTAAGATCTAACTTGGTAAAATAATAGATCCATTTAATTCATCTAGAAGATCACCGATGACTAGAATAGGAAACTTATCTTTAATGGTGTACTTATTGAGCACTCTATAATCTAGACACATGCACCAAGTTTCATCCTTCTTCTGCACCATCACAATAGGCAAGGAGTAAGCACTTTGGCTATGCCTAATGATATAAATTAATATATCATGAATAAACCCTAACACAAAATTTCTTAGGAACTTCTTAAAAATGGAATTCAACAAACTTTGGAATGTAGATGGTGCATTGGTAAGATTAAATGACATCACCAAAAATTTATAATGACCCTCATGAGTTAAAAATACTATCTTGCAAATATCTACATCCTTAATCCAAATTTGGTGATAACTTGATCTAAGATCTAACTTGGTAAAATAATAGCTTCATTTAATTCATCTAGAAGATCACTGATGACTAGAATACAAAACTTATCTTTAATGGTTTACTCATTGAGCACTCTATAATCTAGACACATGCACCAAGTTTCATCCTTCTTATGCACCATCATAATAGGCAAGGAGTAAGCACTTTGGCTATCCCTGATAATTACTTCCTCTAGCATTTCCTCAACATTTTTTTCTATCTTAATTTTTTGTATGTGTGGGTACCTATAAGGCCTGATGTTTAGTGGTTGGCTCCCTAGAACTAGTTTTATGGCATGGTCATGATCCCTCTTAGGAAGAAGTCCTTTAAGCATATCTCCAAGAATCATTGAATGATGATCAATTATTTCTTGTAAATCTGGATGAATAAGAGCAATAGATTGAGAGACTTTTAATGAACATAGCTAGGCCACAAATTCATTTGCTTCTTTCTTTATGAACTTTTGCACTTTATGAGAGCTTACCATCTATGAGGATATTTCTATCAATCCCCTTAGCTCCACTAACTTTCCTTTTGATTGATATCACATGAATAGTTCTTGAAGGTTCATCTTAATTATTCTCAATGTAGTAAGCCATTGTACTCCCAGAATAATATCCACCACACCCATGGATATCACATACATTGGGGTATCAAATTGATAATCTCCCATGGATAATTTGATGCTATTACACTTCCTTGAATAAATGACTATGCCCCCATCTAAAATCAAAACCTAAAACTCTGGGGTTGGATATATAAAAAATTTGGAAGAGTTGCCAACTTTTTGTTGATGAAACTATGAGTACTACCTGAGTTGGTCAACACTGTTACTTTTTGCTTCTTTAAGAAATCCACTACCTTGAGAGTTTGTGGTGCACTAAAACCTGAAAGTCCATGAAAAGAAATTATTAGTTGAGAATCATGTGATTTCTCACCTGAACCCCTATACTCCTCTAATATGGGTTCATCCTCTTCTTCCTCACTTGGACCTTCACTATAGAACAATTTATTTTCACACATTTATGTCCTCAACTATATTTGCTATCACAATTGAAACCCAATCCTTTTTCTCTTTAGTCCTCATTTTTTTTGTGGAGTCAACCTAGTAGGTTGAAGAAGAGAAGTTGTTGAACATCCTTTTTCACTTCTCACATTAGCCCCTTTCTTTCTAGGAATCAAGAACTTCTCCTCTACCTTGCGTACCAATATAAAAGACTCATTTAATGAGTTCGGAGAAAACATGTGTACCTCATGTTGAAGGTGATCCTTGAGACCACCCAAGAATAAATCATTCAAGTTATCCTTTATAATTGTATCCACTCTTAAGGATAGATTTTGGAATTTTTGTATATAATCCTTAATTGATCTTGTTTTTTGAAGCTTAGAAAGTTGGCTAAAGAAGTTTTCTATCACACTATTGCTATATTCTACTTGGAGTTCTTCTATAGAAATTGGCCATGATATAGTGAGGCCCTTTTTCCTCCTATGAGTACAAAGCCAATGATACCAAATGAATTGTTCTAGTTCTAAGCAAGGGAAGCCATTGTGACCTTTTGTCCATATGGGGTTTAATGTACTTCAAAAAAAATCTCCATTTGATTTATCCATGTTAGAGGATCCTAGCCACCAAATTTGTGCATATCCACCTTTTGAAAAAAATTCCCAGATCTTGTAGGAGTATTAAAATTTGTGTCATTAATAGTCAGCTTGAAGGTTTCACCTTGATTTCTTGAGAGCTCCTTCCTTGTTTCATTCATCTAGGTGCTTAACATGATTTGTACATTTGATATATCTCCTTGTAGGTCATACATATCCTTCTTAACCTCTTCCTTGAACTTAATTAGTTCCTCATGGAGATTATTGTCCTTTGTTGTTTCCAAATCTTGATCAGAGGATTTCCAAGTTTTTCTTCTAGGTTATTAGCCTCTTATTGAAGGCCCTGTCATGATGGAAACCAATATGTTTGAAATAAATAACACAAATGAAAGGTAAATTTTCTAATTTATTTATTTATCTTTTACAGTAACTTATTAGGGCCAAGATACCCTTATTCAGAAAAAATCCAAAAAAAATTAGCATATTTGCTCCCTTGAGAGAAAATTTTCCTAATTTTATAATTTCTTTCTTAATTTTTTTTCAATTTCTCAAAGCTTTGAAATTTAGGCTCTTCTAATATGTATTCAAAAACCAAATACAAGTTATTCTCCAATTTGATAGGATGTGAGAGATATGAAGATCTCAATAAATTGTGTAGAAATAGTAATTCTGCAATAACTTGCTCAAATTTACTCCAATTCCTTGAATTTTGTACTATAGCTTCTTTAATATGGTCTTCAAAAACCATTCAAAAATATTTGAATTTTTTCTAAAATCTGAAATTTATGCTCTTCCCAAAATTTTCCCAATGTTGAGAAAAAATCTTGCCTCTATGGTGCTGAGATCATGCTTTGATACCATTTGTAATGAAATAACTTGCACAATAGAAGAAATAATATGAAATATTATATAAATACTTGATAATAACTAAGATTAATAGCCCACTTCAAGGGGGCAACCTTCAAATATCTCCAATGAGAATACACTTCACAATATGATCTTGAAATAAGACTTACAAGCTCATATAGATAGACACAACCCTACATAACACCTAGGCCAACCTACATACCTAAATAATAATATAATAATGATAAAATTACTTAATTAAGGATTAAGATAGCCACAAGTTGACTATTCATAACCCTATATACACCAATATTAAGGGCATAACAATTACCTACATTTTAGTACTATTTGTTAGGGCTTTAATTTTGACTTTACTGAATTTAAAATCTCTTTTCTAACTCTTTAAAAGTCCAATTTTTCAAGTATTGAGAGAGTGGAAGAAGGCTAACCCAAATTCCCACCTTATCTTTAGAAAGTTGATAATTCCAACACAATAGGAAAACTTGGGTCAAGTTAAAGTGTTTTTTTCTCTTTCATGAGGGAGAAAGATTAGGAGTTTAGTTTTCTTTTAGAGGGGAATTGGAAAACAAAGGGATTATTCACCCACTCTCTAGTTTTAGAGAATTTCAGTTTTGGAGATTGGATTAAGGATAGAGGGCTCTTCTCAAATTAGTTCATTCAACATATCTTGGAGAAAGGTTGGATATTTTGCCATGTTTTGGAAACTATGTGTTTTATTGTTTTTTTAAATAAAAGATGTGTAAATTTTGCTACAAATGCATATGTGTGTTGTTCACTGTCCCTATTGTATTGTTGGGTGTGGATGAATTTTGATTTCCTTATTTTCATTTTGATTTTGACAGTATGATGTTATGGGTGTGGAAGGACATCACTCACCCTTGGAAGGGAAGAAGTGGCCTTGGGGTGAAGAGGTTAGTTGGGCCTATCCCATAAGTGTAGAGTCTCTTCCCTAGAAGGAAGAGGAATAAGCATGTAGTATGGGTTGCATGTGTCAATACATTGTTATGCACTTTAGGGGTGATAAGGGGAGAAATTTTGTAAGATTTGGTATTTATTTTATATGCCTTGTGAAGGCAGATTTGGTTTTCTATATTTGGCTTCTCCTCAAGGTTCTTAAGAACACCTTCATCTATTCTATTGGTTTCTTTGGTGATCTACTATGTAAGCTCAAAAAGGGTGTTAAATGTTGTATCTTGTATTGTTGATTTATGTGTTTCTACTTACTTGTTACTCGATTGGTCTTGGTTCTCCAAGCTTGGTGGATGGTATCATAGAGACCTAGACTAGGAGCTGAGCTCTCCATGGTTTTCAAGGTTGGTTTGTATAGGTTTTCTAAATGGATATTTGTTGAAGAAAAGCTTGGAAGATTTTCATTTTTTGTTGAGGTTTTGAAGATGGTTTATTATGAACATATGTAAAAGTTATGCATAGTAAAAGATCAGAAGTAGATCTTCATGTTTTTTGAATTTTTTTAAAGATCAAATTGTGATTGTAATATTTGAATGTACTTTTCAATGCTATGAATAAATTTTAATTTAAACATTTCTTGAAAATGAGTAAAATTATTTTAAAAATTCTAGCAAAATAATCTATTAATAATTTGATATGATTTCTTAAATTGTTTCCAAGAGTTAAAATTCAATATTAGGTATGTGTGTATGTGTGTGTCCTGTTAATATTTTGGGCATGACAGGTAGCCCAACTTTAGAAGCCCATAACTCTCCAACTGTTACTTTGATTAGATATTATAACCACTTTTTGGAAATTCTAGCTCCTAATCTATAAGTTTGGAATGGTGGAAGCACCCTTCCATCAATTTTTTAGACCTCATTTGGGCATTCTAAGGCCTCCAATGGTGAGCCTAGAGATTTTTCTCCTAAATTTTCTACCAAAAAAATCCAATAACTTCTTTGATACTTAATTTAGAGCAATGAGATTTTTATGGTAGGCTTATAATTATGAAATGAACCTTCATGCAAAAAATGAGAATACTCTAAGCTTATATGAAAAACTTACTAAATATAATAAGCTCCCAACAATAGTAACCACTCCATCTACTAGTCCTTATTAAAATAGAAAAGACTGAACATTTAATATTTTTGTGTGATGCAAGATTGCTATTACACCAAGGATACACACACACACACACACACACACACACACATACACATATATAGATATATACATACACACACACACACACACACACACAAACACAAATATATATATATGTGTGTGTGTGTGTGTGTGTGTGTGTGTGAATCAGGACTTTGCCTGTAGCAAGATGAAATATCTAGTTATCCTATTGAAACATGAAAACTCTCTTGGGTGGTGGGTTGTCATATAATGAAAGATGAATCTCCAGATTCGATTCATTCCTAAATAGTGATCACCTAAAAACTTAATTATATGCAAGAAAAAGGATAATGAGTGAATGAAAATAATGAATACTAAACCTAAATGAGGTGATACACCAATAATTTGTATGCAACTTTAATTAGATCAACAAAAATTACCCACAATATGAATAATTTACAATGCCCAGACAAGTGTGCAATTACAAAAGTAATTCTATGCAAGGACCCATAATCTTTTCCTTTGAAAGGGAAACCCATGCTTTACTATTTTTTTGTGAAAAAGAATAAGGACACAAAAAAAGACCTCCAATTACAAGTATCAAGATTCTAACATGCAATAAGGAATATATCTTGAATGAAGGACAAACACAACATAAAAGGAAAGAACCCACAATATTGCAAACAAGAATCAATGAGAAGGAATGGAAAAATCTGTATAATTAATGTTGAAAAAATCTCTATCACACACACACACACACACACACACACACACACACACATACACACATATGGAATATAATACGTAAATAAAAGGTATATGAGTACTCTTTCATTGAAAGCAAGTTTGGGGCACTTTCATGAGGAAATGAAAGAATTATGTTCATTTTGGTGATAGCACTTCTCCCAAAAATATTTTTACAACTACAAAAAGGAAAAAAAAATTTGGTACAGCCACACATGGACTGACATGACCCTATAAATTAGTAATGTCTTTATATTGATTTGAGGAACAAATTTTTTTCTTTCTAGATAAAATTACTTGCCTAGAAAGAGCTTTTGAGACTACAACCAAAAGTGAAAAATTTTGTTTGGTCACATATGGAGTCTTAAGACTATAAAAATTAGTGTAGCGTTAGATATTGATGTGAGGAGAAAAACATTATTACCAAAAAAACTTATATGGATTTTTTGGGGGTGGTATAAATTATTTTCTAAAAATGCTCTTGTTAAAATGAATGTTGAAGCATGTTTCTAAATGGCTAAATAATTGAATTGTAAATACTTAAATTTCAATAAGTTGTTATGCATTATTGCTATTGTAAAATATTAGATAAAATGATGACTTATAAATCTTTTTATTTAAATATTATCTTTAAATGCAAATAGGGAAAGTTGGTAAGATAATTTTAAAAAATGCAAGTTCATAAGGGGGCTTTTTTATTTTTACAATTGCATTTAATGCAAACATTTAAATGGGTGATATCCTTATAAATCATTCCATTTAAATGTATTTTTTGAAATACAAAAAGGTGAGAGAATAATTAGATTTTATTATGCCCAAGTTGTGGAAGCTTGGTGATTAGTTTCCTTTGTTGTAATTACCTACCAATTGATTTGAGGGAGATGCCATACTTCAGATTTCAGGATGATTTATGGAGATGTCAAATTTCACCTACTAGCTGATTTGAGGGGAATGATAGATATGCTTCCATTTTGAGGAGATGATACATTTGTGGGTTTTCAACCTATTTATTCACCCTTTCTTGGCATTTTTCGATTAGTTCTTCCATCCTATCTTATTATAGGTTGCTTTGTTCTTTCTCCCTACAAAGATAGTCTTGTGTGTAGCTCATATGCTATATTTTGATGTAGTATTTGAGCCCATATTTCTTCTAAAAGTAATATAACAATGATCCTCTTCTACCCTATTGTGATTTTTTCATTATCTTTTGAGCATTTTAAGCTTTAAGTCAGTGTGGTATAATTAATCCTTGACTAAAGTTAAGTGTTTCAGAGGCATTTGAGAGATAGTCTTATGAGAATAGTAAGTGCAATTTGTGTGCAATTGAAATTTGAAAGTTGTGAACAAGTTTACTTCTTTTGAACCTCGAACACTTATACCTTTCATGAACTTAATGCTAATAGGATCTTTATATGATCAAATTGTTATAATAATTTCAAGTTGTGGGTTGCTTATTAAAAGTTGCATCACCATCATAGTTTTGGAAAATCACCTTCATTTAGAGTTTAGCTTATGTTTTTTTCTCTCTCTCCCTTTTTCCTACCCATTTTAAGTCTAGTTTTAATTGGTGACTCAATGGAAGTTGGCCTTTATACCAACGGTTGATCATTAAAATGCCATACACACAAGCTGAGGATCATCTCATGTTTCACTAGATTGCTAAAATTTAAACTTCAACATGTGGATACAAGCTAAGTGAGAAAATGAATAGTAAGAGGTCAAAAGAAAGAGATCAAGAAGAAGACTGAGAAAAAAAACAATGATCTAAACAAGGTAGTGCTAAACCTAAAAAAGCATTTGAATTGTTATTTTCTAACAATTTTGTGCTAGAAAAAATATCATAACTAAGAAAACATAACAAATATGTGGAATCCTATATGCTAACATCAATTAGTGATGTTTGTAAGTCCTATTATTTCTGCAAAGAATATTTCCTATTAGTTTAAAAATATGCATAACAACTGGGCCATTATACTACCCAAGCTATGAAGGAGGAGATAAATGAATATTATCAAGTATACCTAAGCTTAATATTCACCAAGAAAATATTCTTACACTGAGCTGAGGAGAAGTTAGTATACATCGATAAAATGTTTATTGAGTATTAGTAAGGGAGCACAATTTTTTTACTAAGTGACATGGATATGTGACTTTGAATTGGCATAAATTCTAATGCAACATGATTCTACCAAGAAAGGAAAGTGATTCACATGAATCGAGTTAAAGATTTGAAAATATTTTATTAAAGAATGTGAGTTTATTAAAATAAAGTTGTAAAGGAAGTGAAAGGATGAATGATTTTACAAGCATTGATCATAATTTGAGAATGATTTCACAAAATTCTAAAACCCTAATTACGTCAAGATGCAAAAAGGAAAAAGGAAAATATAAAAGGAGTTCTATAGAATGGTTTATAGAGTTGTTGAAGTTGCTGACAGTAAGAGTTTTGTTGGAGAAGTATTTTTGAAGGAAGTATTGAAGTAACGAAGACATTAAGTTCAAGAACAAAGGTCAAAGAGATCAGAGATAGAGACAAAGTTGTAATGAATTATAGATCTATCCCAAAGAGATAATTACATAGCTCATAAGGGAGATCTAATCAAGAAAAGGGTATCTGAAGGATCACAAGGGGCCAAAAAGTGGGGATATGAAAAAAAAATCATTTTTAATTTGATTGTGTAATGAAATGGAAAGGGTTTCTTAAGGACATAATAACATTTCCATTGATATAATTGTTGTCAAATTATGACTTCAATAAGTAATTATTACTTATTTTCTAATGGAGTTACCTATAAACTATTGATCTACATATTGATTGAAAAAGGTGATAACTTCATAATAGTATAATCTTTTCAAAATCCAAAAGATGCATCACATTATATGCTTTTCTTACTATGAGGAAAAATAAAAACACATTTTAGTATTGTCTAGTTCTAAATGAGTTAAGGTTGTTAGACATGAGATTTTATATTGCAAAAAATGTTGTAGTAAAAATTTCAAAATTAATTGTTTACTTGGAATAAAGCTACAAAAAACTATGCATCACATATGTGTATGAGTCTACTTGTTATATTTAGAATCTTTATAAAAAATAAGATCATTTGGTTGAGATTAAGGTGGTCACACATAGACCTACTTCTTATTTTTCCTAAATATTTTATAATTTTGCATTAAAATTTCAAATTTTGTCCAATTATTAATTTTTTTATTAGAAAAGGAGTAGTATTTTAGAAACTAAATTCAATTTACTACAAATTATATTGTTACACTCTTTTGATATAAGGTTCATAACTAGTTCATGATTTCACATCCAATTGACTAACAGTAATGTCCTAATTTTTCATTATCAATTAAGGAAATGGTTTGGCCCACCATGATTCTACGCATACCCAAAAGTAAGTTTCCATTGTAAACATAATTTTTGATATCATTCAACTACTATAGTAGTTTCCTAAATCCTTCAAAAAGGTAGAATTAATAGTGTTATATGCGAAATCTCAATTGCGGACAAACTTGAAGAGGTAGACCTAAATAGGTCTTATTGTATATTCCTAACCTGATGGGGTCAAGCCAAATAATAGAATGGACACAATAGGAAAGGGGAAAATTTTATTAACTATGAGAATATGCTAATACATTCAGTACGAAGAAAATAGACTTCAAAACATGCCCTAAGGGCTTACAATAGTATAAATCTGGAGATAATTTCTCTTTTCAGTACCTCCTTTCAAACTCCACTCTGAACTGCCTTTTACAATGCCAGAAATGTTCTAAAATAGACCCCAAAGGGTTAAGGATTAGGAATACATTCTAGAAAGTGCTAGTTGGCATCTAATGACCAAATAGAAGGCTCCAAAAGTCACATTAGAAGTCAGCACAAAATTAGAAGAATCCAGGAAATGGTAACCGAACTTTCGGGAGGCATAACTTTTGAACCATAGCTCTGATTGATGAACCGTTTACATTTTTGGAAAGCTCTCAAAGTGCTCTATGGCCTTGTGGACCAGCTTCACTCATCCCCCATTTTTTTTTCTCTATTCAAGGTCATTTAATGCCCCTAACCTGACTTTGAAGCATTCTTAGGAGGTCTCAAGAAATTGAAAAACTGTGAAAACTTTCAAACCGTGGGGCCTTTTGACCTAATTCTTTTTCTAGAATGCTCTAAATTACAATTATATTCATCTAGCCAATTTAAACCCTCTAATTTACCAAAATTATGGCTCAATTAGATACTCCTATTTTTTGGCATTTACACGTATCCCAAAGTGTTCAAATAGTCTAACCTAGAACACTGATAGTGGAACTATGAGAGTTAAAACCTTTATTTGACCCAAATGGGTATCTAGAAATGAAAACACATGAAACAGAAACTAAGTCTAAGTACATTTTTTTGGGTGACATAGGATTTCCCTTATACCTCTGGATGCTCCTGCATCATAACCAATTAAGTCATTAGAAGTGACTAACATTGTATCACTAACAAGGAAACCTCTTATTGTTGTACCTATAGATTTGCAGGTACTATCACCACCATAGTTTTCCCTCTAACCCAAGATTTCTATAATACTAAATATTTGTGTTAGTTTTTGTACACTTACAATGTAAAGTGATGAAATATCAGTGATGATTGAGTTATAGCAGGTGGAAAATGGAAATTTTTAAATTTTTTTCATTGTGAAAAGTTTTAGAGAATACTAATTCAATCCCCACCCACCACTCAACATCCCATTCCAATAATTTCTATCAAAGCTAAGCTCTATTAATTTAAGGTTTTACTACCTAAGAGTAATAGATCAAAATCATGCAAAATTATAAGCTTGACAAGACTATTAACAATCTAATACTCGTCTTAAGGATGACCATGAATCAAATCAATGAACTGAAAAGAAACCTAGAGCATTACTTGAATAAGAGAAAATAAATTTCGTAGAAAACAAATGAGAAAACTTATCAAGAGAAAAGAATTGCAGAATTATCTAATAGAAACATGCTTGATAAATCTAATGCTACTATAATTAATTATTGGAGAAAAACCAAAGTCTTACCGATTAGATCAAGTAACTAAAAAGGGAACAAGGGGTGTAGTCTAAAACTACAAGGATGTGTGAAGTAATGGAGTACAAGAGAAAATTTGAGGATAAGAAAATATGATGGAAGAAGACAACAAAAATATTGTTGAAAGACTAGATGCAAAAGATGGAAAGATCTCAAGATTGATATAAAATTACTTTAAATATATGATAAACCAGCTACTTAGCGTAAATCATAAAGTTAGTAGGAAATGGGAAGAAATGGTTGAGTTAAGACATAAATATGAAAGATTGAAGAGTGAAATGAAGTCTTAGAAAGAACTAATAGAGAAAATGAATAGATCATAAGAATGTATCAAATTACTAGATGAACAACTTGAGAGATAGAGGCAACCAAGAGACACATCTTGCTTAGGCTATACTAAGAACTCTACAATTGAACAAGGTAAATCATCAAAGAAAGAAAATAAAATAAATGTGTAAACCATTCCAAAGCTGAAGAAACCAAGATGCTATCATTTTGAAAAGCTTGGAAGCACACAAAATGTATGGGAGAGAAAAATTGGTAAGATGAATATTACTCTTGAGTTAAATGGTTATTCTTATCGTTGTAACAAGTATGAACATCAGGAATTTGAGTGTAGAACCAAGTTTATCCAATCACCTTTTGGGAAATATAAGAGGAGTAACTAAGAGGGGATGGGTGAATCAATTACTACTAAAATAAATCCTAGATCCCTTAGATGTTAGTAAAAAATAAAGTCTGAATGTTGATGCTCAATAAACACACATAAAATATTGTAACTTAGTAAATACTGATGATGCAAGTCTTTAAATGTTATCTTAGATTACCATTAGTTTAACTTAGTTTCAAAAACATTAAAAAAATAGCATGAACACATTTGACACTATGATTTAACATGGAAACCCAATTTGGGAAAAACTACCAATTGTAACTAGTTACTATTTTCACTCTTTTGAAGTGAGCCCTATTAGGAGCCAACCCTATTAAAGGTTACAAAACACACTATTAGGTGTTACCCTATTTAAAGGATTTAATCATCCTTTTAGGAGTGGCCTTGTTAGAAGTCTTGAGACAATTCAATAGAATTGCCACCTTGTTAGAGGATTTACAAATAGATGTTAAGCCAACCCTATTAAGAGATTTAGATCACTGCTACAATGGTTAGAGAGTAATAATGAGATGACCTAATTTGAATGCAACTTAATTACTGATTACATATCTTTTTTATGACTTGTACTTGATCCTTCCTAATTGAATATATCTTTTATGTTCCATAAGGATATTTTTCTTATCCTTCAAAATCACTTCCTCGCTTCATTATTGAATAGATTCATCACATCTTGACTTCTTGCAAACTTTCAAATTCTCAACTTGACCTTATACTTATATATTTCATATTGTCAATTTGACTCATATACAACTTAGAATAAATAATATTCATCATCACAATTAGTTAGAAACAATGGATAAATCGATTAAGCTTAATAAGGATTTTCTTTAGCCAACCCAACTTAGTAGACACTAACTCAAAAATGATTTCTTGTATTAACCAATAGAAGCTTGATTAACACTACAAACTCACAAATATCCTTTGGCAATTGAGTGAGATGGTTAACACTGGTTCCATCCAACTTTTCTTCATTAACTGAGTGATCTTGTTGAACACTCACCTTTTGCACATTTTCCTTTGACACATGAGTAAACTCAGTAGAGATTGCCTTCTAAAATAGGTAAACACAAAAACACTCAGTAGACATAGAAAACTATCTTCACTACTCGAGTGAGCTTGACATATGTTGACTGATAATAATATGACATTTTTGTAACATTAAAGTAAATACATAATTAAACAATTGTATCCAACACACCTAAGAAGTATGTAGTTAATGGTTACTTCTATGCTTGTAACAAGTTTGTATATAAGTCAAAAGAATAAAAATCATTGACAAAATCCAATTAAAAACCAAGAAAGAAATGCAATGTAATCAATTGAGATTATAAAACCTTGTATTCATGTACTACATGTGGGAAGTATGGTCATATTGCTCAAAATTGAATGAGATTACACTTTCAAGGAAGACTTAGTAACTAGAGAAACACTAATGTGGCATGTTATCATTTTCACAATGTTGGTCATCTAAGAAAGAATAGTAGAAGCCAAATGTCAGAAATAAATGAAGGAGAGCCAAAAGGAAAAGGCAAGTTAAGTATTGATGAAATTTACAAGAAGATGAATAAGACACGGAGAAGGAATTCAAAGGAAAATGAGACATATAGTGCCACTAATGGGAATATCTCTTCCAATAGATTAGGTGTAACCAACAACTCCAACTAAGCCTTAGGAGAAGGTAAGAAACTACATGAAAAAAGTTTTATCTTACACTAGATCCTAGAGTGAAATAGAAGAAAGTCCATATCTAAATAATATTAGATGCACAAGGACAATATATGAAGTCTCAAAATATTGAATATGTCAGTAAATATGTTCCACTGGAGACTACCAAGATAGCACATGATAATGTTTTACTAAAGCATGAGTCAATTTTACTATTTTACCCTGTTACCCAAGCAACAATGGAAGAGTGATGCACAGGAGAAAGTAATGGTAATCAAGTTCATTAAAGAAGAAAGAATTTCGAGTATAATGCATTTAATGCACCATAATAGTCACAAAAGATAAGGTTACAACATATATATTGGACTTTTAATGTTTATTTATTCACCCTACTTTTTGAAAAGCTAAGGGCAAAGTTAAAGAAATTTGATCATAGAATCTTGTGCTAAAGCTTTTGATGTAATATCTTATTATAAAATTCATGATCTAAATGAGTTATGAGAAAATTGAGCTATTAGTTCAATATTTTTTGAAACCCTAGCCAGTAAAATTTCTTTAAGATCTACCAACATAAATGGAAAATATAAGGCTAATCTGAAGCCAATGATATTGATACCAAATGGTGCTTGTGAAGATTCAAAGTACAAGATGTACCCTAAAATTGCAACACAAATAGAAAAGGTGGGTTCCCTATCTACAATTACACCTAGGATTTTTCTATTTAATGATATTTATTTGTTTTACCTCTATAAAATTGGAGAAGTTGGAGATCATGAACTTTGTGAGGTATATGGTCAATTCTCTATTAATGATAAGTTGAGAGATGAGTTCAAACATTTGGAGGATATATGTCTTATACACCCCCTACATTTCCTAAAGGAGTTCAAAGAAAACTAGATTAGGGCATTGCTAAATCAAGTGCATGATATACACATGTGGTTAGATGCATTAGTGGAAATAAAAAAGGATGGTATACATATTGTAACTAGATACCTTTTCATGTAAAAAGCCAAAATCATTTAGATGACTCCAAAGAAAGAAACTAGAGATAACACAAAGGCTCAATGGTATGGGAGAGGTTTGAGAATGGATACTATTATAGACTTGGAGATTAAATTTTGTCTATATGGATGAAATACAAGATATTTCAATCTACTAGATTGAACACTATTTTATGTATGAAAATTGATATTGGTTACAAGATTGTCAAGAAAGGTAAGAAATATGATATTGTTAAGATTTATCTCAAGCAGTAGGTTAATAATATGAACACCATCCAAGTTTCAGGTACAAATACTTGCAATTTTGGATTACTTTTGGTATGTATTTTCTTTTACATGTAAAACTATTTCCCATTAGTCAATCAAGTCAACAAGAAATTAAATATTTTATTCATTTACCAAATCAATGAATATATTTAGACATTAAGAGATAGCTTTGAAAGTGTTATGGATGAGTATGTTGAAAATTTAAATATCAGAATGAACAAAAGATTTAGGATTCCCTTAACTCTAGCAAAATAATATTATAATGATATATGTTTTCTCATTGATACTGATAATACACTTGTTAAAGTTATCTTACCAAGAGTTGCATGGTTAGAACAATTGGAATATGAAGTGAATATTGATCAGGAAACAAAGGCCATTGAAGCATTTTTTAAAGAACCTTTGGATAAAGAGGTTCCAAGATTTGGTACTTGTGACAAAGTGAAGGAGATGATAAAAATTAACATTTTGGTTTCAAACATTGAAAATAAATCAAAGAAAATGTTGATCACATTAGAGAGTACATTTGGTGGTGATGAAACTAATAAACCCTTAATGATTGTAGAGGATAAAGAAGAAGTTGAAGTAGGTAAAGAAGGGAGTGAAGAAGAAATATTTATTATCATGCCATAATCATCCAAAGGAAAGGAAAGGATAGTTGAGCATACCCCTACAAGCCCCAAGGCTATATGAGATTATTTGAGAACTTAGTGAGAGTAGTACCCGACGAACATTTGAATATTACAAATATGAAACAATGAGTGATGTAGACAAGGGGAGATTAGAAGATGCAATGATTGGCATGATGAAAAAGTTTCAATTTTTAAGACTTGAAATTCATGACTAGATTCATGATGAACTATATCAATGGATTCACAATCAGTGGCAATATGCTTTGAGAACTGAGAAAGATGAGGGGTAGAACACTAGAAAACCATTTGGAAAAATTTGGTTTGGAAGAGATTACTAAAGCTTTAAACAAGCACAAGAACCAATTTGTTCTAAAATATAGAGTTATTTATGTTTTCTCGAATAATTTGAAACTTATTGATGAAGACTCCAAAATGATATAGAGAAAGATTTATAGTATTAAGGACCCCAACAAAAAAATTGATGTGGATGACATGCAAACTTAGAAAGATGTTAAACCTAAAAGTAAAGATGAGTTTGATACCATCACCCCAAAATATTTTAAAGATTTTGTGCATGAAATTGTGGGAGACATAATTGGGAGTAAAGACATTGTAATAATTGAAGATATGATAGATAGAGTGTTAATTGAGTCATAGAAGAAAGATGAAGATAACTATAATAGTAACAATCGAGCCCATTCATGCTCACATTCTTGGATATCATCCACTTATTTAGCAAGCCAAAGAAATAAGATGTTACTTATATATTAGTCAATTCCTTACATATGGAAGTAGATACCATAGTTGAAATTGAAGCATAAAAATTGCATGAGAACACTAAGAAATAAGAACAAGGAGGAATTGTAGGTAATAATAGAAAGTAGAGCATTGGAAATGAAAATGCTCAAATTGGAGGAGACTCCATGGACTGCAATATATGAATTTCTGCTACAAGTGATCTAGAACCAGCCCACAGACCTTTGAGAGAGGGAATAATTGGGAATGACCAACTAATAATTGCAAATTAACCAATCACTAAAGGATTCACATTCTTGAACATTTTTTCAACCCTTTATATTGATCCTATATTTTTTCAAACACTAACTTTGGAACTTCATGAAGTCAAAGTCAAGAAGATACAAAGTGTAGATGACAAGAAATAGAGAAAAATATACCACACCAAGCATAACACTTGTACCTTTTATGCCATAGTTATCTACTGATGAACAAGTCAAATAAGAAGAAGTTTCACAAATAAGAATCACATTGCAAACTTTGGAATTCCAAATTTCATTGCTATAAATAGTCTTACCAACCACTAATAGAAAGAATAAGCTAAAGAGGAAGAAGAAATAGTCACATTTATTTTGGTCAATCCCGAAGATTTTAGATGAAGAGATGATTATACAAATTTGGGGTCAAATACCTGGGATGATGACCAAATTGCTATTTATCTAGAGTTGTGTGAGAGAAATAAGGAGAAAGCAAGGATGAGAAGAGAGCAGAAATAGAAGTAGGTCCTTCATGATGTCAAAGATATATTACTTCGGGTAGTGCTAGGAGTGGATTTGAATGAGAAAGTCTCTATATTTGATGAACCTATTCAAATTGTTGATAAAATCAATCATCCAGATATTAATACACACTCATTATTGATGCAAAGGAGTGAGAAGCAAATTTAAAAATAGAATGTTGGAAATTTTCTTTACTAATATTTTTATTGAGTAAGTTGGCTTATCCACTATTGTTATAATAGTAGAGACTCTAGTTAAAATAAATTTTCATCATTATTTCATAAATTGTGTGATATTCTATTAATTACAAGATAGGTCATAGATAAGGTCAAGAAAATTGATGAAGATATGAGGTCTAGTGTAGATAAGTACAAAATACACAAGAGTATATCTTTATTGCACTATACTCTAGTGAGATTACTCTCAAGACTTCAACATGAATTGCTACAAGACAAGAGCACCTTGAGAGAAAAAAAAATTATGAGATTCAAAATTTTCTACTACCTCATGTGGAGGTTATAGAAACATATATCAGAGATGCAAAACCTCTCATAGTCACCCTAAGTCTTTCAATGTTGATCATATGATTGATCTTGCAGCCAAGTTGAAGATTGAAAAGTAGATTATAGAGTTGATAAGGTCGAATTCGGATAATACTCTAGAAATTTTATTGAAAAATCATGAAGACTTCAAGGAAAAAAATATATTATCCCTGAAGTAAGTATTTTCTATGTTAAGAATTCTTTTGATATGAGTTTCTAAAAGGGAGAATATATATATATATATATAATATGCACTACAAAAAAATTTAATTTTGAAAAATAATTCACAAAACAAAAGGTATACTAAGTGGAAGCATATGGATAGGAGAAGTCCGTGAGTTGAGAACTTTGTATAAAGGTTAAGTTAGATGTGTAAATGTTTTTTTTTACACTAATGCCAAAGGGTGAGAATGTTATTTCTATAAAGATTGCCTATTAGAGTAAAAATGTGCACAAGTATTGAGTTATCATATTACCTAAGCTTGTTGGAATATTGGTTGGAAGCATGAATACTATTGATATGTTATAAGCATGACTGAGTTTGTCATTGATGTCAATATAGCATGTTTTATGTTGACATGGAAAGTTTTTTGTGGTATCTAATCAAAGAATAATAGAAAGATCAAGTTGGTATAGATGGCTAGTTGAGAATTCTAACCACTTGAGTTTATGGGAGATAATTCTAAGTATTTGGTATATGCAGATAACATTGGAAGAAGAAAGGAAAAACCTAGAAGAAGTTGTGTAATTTTTGGTGATGTCTATGTGAGATAGAGTTTATAGAGGCATGTTCTGGTAAAGTTGTTATATCTCCTAGTAGAGTTTATATCTTGAGGATTGAGGTTGAGAACATGAAGAAGATATGTTGAGGATGATGTGGCTAAGCTCGTTTATCATAATATTGTGTGTATGGAAAATTATTCAAGTTGTAAGGTGGAAGTATATGGTTATTACTAAGTGTAACATGTTCTCAATGTGGTTCTATAATAATTAATTGAGAAGGTCAAATAGTAAACTCAAGGAAATTTTTTATGGACTCAATATAAAGGGAGGAAATTTTCCTTTATCATTAGATGTGATGATATAGATGAATGAGAATTGTGAATGTTTGAAAACCAATAGAGAGTGTGGAATGCAAAGTTGAGCAGAGCAATGCAAAAGTGAAGGAAACTTCATTTTCAAGGTTTTTTTGAATGATCCAAGGTTTGGGACTTAGTCTACAAGGTCTGGCAATGATTGGTCTGGTTGACAAGACAAAGGAAATAGTAGAGGAAAGAAGAGGATAATAAAAAATTACTTATTTGAGTAGTGAGCTCTTCTTGTAGTTGAAATTACATGTTTGACAAGTGGGCTCTTCTTGTATACATTATACCACACCTCCTAATAAGGTTGGCACAACTCCAAATAGGGTTGGAATCTCCTAATAAGGATTCAAGTCTCATAATAGTGACTCATTGTACTAAGTGTTGTAATAGACTCCTAATATGGTCCATCCTCTAACAAGGAATATTTATATTAGTACATAATCTTGTGGGCATAATTCCCATTGGTGTTTTCCCTCTCATCAAGGGTTTCTCTAGTCAACATATATAGTGTAATTTCCTATGTGCACTTTATTATGGTTGTTTTTTACTTTGATTGAATGGTTAAGTTTGTTTAATGAAGATAACTATTTTAATTGTTGGATAATTGATTCACACCCTAGTCAATTATCTTGATGGACTATTGTTTCTAATAATTGGTATCAAAGCATTAGGTCCTTGAAGAAAAAGTTTAATAGCTTTGGCAGATCCATGGTGAACATGTTCAGGACAGATAGTCTAAAGTTTGATGAAACAAATTATGATAACTAGAAAGAAAAGATGGAGACACATTTGTTATGTATGGGTCCAAGATATTGGATCTTAACAAAATAAAAAAAGACAATCATTGAAGAAAAGGATTTGGAAATTTTCACCAAAGTAGAAAGAGATCTTTTCATGTATGACATGAGAGCTAGGGAAGCACTATTGAATACACTTCTTAAAATTGAGTGCAATCAGGTAAAATCACTTACTACTTCACATTTGATTTCGACAGCTTTGAAAAATAGTTTTGAAGGTGATGAACATTCTAAGAAGTTGAGGCTACAAAGTTTGTTTTCTGCATTTTAAGATACTAAAATGATGGAAGATGAATTTACAAGAACATATATAGGTAGGATATCAGAAATTGTACTATAGGTATTAAAGCTCAAGTAGGAACCAAAGAAGATGATGAGATTATATGGAAGATATTGAAGACTCTAATACCACTATTTAAGTCAGCAATTTAAATGATATAGTTTTTGATATCATGTACCAAAGATTTCATAAAGGAGAAATTGTTTGGAAGACTTGAAGCAGTTGAGAATGAACTTTGATTGTTCAAAGAATTGACCAAAATAGAGACAAAGATTGATGAAGCAGTAACACTTCTAGTAAGAAGAGAAAAAAGGGGTAAGAAAAACTTTAAATGTTGTACTTGTTATGAATATGGTCATTATGCATGTCTAAATGTCCTAAAAGGGAGAAAATTTAGAAGGGAAATCATAAGCCTAGAAAAGATAGAGATTGTTCGTATGCAAATGAAGATAATGATTCTAATGAACAACTACTAGTGATGATGAAATTGGATTTGTGGCAATTAAAGATGAATTGTTAGAGAAGATAGCTTTGCTATTATAGGTTGAGAAGAAATCTAATTAGATAATTGAAAATGGTTGTTCACATCATATGACTAGTGATATGAACAACTTTGTTCACTTCAAAAGTTAGGATGGAGGAATTTTCAGAGTTAGAAACAATACAACATGCCAAGTAAAAGGTCTTGGATCTATAACTCTTGATGGTAAAAACTAATACTGAGGATGTATACTTTGTTGATGGTTTAAAGCACAATATTTTGAGTGTTGGAAAACTAGTAGACAAAGGTTATCAAATGTAGTTCACAAAATAAACATGCATGATTAGAGATAAAGATGGAAAGGTAATTGGAATAGGAACCAATTCTAGAGGTAATGTATTTCAGTTGAATCCTATTGAAATGACATGTTTGGTTGCAAAGGTAGATGATAGTTGGTTATGGCATAGGAGATTTTGTCATATAAACTTTGATATTATTGTGAGAACTAGTAGAATTTTTTTTGTTAGAGATTTTCCCAAGATTATAAAGCCTACTCATACAATTTGCAAGGAATATGTTTTGGCAAAGCATAAAAAAACTTCTTTTCCCTGCAAGAAGTTTAGTACTATAGTGAAGTTGGAGATTGTTAAAAGTACAAAGCTATGTCATATTTTAGGTTGACTATTCCAAATGACTAAATTTGATTATTTTTGTCTAAAAATACATTTTTCTCAAACATATGATCTAGATAAATTCATTATAGCTAACTTATATATGGTCTCACACTTTTTCAAATGGAAATATCTATTAAATGCACATTTTATACTAGTTTGTATCCAATTACTAACATAAAAATATTATTTCAAAAAATTGACATTTCAATAACTCTTACTATTTTTTTAAATTTTTTTTTAGTAAAATAAAAACACTATTTTATAGAGCTCAAAGTCAAGAATATTCTTATATAGAGTTTATATTGTTTTAATTAGATATAGTATATTGTAATTAAAAAATTCTACAAGCACATATTTCAACACTTGAAAAGATGTTGATTTTGAGAAAGAAAAAGAATTAAATTATATAAAAAAAATTAAAAATTATATGAACTTCTAAAGGAGACAGTTCACTTCTAGAATGTATAATTTTTATTTTGGTTAGAATAGATTTGATTTGAAAAATGTGGTGGGAGATGAAAACTATCTATTTCAGGTGAGTTGAAATTTGAATCACTATAAAAGAAAAAATATAGTTCTAAAGTCAATTTTTATTTTTGAATAATCTACATATATGTGTTATCTATAACATAGTTTGAGTTCAAATGAAAATAAGTTGATTTTCATATAGTTTTGTGGTGTGAACTAAACCCCTAGTTTTCAACATTTTTCAGCAACTAAAAAATTATCTATAAAAAATAAGAAAATCTGTGATTTCTTATTCCGAATAATTATTAAAAATTATAATCAATAACTTCAACTATTTCCACATATTTCAATAGTTTACTTCATTTTCAAATTCTAAACAATAATACCAATTTTATGTCATTGAAGGTGAATAGTTATACTTTTGTTAGCCTTTTCCTTTACAAAAGCATGACTCTGGTCTATGCTTTTACATGTACAAATCTTAGTAGTCCTATAAACAGTAAAGGATTCTATGGTGAAAGGTTTTTTTATGATTCTAGTTAATGAATTTTCTAGAATGATGTGGGTTGCATTTCTTAAAGAGAAATCTAAACCATTTGAAAAGTTCAAGATATTCAAGAAAAACGTTGTTGGAAATCTGATTGAAAAAATCATTATTGAGGATCAAAGAAGGAGATTCTTGAGAAGAAGGAAGATGGTTAATAAAAAATATTTTCAATCATTGTTTTATCATTGATATCAAACATGCTATTTGCTGGAATGAGAATTGGTTATAAGATCCAAGTACTATCACTTAGTCAATTGATGAAGAGGATTCAATCTATTGGAAATCTGATTGAAAAGCTCATTGTTGAAGATCAAAGAAGCAGATTGTTGCAAAGAAGAAAGATTGTTGTAAAAGAATGTTGTCAACCATTGTTTTTTCATTGATGTAAAACCTACTATTTGTAGGTATGATATTTTCTTATAAGATCCAAGTACTATCACTTAGTTGATTGATGAAGAGGATTTGATCAATAAGATGTAACAAGAGCACCTAAGGGAAAGGTTGAGTTATGATGTTGTAATGAAATGAAATGATTAGTTAAGATAATGGTTAAATGATGTATTGATAGAATACTTAAGGATCTAGAGGTTGGTCACACTTACAAACGTTGGAGGAAGAAGTTTTAACAAGGTGATATGCAAAGCTTAAACTTAGATCATTAGTGGATGCTGAGAAAATTCCCTGTTGGAGCTAAGCATTAAGAAAACTATAGTGTGTGCTGAGTGATCCTTAGGTGCCAATTGAAGAACAAGTGCCAAGCATCAGGAAAATTCTTAGTTGGTGTTGAGTAATCTTCAAGTGCCAAGCATCAAGAAAAACATAGTTGATGCCAAGTAACACAGTATGTGTCGAGCACCAGTATTAAAATAGTGTCGAGCTGTTACATTATTTCAAATGATGAAGATTTGCCAAATCTAAGCTAACATAATGGTTACATTGAATTTTGTGAACGAGTTGAAAGATAAGAATGATAAGCTGGTGGCACAGAATCCTATGTAAACCATTTTTGGGCAAATTCTAAAGGATTATTCAAGAAGTTTTTAGAGGAAATAGAATATGGGTTAGATGCAATGAATCCTACCTAATCGATGCAAATTAAAAATAAAGAATGGAAGAATCGAGCGGGAAAAGGACCTCCAAGATTTCTTTTAAGGAGTCATAGACCAAGAAGCAAAGAGTTGCTAATATGTTTGTTGTTGAAGAGCCAAATCTATGAAGTAGTTAGAAGGGTGTCAAGGGGGAGACATCTAGGAGAAGGAAGAGAACAAAGGTTCTACTTCTATGAGTATTCATGAAGAGATGATTGCACTAGTACATTGAATATAGAGACTCAAGGAGACTAAGCTTGAAAGGAGGGCAAGCTATCAGAGTTGTAGAGATTGAAGGCCAGGCAAGGGTATGAGCTAAGAAGTGATATGAGATTTTCAAGTTAAGTTGTAAGTTGTAGTTAGGTCAAGATTTTCTAATAATCTCTAGCAATTGTATTAGATCTAGAAATCCTATGGATTTAGGTTGGTTTAATAGCCATTTGTAAATCCTTTAATGGGGTGGCATTCCAATTGAATGTTCTAAAGTCCTCTAACTATGCCCACTTCTAACAGGGTGGTTAAATCCTCTAACAAGGTCACATTTGATACTATGTTGTAAGCCTTTAATAGGGCAAGCCTTTCATAGGCCATCACTATAGAAGAGTGAGAATTGAGTAACATGTTACTGGTGGTTTTTCTCAAATTGGGTTTCCATGTAAATCACTGTGTTATGTGTTGATTTCTTATGTGTTATGCTTGCATATTGATTTACAATAACTTGCTAATTAGTAAAGTTAAAGCTTGGATGAATGAATGGTTGAATGAGCTCACTATACTTAGTGAAAAGTTTGAATAAAGACATTTGGACCTTGAATAAATGATTCACCCCCCCATTTATTCTAAAACATTTTTAACAATTGGTATTAGAGCCATCTGCTGATTTAGTTTAAAGGTACTAGAAGTAGGAAGATCAAGATGTCCAAGAGAGAGGTTTCCAAGCTCAACAAAGAGAACTTTACTACATGGGAGAGTCTAATGAAATTGTACCTTGGATCAATAGGACTATGCACAAACCTTAATTGGAATAGAACATGTAACTCCTCTCACTATAGATGATTTGAACAAAAAGGAGCACAATCAAGTAATGTTAGAAATTGCCTCTACACTTAACTATGCAGAAAATGATGACATTGAAGACTATGACACTACATTCAAAATGTGGAAAACCTTATCAAAAATCTATGTAGGAGATCAGAATGTCCAAAGAGCAAAGAGAGAAAGCCTAAGAGGAAAGTTTGATGACAAGAAAATGGAGGAAGGTGAAAATGTTGCCCAGTATGTTGCAAGAATGAAAGAAGTAGTGAATGCAATAAGAAGTCTAGGTGTTCAATTAGAAGAAGTAAAAACCATTAGAAAATAATCAAGAACTCTACTTCCTATCAATGCTATTAGAGTTTTAGCCATCCAAGAGCTAAGGTGTGTACAAGGATACACAATAACCTTTGAAGGAATAGTGGAAAGACTTACTGCATTTAAGCTATCCAATTTTGATAACTACGGACCTAAGAACCTTGAATCTACCTTCAAGGCCAAGATGAAAATAAAAGACACTAAGGAAGACACATCAAACAAGAAAAGAAGAAAAGGAAAACATACATCCCATGATAGTATTGCAGATGAGGAAGATGTGGAATAGTTAGAAGCACTACTGGGTAGGAGATTCAATAGAGTTAATTAAAAGGTAAGCTCCCTATCATATGTTTCAATTGCAATGAAGTAGGTCATATCTCTACAAGATGTCCATTGAAGAAGAACTACAAAGAAGGAAACAAGCATACGAACGAGAGAGAAAATGACAAAAAAGATTACAAAGAAGAAGGCAAGAGATGCTACATTGTTGAAGAAGATTATAATGAGAATGATGATAAAGTAGTCTATGTGGCCATGAAGGATGAATCAAAAGAAGATGAAGCAAAAAAATTGGTTATCTATGTGAACAAGAATGACAAGTGGATCATAGATAGTGGATGCTCACATCATATGACAGAGATAAAAGTAAGTTTATTACCTTTACTCAATACGATGGAATTAGTGTTAGATTTGGTAATGATGCTCCATGTCAAATCAAATGAAAAGGTTCTATTAAGCTCATAGAGAAGATTTCATGTGACAATCCATACTATGTTGAAGGATTGAACTATAACTTATTGAGTGTATCACAGTTAGGAAATGTAGGTTGTAAAGTTGAATTTGGAAGCAAAACTACCAAGATCTATGACACATATGGAAATTTGTTAAGAAAAGTTGAACAAACTAGGAGTAATCTATTTTACCTAGATATGGAAGATGCAACATGTCTTGTTGTTAGACTTGATGATATGTGATTGTGGCATAAAATGTTGTGTCATGTTAACTTTGATAATTTGATTAGCATCAACAAGAAGAAGAAGAAGGTTAGAGGATTTCCCGAGTTGAAGAAACCTGAAAACACAATGTGCAAACAATGTCAACTAGGGAAGATGGCTAAGTCTAGTTTCAAAAGAAAAACATAGACTTCCAGTGAAGTACTAGAACTAGTCCATATAGACTTATGTGGTCCAATAGAAGTACAAAGCTACCTAGGAGATAGATACATATGCTATTTGTACATGACTATTCTAGGATGATGACTTCTATGTTCTGAAAGAAAAAATATAATGCATTTCAAAATTTTAAGTGGTATTTGGCCAAAGTTGAAAAGGAAATAGGAAAGAACCTAAAATTCCTAAGGTCAGATAGAGGAGGTGAGTTCATATTGTCACTTAGGTTTGCACCCTTGTCCAAGGCCTATGCATGAGGACAACCTAGTGAAACATGGAAACAACCTCCAAGCTATGGGACTTGAACTATGAGGTTGAGTCTTCGAAGAAGGCTGGCTTCCTCTTACTATCAGGGTGCACCTAACTAATCTTGGAGAGGAAAAGGGAGAAGGAAAGCATGAAAGAAAATCTACCTAGTCTAATCTAAAGAGGTGATGCACCAAAATAGAGTGTTCAGACCAATCCCTACCCATATATGCACTACTGAACCAGAATGAAACTAAGGATATACACATCTAGACTTGCTTTGATCTAATAACCACATGCAGATCAAAAAACCAAGATGAATGACACAAGGAAAGCGGTTCACTTATATATAATTCATAGGCCAGTGGAGATACAGTCATGCAGATTACAGACTTTCACAAAACAATGGTGAAGGAAAAGAGTTCTTGCACTTTCATACCAATGGCTGAAGGAGATAAGTGGAGAATCATACAGTTTAGAGGCATAGGAAAATTTACAATAGAATTGCACAGCAATAGTAGAGAAAAGTCAGAGAAAGGTCCCCTAACAAAATATACAAAAGTTGCTTTTATAGTTCAGGCATTACTGAGATCTCTTCTAGCTGAAGTAACCTCACAACTACTTGCCATTAAGTTTTGCAGAGGACAATCAAGGGAAAATCTGATCGAGATGCGGATTTAGACACAATGATTTGGAACAAGGCCCTGAGAAGACCGAAATGGTGCCATAACTATGTTCTGACCCGGTAGATGGATCCACCATGATGAGAGAATGCCCCTTCTATGTTTATCACTCATTTTGGAGTAGCTAAGCATTGATCACAAGATCAAATTTCACGGCAAACTTGACTTCTTCTATTTTTGGTTCATGAATCAATAGGTCAAAGAGTCAACAAAGTCTCACAAGCCAATTCGGCCATGCAGGCCAATTACCTCCCTTTGTTTTGCCACCTGGGAAGTCTTTCTGCGGTTGACCACCTTCCTTTTATTGATTGGGTGCTATGTCGCTATGGATGAAATAATCAAAATTTTTTGATAGTGCCATAGCACCCAGTGGTAAACTTCTATTCAACTAACTGCACCACCCTTTAAACTGTTAACGTTAACTGTGATGTCTCCAAACTTGATCGCAACATTAACTGTCAGTCGTTAACTGTTAACCTTGGTCGAGCCAGCAAGACACATGTCATCAAGGCGCTATGTCACTATGGTATACAATGTGCAACTTTCGATGGCGAGATAGCGCTAACCATCGATCTTCCTAAAATTTGATGATCATGAAGACTTGTCATAATACTATACTTGTTCTTACTCAAGCCCATCATACCTGGTGCCATCTCGACAACTATACCACACTTTGAATGACACCTAGCAATCCTTGGCACATACACCTTAGTGAGACCTGGCCCCCTGACCCATGTGGCAAAAGGGCACCATGTCTCCATGGTTAAAATTCTCGCAGTTCTACATAGCGAGATAGTGCCTGCCATAGATCTGCCTTAGATCTATGGTGCTCAAACTCTTTGTAGGATTGCATACTTGGTTAATTGGATGGGCCAATCAAATTCGCCTACATACTTTGACCTATCTGACAGCTGCCATGGAAGACAAGCCACCTATTTTATCCAGCAACCCACAAGACAAAAATGGACCCACATGCCACACGTCACCGAGGCGCTATGTTGCTATGGTATATAGTGTGCAACTTTTGATGGTGAGATAGAGCTAACCATCGATCTTCTTGAAATTTGACGATCATGGAGACTCATCATAATACTATACTTGTTCTTACCTAGACCCATCATACTTGGCACCATCTCAGCAACTGCACCACACTTCAAATGACACCTGGCAATCCTTGGCACATACACCTTGGTGAGACCTGGCCCCCTGATCCACATGGAAAAAGGGCACTATGTCACCATGGTTAAAATTCTCATAGTTCTCCATAGTGAGATAGCACCTATCGTAGATCAGGCCCAGAGAAGATCGAAATGGTGCCATAACTGCGTTCTGACCCGGTAGATGGATCCGCCATGATGATAGAATGTCCCTTCTATGTTTATCACTCATTCTGGAGTAGCTAAGCATTGATCGCAAGATCAAATTTCATGGCAAACTCGACTTCTTCTATTTTTGGTTCACGAATTAGTAGGTCAAAGAGTCAACAAAGTCCCACAAGCCAACTGGGCCATGCGGGCCAATTACCTCCCTTCATTTTGCCACCTGGGAAGTCTTTCTATGGTTGACCACCTTCCTTTTATTGATTGGGCACTATGTCACTATGGATGAAATACTCAAAAAAATTTGATAGTGCCATAGCACCCAGTGGCAAACTTCTATTCAACTAACCGCACCACCCTTTAAACTATTAACGTTAACTGTGATGTCTCCAAACTTGACCACAACATTAACTGTCAGTCATTAACTGTCAACCTTGGTCGAGCCAGTAAGACATGTGTCATCAAGGTGCTATGTCACTATGGTATACAGTGTGCAACTTTTGATGGGGAGATAGTGCTAACCATCGATCTTCCTAAAATTTGATGATTGTGAAGACTTGTCATAATACTATACTTGTTCTTACCCGGGCCCATCATACCTGGTGCCATCTCAGCAACTGTACCACACTTTGAATGACACCTAGCAATCCTTGGCACATACACCTTGTTGAGACCTGGCCCCCTGATCCATGTGGTGAAAGGGCACTATGTCTCCATGGTTAAAATTCTTGCAGTTCTCCATAGCGAGATAGCATCTGTCGTAGATCTGCCTTAGATCTATGGTGCTCAAACTCTTTGTAGGATTGCATACTTGGTTAATTGCATGGGCCAATCAGATCTGCCTACATACTCTGACCTATCTGACAACTACCATGGAAGACAAGCCACCTATTTTATCCAGCAGCCCACAAGACGAAAATGGACCCACATGCCACGCGTCACTGAGGCACTATGTTGCTATGGTATACAGTGTGCAACTTTCAATGGCGAGATAGAGCTAACCATCGATCTTCTTGAAATTTGACGATCATGAAGACTCATCATAATATTGTACTTGTTCTTACTTGGGCCCATCATACTTGGTGCCATCTCAGCAACTACACCACACTTTGAATGACACCTGGCAATCCTTGGCACATACACCTTGGTGAGACCTGGCCCCCTGATCCACATGGCGAAAGGGCACTATGTTGCTATGGTTAAAATTCTCACAGTTCTCCATAGTGAGATAGCACCTATCCTAGATCTACCTTAGATCTACAGTGCTCAAGCTCTTTGTAGGATTGCATACCTGGTTAATTAGATGGGCCAATTAGATCCACCTATGTACTTTGACCTGTCTGATAGCTGCCATGGAAGACAAGCCACCTATTTCATCTAGTAGCCCATAAGATGAAAATGGACCCACATGCCATGCATCACCGAGGTGCTATGTCACTATGGTATACATCATACAACTTCTCATGGCAAGATAGCGCCCATCATTGATCTGAACTGATCTAACAGCGAGCACCCTTGTCCAGACTTCTCAGTGCATAGCCAATAAGAACCGGCCACATGCCAACTATCTGATGAATCCTCGTTGATATTTTATGGGGCACACTTGGGACTCATCGGACACATGAAATAAGGGAACTATGTCACTAACAATGAGAAGCTCCAATTTTTTGATAGCACCATAGCGCCCACCATGAAATTGGCAAAACCCAGCATCGGAGAAACAATTGAGAAAAAGGGGACCCATTGGACACGCGACAGAAGGGTGCTATGTCGCTAACATATTCACCATGCAATTTCTAATGGTGAGATAGCACCAACCATCGATCTACCTTAGATCTATGATGGAAGGCTTGCAGGCTGCAAAAAGTATTATAAGGTTTGATTGAGTATTAAAATAATACTAACTCTGTACACTAGCCGTTGGCGAGTAAACATTTAAAATTTGAATCCTGGCGGGGCATAAAAATGATAACAATTCACATTAAAGGAGTTTGAAATATTTTTCAATGACAAAGGTATCAAAAGGAAAACATCAGTATCAAGAACTCCACCACAAAATGGTATTGCTGAAAGGAGGAATAGGCCATTAATTGACTATGCTAGAACCTTGATGATGGAGAAAAATGTTGCACTAAATTACTAGAGAGAAGCTATAAGTACTGTAGTCTACACACTGAATAGAGTTCAAGTCAAGAAAGGTACAAATGCAACACATTTTGAACTATGGTATGGTCACTCACCTAATGTTAAATATTTCAAAGTATTTGGTTGTAAATGTTATATTCTTAAAGATACTAGAAATGGAAAGTTTGATGCAAAGAGTGATGAAGGCATATTCCTTGGATACTCCACTAGAAGTAAAGCATATAACTGTTTGAATAATAATACTAACAAGATTGTGGAGAGTGCAAATGTAAATTTTGATGAGCATGTAGAAGTTAAGGTTGATGAGTCCGAGAAATTAGAGGATTATAGATCCTTTGTACACTTTCTTGAAGGAATGATTGTTGAAGACAATGCTACAAATCAAGTTGGGAATTAGCAACAAACTTCAATATCTGTTGAGTCCCAACTTGTGAATGTCGAGCTATAGGATGCAGAAAATGTACATTTTGGTTTTGAAAATAGTATACATGAGAGGAATGATGAAGTGCCAGATGAAGAAGAACAAAATGACTCTAAAGCTAAAGGATCAAACATGGAAAGAAGGAGTGAACCAATATTAGCCAAGTACATTGGAAGACATCACCCTACAGATCAAATCATTGGTGACAAGGATGCTAAACCAATGAAAAGAAATAGACTAAAGAATGTTTCATATCTATTAAGCAAGGTTGAATCTAAAATAGTGAAAGATGCACTACAAGATGATGATTGGTATAAAGCCATGGAAGAGGAGATAGATAAGATTGAGAAGAACAAAACCTGGTCTCTAGTTCCTAGACCAACTGATAAGAATGTGATTGGTACCAAATGGGTGTTTAGAAACAAACTTGATGAAAATGGAGAGATAACAAGAAAAAAAGTCAGACTAGTTTGCAAAGGCTATGCACAAGAAGAAGGATTGGATTATGGAGAAACATTTTCCCCTATTGCAAGAATGGAAGGAGTAAGAACATTACTTGCATATGCTACATACAAATGTTTCAAAGTGTACCAAATGGATGTGAAGTCTACTTTTCTGAATGGTATACTAGAAGAGAAAGTCTACATAGAACAACCAAAGGGATTTGTAGATGAGAAGAACAAGGACATGTTATGCAATCTACATAAAATACTTTATGGATTGAAGCAAGCACCTAGAGCATGGTACAAGAGACTGCACAAATATCTTGTGAAGATTGGATGTGAGAGAATAGATGACAATAGTAACTTGTACATCAAAGCTAAAGAAGGTAAATAAATTTTGATATCAAAAATCTTTTTCGATGACATAATATTTGGAGGAAAGATTTTGCTGACCAAATGAAACATGAATTTGAGATGTCAATGTTTGGATAAATCAAATTGTTTGTTGGATTACAAGTACATCAATTGAAGCATGGCATATTTGTGACCCAATCTAAATACATCAAGGGGGTACTCAAAACATTTGGGTTAGAAGACTCAAAACCATTTAGCATGCCAATGGCAATTGGACATAAGATATCCAAGAATGATGAATCTGCTGAAGCAAATTAGACAATGTATAGGTCAATGATTGGATAGTTGCAATATGATGTATATAGTAGACTAAACATTGCATTAGTTGTTGGAATAGTAGCAATATTTTCTGCAAATTGAAGAGAAAATCACTTAATGGTAATAAAGAGAATACTAAAATACCTAAAAGGAACTAATGACTTTGGTTTTTACTACAAGAGGAGTGAGAAATTTGAATTGAAAGCCTACACTAATGAAAATTGGGGAGATAAAATTGATGATAGAAAGAGCACTAGTGGAGGAGCACTTTTCTTTGAAAGCTAGACCTCACAGTCCACTGCTAAAGCTGAATATGTGCCAGCTGCTATAAACTGCACTAATATTGTATGGATCAAACATTTGCTACAAGGTATGAAGGAAGAAGAAATTGAGCTTGTGATACTTTATTGTGATAATACAAGTGATATCAATATATAAAAGAATCCAGTAATGCATGCTAAAACTAAGCATATTGCAATCAAGTATCACTAGGTAAGAGAGTTGGTAGAAGACAAGAAAGTGAAGATGGAATATGTTAGCTCAAAGGAATAGATTGTTGATATCTTCACAAAAGCATTACCTAAAGATTCTTTTGAGTATCTTAGAGATAAGTTAGGAGTGATACCCCTAGCCAATGCTATTTCAAGCACAAGAAAGTATGCCCTGCATTAAATGAGAAAAATATAGAAGATTTCACACATTGATGTAGAGGATGTTTACTTTAAGATTAATGCCTAAAGTAGTAGAACTACTGAAATTATAAATTAATCACAAGCAAGGTGATAGAGGGAGATTGAGTAAACATATAAAAGCTACATTTGCATACTAAGATGCTAATATGTCTTTGGAATTATTGTCAAAAAGGGAGAAGATGTTTGAAACTGATCAACAAGAGAAGGATCAAGAGAAGGATCAAGAGGGAGAGATAGCAAAAACTAATCAAATGAAGATAGAGGGAGAAATTGATAGAAATAATTAGAGGTTGATTCAAATAGTAGAAGATGAGCAATACAAAGGGAGAAAGACAAAGAAAAGGATACAACAACAAAGAGCGAGAAGAAAAAATGAAGTAATCAAAATAGTAGAAGGAAAAGTGAAGTTACAATTTACTTTTTGGCATTTGACTTACTGTTCTAACCTAGTCAGCTTATGGTTGAATAGTTTAGTCTGATGGTTGATTAGTTTGTTTTCCCATCAATGCCAAAGAGGGAGATTGTTGGAAATATAATTGAAAAGCTCATTGTTGAAGATCAAAGAAGGAGATTATTGGAAAGAAGAAAGATTGTTGTAAAAGAATGTTTTCAATCATTGTTTTGTCATTGATGTCAAACCTGCTATTTGTAGGTATGATATTTTCTTATAAGATCCAAGTACTATCACTTAGTTGATTGATAAAGAGGATTTTATAAACAAGATGTAACAAGAGCACCTAAGGGAAAGGTTGAGTTATGATGTTGTAATGAAGTGCAAGGATCAATTAAGATAATGGTTGAATGATGTATTGATAACATACTTAAGGATATAGAGGTTGGTCACACTTAGAAACATTGGAGGAAGAAGTTGTAACAAGGTGGTATGCAAAGCTTAAACATAGATCATTAGTGGATGTCAACCAAGTTAGTTGAAGCCGAGAAAATTCCCAGTTGGATCCAAGCATCAGGAAAATTCTAGTGTGTGACGAGTGATCTTTAGGTGTCAAATGAAGACTAGGTGCCAAGCATTAGGAAAATCCTTAGTTGGTGTTGAGTGATCTTCAGGTTCCAAGCATTAGGAAAAACACAGTTGATGTTGAGTAACACAGTATGTGTCGAGTGCTAGTATTTCAATAGCATTGAGCTGTTGTATTATTTTAAATGATGAAGATTCTCCAAATCTAAGTAGATATAATGGTTACATTGAATTTTGTGAATGAGTTGGAAGATAAGGATGATGAGTTGGTGGAATAGAATCCTATGTAAAAATTTTGGGTGAATTCTAAAGGATTATTCAAGAGGTTTCTAGAGGAAATAGAATATGTGTTAGATGCAATGAATCCTACATAATCCATATGAATTAAAAATTAAAAATAGAAGAATCTAGTGGGAAAATGAAATCAAAGACTTCTATTTAAGGAGTTGTAGACTAAGAAGCAAAGAGCTATTGATACTGTTGCTGCTAAAGAGCCAAATCTGTGAAGTAGTTAGAAGGGTGTCAAGGGGGAGACATCTAGGAGAAGGAAGAGCATAGAGGCTCTACTTCTATGAGTGGTCATGAAGAGATGATTGCACTAGTACATTGAGTATAGAGACTCAAGGAGATTAAGCTTGAAAGGAGGGCAAGTTATCAGAGTTGTAGAGATTAAAGGCTAGGCAAGGCTATGAGCTAAGAAGTGATCTAAGATTTGCAAGATAAGTTGTATGTTGTAGTTAGGTCAAGATTTTCTAATACTCTCTAGCAATTGTATTAGATCGAGAAATCCTATAGAGATAGGTTGGTTTGATAGCCATTTGTAAATTTTTTAACATGGTGGCATTCCAAGTGAATGTTATAAAGTCCTCTAACCAGGCCCACTTCTAACAGGGTGTTTAAATCCTCTAACAAGGTCACATTTGACAGTGTGTTATAAGCCTTTAACATGATAGGCTTTTCACAAGGCATCACTTATAAAGAGTGAGAATTGAGTAGTATGTTACTGGCAATTCTCCCCAATTGGGTTTCCATGTAAATCACTGTGTTATGTGTTGATTTCTTATGTGTTATTCTTGCATGTTGATTTGTAGTAACTTGCTTATTAGTAAAGTTAAAGCTTAGATGAATTAATGGTTGAATGATCTCACTATACTTAGTGAAAAGTTTGAAGAAGGACATTTGGACCTTGAATAACTAATTCACCACCTCCCCACCCCTCTTAGTTATTCTAAAACATTTATAACATAATAAAAAAGGTGTAACAAAATTACCTTAGGGAAAGGTTGAGTTATGGTTTTGTAATGAAGTGCAAAGATCAGTTAAGACAATTTTTAAATGATGTATTTACAATATACTTGAAGATATAGATGTTGGCCACACTTAGAAACTTTAGAAGTATAATTTGTAAGAAGATTGACTGCAAAGCTTAACTAAGTTCATTAGTGGGTGTCGTGTAAGCTAGCTAGAGCAGAGCAAATGAGAAATCTAGTGTGTGCTGAGTGATATCAAAGAAGTTGAGCATGTTCAGGTGCCAACCAACGTAATAGGCGCAAAGCAAATAGAAATCTTCGTGGGTACTGAGTGATTCCATAGTAGTCTAGCATCAGTAAAACATAGTTGATGCTGAGTAACATAGTATGTGTCGAGCACTAGAATTTCAATAGTGTCAAGCTACTAAATTATTTGAAAAATCAAAGATTCACCAAATCTGAGCCAACATGGTTGTTACCTTGAATTTTGTGAACCAAATGGAGGATAAGGATGATGAGCTGGTGGTACAAAATCTTATGTAAACTATTTTTATGTAATTTAAGAGGAATCTTCAAGATGTTTCTAGAAGGAACAAGATGTGGGTTAGATTCAATTAATCCTATCTAATCCATTCGAACTAAAATTAAGGGAGGATAGAATCAAGTGGGAAAGAGAATTCCAAACTTCTATTTAAGGAGTCATAGGCCAAGAAGCAAGAGTAGCTGGTGTGCCAAAATTGCAAAGTGATTGAAGGGTGTCAAGGAGAAGACATCAAGGAGGAAGGAATAATAGAGCACAAAGACTCTACTTTGATAAGTGGTCAGAGAGAGATGATTACACTACTATGCTAAGCATGAAGACTCAAGGAGACAAAGCTTGAGAGGAGGACAAGATGTCAGAGCCAAAGAGATTGAAAGCCAAACAATGTTGTCAGCTAAAGAGTGATCTAAAATCTACAAGATAAGTTGTAAGCTATAATTAGGTCACAACCCCTTATTGTTACTCTCTAGCAATTGTATCAATGAGGGTAAAAATCCTATGGACTTAGGTTGGTTTAATAGCTATTTATAAATCCTTTAATAGGGTGGCATTCCAAGTGAATGTTCTAAAGTTCTCTAACTAGACCCACTTCTAATAGGGTGGTTAAATCCTTTAACTAGGTTACATTTAATAGTGTGTTGTAGCCTTTAAAAGGGTAGATCTTTCATAGGGCATCACTTTAGAAGAGTCAGAATTGAGTAGCATGTTATTGGTGGTTTTTCCCAAATTGAGTTTCCATGTATATCAACATGTTATGTGTTGATTCTTCATGTGTTATGCTTTCATGTTGATTTATAGTAACTTTCTAGGTAGGAAAATCTGAGCTTGGATAAATGAACAGTTTAATATGCTTAATTCACTTAATGAAAAGTTTGAATTGGACATTTGGATCTAGAATAACTAATTCATCCCCGCTCTTAGTTATTCTAATTCATTTCTAAAAATTGATATTAGAGCCATCTGCTGATTTAGTTTAAAGGTACTAGAAGCAGGAAGATCAAGATGTCCAAGAGATAAGTTCCCAAGCTTAACATAGATAACTTCACTGCATGAAAAAGTCTAATAAAGCTGCACCTTGGATCAATAGGTGACTATGCAAAAACCTCAATTAGAGTGGAACATGTAGATCTAGTTGGATCCCTTACTATAGATGATTTGAACAAAAGGAAGGAGCACAATTAGGAAATTCTGGAGATTGCCTCTACACTCAACTATGCTAAATTTGATAACATCAAACGATCTAACTCTACATTCAAGATGTGGAATGCCTTGTTAGATATCTATGGAGGAGATTAGAATGTTCAAAGGGAAAAAAGAGAATGCCTCTGAGGAAATTTTGATGACATAAAAATGGAGGAAGGTGAGAATGTTGCTCAATATGTTGCTAGAATGAAAGAAGTTGTGAGTACAATAAGAAGTTTGAGTGGTCATTTGAAAGATGATGCTATTAATAAAAAATTCTTAATAACCCTACTCCCTATATACACTATTAGAGTTTCAGCCATCCAAGAGTTAAGATGTGTACCAGGAAATGCACTAACATTTAAAGGTATAGTGGGAAGACTCACTGCATTTGAATTATCAAATTTTGATAATACAGACTTTAGAATCTTGAATCTACTTTCAAGGCCAAGCTACCACTAAAAGATACCAAGGAGGTAAGATCAAAGAAGAATAGAAAAGTAAAACATACATCCAATGACATCATCACAGATGAGGAAGATGTGGAACAATTGGAAGCATTATTGGCCAGAAGATTTCATAGAGGCAAAGGTAAATTCAAAGGTAAGCTTACTATCATTTTTTTTAATTGCAATAAAGTAAGACATATTGCTGCAAGGTGTAGATATAATAAGAACTACAAAGAAGGAAACAAGTACAAGAACAAAAGAGAAGATGATAATAGAGATTACAAGGACAAAGACAAAAAATGCTATATTATTGAAGAAGATTCTAATGAGAATGATGATGAAGTAGTCTATGTGGCCATGAAGGATGTATTAGATAAAGATGAAGCAACAAAATTGGTAATCTATGTGAACAAGAATGACAAGTGGATCATAGATGGTGAATGCTCACATCACATGACAGGAGACAAAAATAAGTTTTTTACCTTTACTCAAAATGATAGAAGTAGTGTTAGATTTGAAAATGATGCTCCATGTCAAATCAAAGGAAAAGGTTCTATTAAAATTACAAACCAAATATCATGTGATAATACATACTATGTTGAAGGATTAAACTACAATCTACTAAGTGTATCATAGTTAGGCACTGTAGGTTGCAAAGTAGAATTTGGAAGAAAAAGTGCCAAAATTTATGATACTGATGGAAATCTGATAGGAAAAGGTAAACAAACTTTGAGTAAAATATTTTACCTAGATATGGAAGATGCAACCTATCTTGCTATTAGACTTGATGATATGTGGCTATGGCATAAAAGACTATGGCATGTCAACTTTGACAATCTAATTAGCATCAACAAAAAAAAGAAAGTCAGGAGGTTGCCAAAATTGAAGAAGCCTGAAAGCACAATGTGCAAACAATGTCAACTATGAAAACTAAAAAATTCAAGTTTCAAAACAAAAACTTACACTTCCAAATAATTATTAGATCTAGTCCATTCAAACTTATGTGGTCTAATAGAAATCCAAAGCTACCAAGGAGACAACTATATAGTGTTATTTTTGGATGACTACTCTAGGATGATGAACGCCATGTTCTTAAAGAAAAAATATGATGCATTCCAAATGTTTATGTGGTATTTGGCCAGGGTTGAGAAAGAAACATGAAAGAGTTTGAAGTGCCTAAGATCAGACAGAGGAGGAAAGTTTATATCAAAAGAATTTGAGACATTTTGTAATGATAAAGGAATCAAGAGACAAACATCAGCATCTAGAACTCCACCTCAAAATGGCATTTTAGAGAGAAGGAATAGATCAGTGATAGACTATGCTAGAACATTGATGATGGAGAAGAATGTTTCACTCAAATACTAGAGAGAAATTATAAGTACTATAGTCTACACCCTAAATTGAGTCCATGTCAAGAAAAGTACAAATGCAACACCTTTTGAACTATGGTATGGTCACTCACCCAATGTAAAATATTTCAAAGTATTTGGTTGTAAATGCTATATTCTTAAGGATACTAGAAATGGCAAGTTTGATGTAAAGAGTGATGAAAGCATATTCCTTGGATACTCCACTTGAAGTAAGGCATGTAACTGTTTGAATACTAATACTAAAAATATTGTAGAGAGTGAAAATGTAAATTTTGATGAGCATGCAGAAGTGTAAGTTGATGAATCTAAGAAATTAGAAGAGTACAGATCATTTGTATACTTCTATGAAGGAATTCCTACTGAAGATGAAGCTACCAATCAAATTGGGAATTAGCAACAAATTTCAATATCAGCCAAGTCACAACTAGTGAATGTCGAGCTGAATTCAAAAGCTGATTTAAAGAATGAAAAAAATGCACATTCTGACTCTAAAAATAGTACACATGGAAGAGATAATGAAATAGTAGACAATGATGTACAAAGTGACTCTAAAGCTAAAGAACCAAACATGGAAAGAAAGATAGAACCAAGATTAGCCAAGAATGTGAGAAGACATCACCCTACAAAACAAATCATCAGTGACAAGGATGCAAGACCAATGAAAAGGAATAGATTAAGGAATGAATCATGTTGAATGAGCAAGATTGAGCCCAAGCCAATGAAATATGCACTACAAGACGATGACAAGTATAAAGCTATGGAAGAGGAGATATACCAGATTGAGAAAAACAAAACCTAGAACCTAGTTCCTAGACCAACTAATAAGAATGTAATTGGTTCCAAATGGGTATTTAGGAAAAAACTTGATGAGAATGGTGAGATCACAAGAAATAAGGCTAGACTAGTCTACAAAGGTTATGCACAAGAAGAAGGACTAGACTATGGGGAAGCATTCACCCTTATTGCAAGAATGGAAGGAGTAAGAACATTACTTGCATATGCTGCCTACAAAGGTTTCAAAGTTTACCAAATGGATGTAAAGTCTTCTTTCCTAAATGGTATACTAGAAGAGGAAGTCTACATAAAACAACCAGAGGGATTTGTTGATGATAACAAAGAGGATATGGTTTACAAACTACATAAAGCACTCTATGATTTGAAGAAAGAACCTAGAGCATGGTATGAGAGACTACACAAATACCAGTGTGAAGATAGAATTTGAGAGAATAAATGACAATAGAAACCTGTACATCAAGGTAGAAAAAGGTAAAAATATTTTGATATATGAAATCTTTGTTGATGATATAATATTTGGAGGAAAAGATATTCTATGAAAGAATTTTGTTGACCAAATGAAACATGAGTTTGAGATGTCAATGTTTGTAGAAATCAAATTCTTTGTTGTATTGCAAGTACACCAACTTAAGCATGGCATATTTGTGACCCAATCATAGTACATCAAGGATATACTCAAGACATTTGGATTAGACAACTCAAAACTAGTCAGTACACCAATGGTAACAACACATCAGTTATCCAAGAATGATGAGTCAACTAAAGTGAATTAGACAATGTATAGATCAATGATTGGAAAGTTGTAGTATGTTGTGCATAGTAGACTAGATTTTCTACAAATCCAAGAGAAAATCATCTGATGGAATTAAAAGGAATACTGAGGTACCTAAAAGGAACTGATGACTTTGGTTTATACTACAAGAAGAGTGAAAAGTTTGAGTTGAGAGCTTACACTGATGTAGATTGGGGAGATAACATTGATGATAGAAAGAGAACTAGTGGAGGAGCACTTTTCTTAGGAAAAAGATTGATTACTTGGACTAGCAAAAAATAAAGTTGTACCTCATTGTCCATAGTAGAAGTTGAATATGTTATAGATACTATAAGTTGCCCTAATATTTTGTTTGCAAGGTATGAAGGAAAAATTAATTGAACTTGTGATACTCTATTGTGATAAAACAAGTGCCATCAACATATCAAAGAATCTTGTAATGCATGCCAAAATAAAGCATATTGCAATTAAGTATCACTATGTAAGAGAATTAGTGGAAGATAAGCAAGTGAGGATGAAATATGTCAACTCAAAGGAATAGATTGCTGACATCTTCACAAAAGCACTACCTAAAGATACATTTGAGTATCTTAGAGGTAAGTTAGGGGCAATACCCCTAGCCAAGGATACTTAAGAAAAAACAAAACTAACCTGCATCAAATGTGTGGATTGTTGAAATATCACAAATTGATGTAGAGAATATTTACTTTAGGATCATGCCTAAAGCAATCAAAGTGTTGAAGTTCCAAATCAGTCATGAAGCAAGGTGACAAATGGAGAAATTGAAGTACCTACAAAGTGTTATACTTGCATGATGAAGATGCTGAAACAAAATGTCTTTGGAATTGTTGTGAAAGAGGGAGAAATATGCAAAAATTGATCAACAATGAAAGAAGGAGAAAGAGTTGATCAAAAACTTTTGAGGAGAAAGAGATTAAGAGTAGAAACTAATCAATATAATTATGCAAAAACTTATCAACAATAAAAGAAGGAGAAAGAGCTGATCAACATCATTTGAAGAGAAAGAGACCAAGAGAAGAAACTGATCAATAGCATTCAATTGGATAGAGGGAGAAGTAGCAAGAAACTAATCAAATATATAGGATCAAATTGACAAAGGGAGAAATAATGTAAGAGGAAGTCAGGAGTAGTACCAGATCAAAGTGAATAGAAAAAGAGAAAGGAAAAAATAGGTAAGAGGGAGAAGCAGAAGTAAAGTAATCAGGATAGTAGATCAAAGAAGGAGATGTGAAAATTGATGATAACACAATTTCATTTTGGCATTTGACTTACTATTCTAACCTAGTTAGCATTTTGAGAACTTGGTTGAATAGTTTGTTTTGAAGGTTGATCAATTTGGTTTTCCAACAATTCCAAAGAGGGAGATTGTTGGAAATCTGATTAAAAAGATCATTGTTGAAGATCAAAGAGGGAGATTGTTGAGAAGAAGGAAGATGGTCGATAAAGAATGTTTTCAATCATTGTTTTATCATTAATGTCAAACCTACTATTTTCTGGAATGAGAATTGCTTATAAGATCCAAGTACTATCACTTAGTTGATTGATGAAGAGGATTTAATCAACAAGATGTAACAAAAGTACCTAAGGAAAAAAGTTGAGTTATGGTTTTGTAATAAAGTGCAAGGATTAGTAAAGACATTGATAAAATGTTGTATTGACAATATACTTGAAGATACAGATGTTGGTCACACTTAGAAACTTTAGAAGTATAAGTTGTAACAAGGTTGACTACAAAGCTTAACTAAGTTCATTAGTGACTACCAAGCAAGCTAGTTAGAGTTGAGAAAATTCTCAGTTGGAGCTAAGAAAATGCAAAATCTAGTTTGTGTCGAGTGATACAGAATGAGATGAGCATGTTCAGGTGTCAAGGAAACAAAAAACTTAGTGGATGTCAAGTGATTTCATAGTAGGTGTCGAGCATCAGTAAAATGCAGTTGATGCTAAGTAATACAATATGTGTTGAGCACCAGAATTTCAATAGTGTTGAGCTGCTACATTATTTGAAAAGTCAAAGATTTGCCAAATTTGTGCTGACATTGTTGTTACCTTGAATTTTGTGAACCAAATGGAGGATAAAGATGATGAGCTGGTGGCACAGAATCTTATGTAAACCATTTTAAGAAAAATTCAAGAGGATTCTTCAAGATGTTTCTAGAAGGAACAAGATGTGGGTTAGATTTAATGAATCCTACCTAATCCATTTGAACTAAAATTAAAGGAGGAAAGAATTGAGCTACAAAGAGGATTTCAAACTTCTATTTAAGGAGTCATAGGTCAAGAAGCAAGAGTAGCTGGTGTGCCAAAATTGTGAAGTGATTGAAGGGTATCAAGGAGAAGACGTCAAGGATGAAGGAAGAAGAGAGCACAAAGACTCTACTTTGATAAGTGGTCAAAGAGAGATTATTGCACTAGTACACTGAGCATGAAGACTCAAGGAAAAAAACCTTGAGATAAGAACAAGTTGTTAGAGTAGAAGGGATTTAAAGTCAAGCAATATTGTGAGCTGAAGAGTGATCTAAAATCTATAAGATAAGTTGTAAGCTACAATCAAGTCAAAACTCCTTATTGTTACTCTATATCAATTGTATTAGTTAGGGTAAAAATCCTATGGAATTAGGTTGGTTTAATAGCCATTGGTAAATCCTTTAATAGGGTGGCATTCCAAGTGAATGTTCTAAAGTCTTCCAACCAAGCCCACTTCTAACAGGGTGGTTAAATCCTTTAACTAGGTCACATTCAATAGTGTGTTGTAGCCTTTAATAGGGTATGCCTTTCATAGGGCATCACTTCAAAAGAGTGAGAATTGAGTAACATGTTACTGGTGGTTTTTCTCAAATTGGGTTTTCATGTAAATCACTATGTTATGTGTTGATTCTTCACGTGTTATGCTTGCATATTGATTTATAGTAGCTTGCTAGGTAGGAAAGTCTAATCTTGGATGAATGAATAGTTCAATATGCTTACTTCACTTGATAAAAATTTTGAATTGGATATTTGGACCTAGAATAACTGATTCATCCCCCCCCCCCCCCTCTAAGTTATTCAAAAGAATTTCTAACAAGAGTTGAGAATGAGTCTAATATAAATTATAAATGTTTAAGATTAGATAGAGGAGGATAATTTACTTCAAATTAGTTTAAAATGTTTTGTGAAGAAAATGGAATTAAAAGATAGGTGTCAGCTCTAAGACCCCCTAAATAGAATGGCATTGTAAAGAGAAGGAATAAGTCTATTACAGAAGTTGCAAGAGCTATGTTAGTAGAAAATGATGTATCCAAGACATTTTGGAGAGAAGAATTGAATAAAGCAATCTATACTATGAATAGAGTAAAAGTTAGGAAGGCCACAAACAAGACACCTTATGAACTATGGTTTGCTCCTTCACCTACTATAATACCCTACCCAGAGATCCTCAGAACAAGGATGAAATACAAGCCAAGATATATATATTTATATATATACATATATATATATATATATATATATATATATATATATATACATACATATATATATATATACATACATATATATATATGTATATATATATACATATATATATATATGCATACATATATATATGTATATATATATACATATATGTATATATATATATACATATATGTATATATATATACATATATATATATATGTATGTATGTATATATATATATATATATATATACATATATATATATGTATGTATATATATATATATGTATGTATATATATATATGTATATATATATATGTATATATATATATATATATATATGGATGTATGTATGTATTCAAGTGTAAGTGTGCAAGACCACAACATACACAGATCACAAAGATCACAATGAAAGACTTAAGCACCATTCTGGCAACCAACAGATCTCATGACACCACTACCTAAACTGACAACATAAGACACAAAATTGAATTTGAAACAAAACATAATGAATCTAGAATGCAACAAAAAATGATTGAAGAGCACTTAAGAGGGTACCCTAAACACCTCCCAAAAATTTTGGGTGTTACTAAAAAGTTCCCGCTACTTGCTTGCATAGGTCTTTGCAATTTCTAGGTGATACTTTCCAATATCACATGACATTTCTAAAGAAGAAAGTTGACACTTCTAGGGATAGGGTAACACTATTCCTAAGAGAGTGTGATACCTTACCAATATCACACAACTCTTCACTAAGGAGGGTGTAATACTTTTCAGTATCACATGATATTTCTTCATTAGGAGTGTGGTACTTTCTAGTATCACACAATAGAATCCTAACAAGCCTGTAACACTTTATTGTATCATACCATGCTAACACATGGTTGCCCAGGAAAATGAAGAAAACACAAAAGGACAACAATAGAGGTTAAATAGAGTTCAAAATCTCCATAATGATAAGTACCAAATCCACACTTCAAGATGTAACACTCAAATAAAATACTGAAAGATGGAAAGATAGAAACAACATCAAAACATCTAATCAAATAATGAAGCAAAAGATTAGAAGGGAAACATCACAGAGAATTGAAAGAAACATCACCATAAGCAATTAAAAAATATAAATATGTGGTTCCTCTCAAATGTCAATATCACCATAAGACCATCATGGATCCTACCCATTCCCCACACATAACATCCCAAGTCAATGATTAGATCATCAGTACTATCATTATAGGGACATCGCTACTAAAACATGCTACAACATAAGCATAAGGAAATTTAATATGCTAGTGGAAAGCATAAGATAAACCTACAAAGTAGATAACGTCACCTATCACATGCTAATCATCAAAGTAAGGAAATGGTCAATAAATAACATCATCTAAATATAATATACAAGAATTCCAATGATAGAATAAATCACAAGAAAGCATACTCCAGAGCTTGAAGTAGCAAGTGATGAAATCCAACAATGGTCGCACTAGAACAAAAGACCATCTTTGTAGATTGGTCCCTAGTAGTGGTGAAGGTAGCTACACCTCCCAACCAAATGGCACCAATAGGTCCACACCCTCCATGCTAATGGAGATAATGATCTATCCACAAACACAAGCAAAACAAACATCCATGGCTATTACACATGCCCGACAATATGATGACGAAAGCCAAAACATAGACAATGTAAAACTACAAGTCCTAGTCATACACTCAATGAGCTACTAAGTAGGGGTTGACATCATGGAGATTTTCTTGGCATCGACAAGCCCAAGATAGTATTGATAGCTAAACTCCCCTATGGGAAACACACACTCTGGGTGGTAGATCTTCCCAACATAGGGCACACAAACCCAACTTTTTAATTATCTTCTATTTTATTAACATCCAATGTTTTATTTAGTTATCACTTATATAAAACTTCCTCTTCCAACTAGGAAATGGTCACCATGATGAGAGATAGAAGCCCCACCATATGCTACCCTACCCTACCCATGCTCATCCAATGCTAACAAATGAATGCTCACATACTCATGTGTGGTCCACCACCATCATGAACATCAAACACAAGGACTAGATGATAACACAAAGAAAAATCTCCCTCAACCAAAAATAGAATCCAAAGGATAGATCTAACATGCATCCCAATGCAACATAAAAGTGTAATAATGGTCTGACTGATATCCAAATGGATCATCTAGGTTCATGATGCATAGTGTGCCAAGAAAACCTGAAAAATTAGGGTGGCACACAAAATGAGGCAAAAACCCCAAAATTTTGAAAATTTTTGAAATTAAAGCCCATCTAGCCTTTGGGCACAAAAACCCCAAAAATCTAAAAATAAATGAATTCATACACCATATACAAAAATGACCAGCATAATGGCTCAAAATCTCAAACCCCCATCACAAAAATAGGGAAAACATTCATACTTGACCAAGTAGGTAGAAACAAAAAACATAAATGGAGGGGAACACTAGTTATTAGCCTCCTCACATACTGCTACAAGAAATGGAAGTTGAAACATAGAAAAAACAATAAAATGGGAAGACCCTACCTACAAGCAAAGGAGGCCAAAACTGAAACCCGTAGAACAAAATAAAATTCTCATCAAAATTGTCAAAAACCATAGCAAAGCGTGGTCTACCCAAGCCAAATCCAACAAGACCAACCTCGTGAAGATCCCATGCTCATAGATCCTAGAATGAACAAAATTAAAATCCATTAGATGACAATTTTTGAAATGCTCTCCAAATTCTAAAATCCCAAAATTAAAAAAGTGAGGAATTAAATTACTCTTTCAATACTTATTCACTTTTTGAGTGAATAGATGATTAGGGGAAATAGTCAATTATAGTAGCTGGACTTCGAATTGACCTAAAAAAAAAAAAGGTTATTCTTCATAATGGAAATTCACCTAAGGAAAAGCTACCAAAACTTAAATCCAAAAAGATTTAAAACCCAAAAACCCAATATCACATAAATAAACTTAACACTTTTGTGATAGATTGAACCTCTAAATACACATACAAACTCACTGGTCTAATCACATAATGCAAATGAGTTAAAATTTACTAACCACCGAAAGGTTTTAATTAAAACAATTAAAATAAGGATATGTTGACCATACAGGGATGGCATTGGTAAAATATGAACAACTGAATCACTAACTCCATGTTCCATTGCCAGGGATATAATTCCTACACACTAAAACACATAATCAAGTGCACTTGTATATAATATAATAGCCAAAGCAATTAATGCATTCAATAACTAATTAATCCATTTACACTGCTCATGTTCATAGAAAGTGTAAAGATACATGAATGAAGTAAATAACCATGGCATAAAATCCAGCTCATAACAAAATCAACAATTATGTTTAATAAACCATATAGCCATATATCATCATAGATCTACTATCATCTCAAAATAGCATCAACATGCAAATATGAAAAATTGAACAACATAGCAGTAAAGCATCTATGGTACTAAATCAAAGTATAACATTTGGCCCTCAGGTCATCTCAAAGTACATATAATAAGAGTAACAAGTATCTCTCGAATCAAAACATACAAGGTACAAAATACAAATACAAGAGGAACTACATCCTCCCCCACTACCATAGGCTTACTCCTGGAAGCTGGTAGAAAGATAGAGGTAAAATCCCCTCAATCATGTAGCATCTTCCCAAATTGTAGAGGTCTCATTGCTTGAGTCCCATAGGAACCTAACTTGCTCTATGTCCCAACCTCACAAGGTCAGCGTCTAGTGCTGTAGGATATGAATGGACTCTAAAGTAAGCTACCCATCAACTACCTACGAAGAATCCCAATCAAGAACATGGGTCACATTTGGAATATAATGCCTCAAAAGAGAAACATAAAAAACATCATGGATGCATGATAGGCTAGGTGGCAATGCTACTTGATAAGGAATAGGACCAATCCTCTTGAGTATCTCAAATAGTCTAACAAAATGTGGCACCAACTTAGAGCCTTTCCCATAATGGATGGGGCTCTTCCTTTGAGACACTCACAAAAACACCCTGTCACCAATAGAAAAGTGACGATCCAACCTATGAGCATCAACATACTTCTTCTGTGTGTCCTAAGTAGTAACTAAATTCTCCATAATGTAAACAACCTGTTATTCCATATCATGAAGTTTCTCTCGACCTAAAAGAACTCAGTCCTAAAAATGATCCTAACTCAAAAGGGTATGACATGGTATACCGTATAAGACATGAAAAGGTGACATGCCAAGAGAACTATGATACCCATTGTTGTATGCAACCTGAACAAGGTATAAATAGTCCTCCCACTTCACTTGCCTATCCATAGCATACATGCAAAGCATATCCTTTGAAACCTGATTCACTCTCTCAGTCTAAGCATCGATCTCTCGATGATAAGCCAAACTAAAATTGAGTTGCACGCCCACAACATGTTGGAGAGACATCCACAGACACTAGAACTCTATCTAAAACAATCTGATGAGGAATCCCATGCAAACAAACAATATCTGCCAAAAAAACATGCACTATAGAAGAGGTCGTGTAGGATGCTCTCATGGGTGAAAATTGTGTTACCTTGGACAATTTGTCCACTGTCACCATAATACAATTGTGTCTCTATGATGACATAGGCAACCCTGTGATAAAATCAATGGATATCATATCCCACTTCCACTTAGGAATGGTATGCAATTGCAAAAGACTCATGAATGTTGATGCTCTACCTTCACTCTCTAGCACTCAAGATATTTAGCAACAAAATTAGAAACATTGTGCCTCATTCCTATCCAAAAGTACATTTATTTGAGATCAGCATGCATCTTCTTGACTTTAGGATGTGTGGAATATAGTGCATGATGTGCATCAAGTAAAACCAAGGTACAAAGATCACTTGACATGGGTACATAGATATGCCCCATGTGTTGCAGTAGTCCATTAGACTCTAGAACATAACTATAAAATATCCCCTCAAGGGTACATCTAGACTTGATCTCCACCCTCACCTCCTATTACCATTTGTCACTAGTAAAATTCTCCAAGATATGGCCTTGCAAATCCACTCCTAATGACATCACTGATACCTCATGTCACCTTATTCTCAAGGCATCCATGAAAAAATTATCCTTCTCTTTAATTTAGTTAACATCAAAGTCATACTCACACAAGAACTCCATCTAGCAACATTGTTGTGCATTCAGGTTTCGTTATGTAAATATATACTACAAGCTCCTATGATTGCTATGCAACTCAAACTTGTTTCTAAAAAAAAAATGTGTCCAATAGACAAGGGCATGCACCATGGCCATGAGTTTCAAATCATGGGTGGGATAGTTAAGCTCATGGACCTTGAGTTTCCTAGACTTATATGCAATAATATGAAAATCTTACATCAACACTACACCCATGCCTTCCAATGAAGCATCTATGCAAACCATGAAATCACCTACAGGATCAGGCACTGCAAGGATTGGTGCACTAGTCAAACACTCCTTAAGAGTATTAAATGTTTCCTCACACTGGTCTAATAAAAAAAATTTCTTCCCTTTCCTTTGAAGAGAAGTGATGGGATGAGATACTAATGAGAAATCCTTTTTGAAGCGATAGAAGTAGCCTACCAATCCCATAAAACTATGAACTTCTAAGACATTAGTGGTTACCAAACAATCCATGGTAGCATGAATCTTCTTTGGATCTACTATAATTTCATCACTGAAAATGATGTTTCCCAAATACTTCACCTCTGACAAGAAGAACCCACATTTACTCAAGTTGCCAAACAACCTATGGTCCCACAACCATTACAATACTTGACATAAATGGACTTTGTGCTCCTCCATAGTCTATGAATAGATCAATATTTCATCCAAGAATACAATGACACACTGATCAAGGTAATTGTGAAATACTACATTCATCAGATTCATAAATACTAATGGCACATTAGTTAACCCAAAGGGCACAACTCTAAACTCATAGTGCCCATATTGTGTACAAAAAGTTGTTCGATGAATATCAACCTCCTAGATACGAAGCTAATGGTATCCTAACATAAGGTCAATCTTTGAGAACACTCATGCTCCCTTCATCTAATAAAACAAGTCATCTATACTTGGAAAAGGATAATAGTTCTTCACCATCACCTTACTCAACTATCAGTAGTCAATGCACAACTACAAAGAACCATCCTTCTTCTTCACAAAGATGATTGATGCACCCCACATGGATACACTAGGACAAATATGGCCCTTGGCCAACAATTCCTCTAACTGCAATCTAAGCTCACTCAACTCTTGAGTAGTCATGCAGTAAGGAGCTCATGAAATTTGCTCCACTCTTGGTACAAGATCAATTTGAAAATCAATGTCATGCTATAATGGAATTCCTAACATCTCATTAGGAAACACATCGGCATACTCATGAAGGAGTGTCTGATCATCAAATGTCACTATATGGCTTTCAGCTTCCTCGAGATCACTGAGAGACACAAGAAACAACTGGAAACCTTTCTACAAACTCTGCTTTAGTTGATTAGTTGAGATCATATGGAGCAAGACTGATCATGGGACTCCCAAAATTTCCACTTGCCCACCTATGTTGTCAACACAATGTATCATCTTATGATGGCAATTGATATTTTCCTGATGGATAGCTAACTAATCCATACCCAACACAATGTCATATGATCCCAAAGGTAGAATGTGTAGATCCACTATGGTGGTGAAGGTTCACAAATTCAAAACACAACCACTGACTAATGAGTCTACAACCACTTTGGAACCCATGGCTAACTCAACCTACCACCTCTCAACTTGACACATTGCCGCTAGCCCACATTGTTGAACAACAAATGGTGAAATGAAAGAATTGGAAGCACTAGAGTCAAAAAAAATTGAAGTTGAAATACCATGCAATGTACTTGTAGCCTCGATTACCATGCTCTAATGATCTTCTTGATAGTTTTCAACTACTACAAAGACTCTATGATTCCTACCCATGTCTCCTATAGTAGGCACATATCTCACTGTGCCCTTTCTAGGTCTTGGAGATGGTTTAATGGAGCACTCAAAATATTTATGGCCAGGTTGGTCACAAAAGTAATAGTTTCTAGTAAAGGTGGGACCTATCCTAGGACCACCCTAAGTGCACTAGCCCTACTAGAATTTTGCTAAACACTTTGAGGAGGATGATCCTACTTAGATTTTTGCCCTTGGTTTTGGTTATCTCCTTTCTCTCCTAAGGCACCAAAATCTTGTCTACCTATAGGGCATTTTAACCTTGATAAAAAAAGATGACTACCACCTTGAGAGGGTTTAGATTGAGCTTGTCCCTTCCCTAAGGATTGGGAATAGTTTGCATCTTCTCCCAAAGGTTGTGCACTTTGGTTCTAAGAACCAAATTTACCACTATACCCCCTAGCCACATTGTTCTCTTTGATCCTTGCCTTCTCCACAACAAGAGCATGTGTCCTTAGTTGATGAGCATGAACATCTCCAATGATAGAGTCTATGAGGCCCCTAACAAAATGTTAGGTGATGAGTGCATCATCATGCCTATAGCTCAAATACTATTTCAGACCAAGGAACTTCTTCTCATATTGATCAACTATCATAAAGCCTTGTTTAAGCTCATGGAATTCATCAATGTGAACCTTACGGTGCTGTGGTGATAGAAACTTCTCTCTGAACCTCTCCTTGAAGATCTCCCGGGTGAGATTTGAGACATTGATACATAGCCTTTCACTCTCTCCATCCCACCAAATGTAACCATATTCCCTCAGTTGCATGATCACACAATTGGAGTTTATGTTTCTTCCATAAGGTAATAATGAGAAATAATGCCCCATATCAAGTAACCAGGTCTCGACCTTGAGTCCTATTCCTTGGCTATCAAACTCTGGTGGTTTGGACCTCTGAAGTTCCTACATCATCTCAATTTGAGTGAGACTATAATCATCCCAACCATGGCCTCTCCAATAGTTCCATCTTCCACTAGGCGGTGTATGAGAACATTCACATTCATGCTCTTCCTCATTATTCTCTAAATGATGGGAATCACCATGATGAGATCCCTCTTCCTGATTATGATCCTTTTGGTGCTCCTTAACATGAGGGCCCAACCAAGAAAGAATCTTTTGAAGTATTGGCATTAATGCTTCCATGATAGCTTGATTAGCATTACCCTATTCTCCCTCTCCCTCTTGACCTCCCTCTTCATGGTTTTCTTCTCTACAATTACTACTATGGGTACCACCATGGCCACTAGGTCTACATGTAGGAGGCATCACTATGAGAACAAAAAAATAATGTCAAAATAATTGAATCACAAGCATAAGAGTCAAAACCATGAAAAAAAACCTAACTAAATAACAACCAAAATATAACAATACACAATGGAAGAAAAAACTAGAGTGGAAGCATAACATAGAGATCCCAATGTTTTAACTAGGCTATGATACTAGATGTAATGCCTTGCTCGGAGATCCTTAGAACAAGGATGAAATACAAGCCAAGATTTTTTATTTTTTTTCAAGTGTAAGTGTGAAAGATCACAACATACATGGATCATAAAGATCACAACATAAGACTTAACCACCATCTTGGTAACCAAAAAATCTCTTGATGCCACTACTTGAACTAACAATAGAAGATGCACAACTAAAATCAAAACAAAACATACTAAATCTAGAATATGATACTGAATGATTGAAGAGCACTTAAGAGGGTACCCTAAACACCTCTTGAAAATTTTAGGTCTTACTAAAAAGTGCCTACTGCCTGCTCGCATAGGTTTTTGCAATTTCTAGGCAATATTTTAAATTAACATTGGGCAATACTTTCCAATATCTCATGACATTGCTAAAGAAGCAAGGTGACACTTCTAGGGATAGGGAGACACTACTCTTAAGAGTGGGCAATACTTTACTAGTATCATACAACTCTTCACCAAGGAGGGTGTGATACATTTTAGTATCGTATGATATTTCTTCTTAAGGGGTGTGATACTTTCTAGTATTGCATGCTAGAATCCTAATGGGCATGTGATATTTTATTAAATTGCACCATGTTGACACATGGTCACCTAGGAAAAGAAAGAAAACACAAAAAGGCAAAAATAGATGTTAAACAGGGTTTAGAATCTCCACACTAGGGAGTACCAAATCCACACTTCAAGGTGTAACACTCGAATAAAATATTGAAAGATAGAAAGTTGGAAATAACATCAAAACATCTAATCAAATAACAAAGGAAAAGAATAGAAGGGAAACATCATAGAGAATTGAAAGAGACATCACAATAAGAAATAAAATAAACTAAATGCACGGTTCCTCTCAACCATCAATAGTATTATAAGACCATTGTGGGTCCTAGCTATCCCCTATGTGTAACATCCCAAGACACTGATCAAATCATTAGTACTATCATAATAGGGATGACACTACTAAAACATACTACAACATAAGCGTAAGGAAATCTAACATGCTAGTGGAAAGCATAAGATAATCCTACAAAGTAGATAACATCACCTATCACATACTAATCATCAAAGTAAAGAAATGCATCAATAAATAACATCAGCTAAACATGACATACAAGCATTCAAATGACAACATAAGTCACAAGAAAGCATACTCCAAAACTTGAAGTACCAAGTGATAACATCCAGCAATAGTCGTGCTAGAACAAAAGATAATCTCTATAAACTTGTCCCTAGTAGTGGTGAAGGTAGCTACACCTCCCAACCATGTAGCACCCATAAGTCCACACCCATTGTGCTGATGGAGATAATGATCCATCCACAAATACATGTAGAACAAAGATCCATCGCTAACACACACGCCAAGCAATATGATGATTGAAACCAAGACATAGACAATGCAACACTATATTTCCCAATCAGACACTCAATTGGCTACTAAGAAGAGGCTGACATCATGGAGAGTTGTTTGGCATCGACAAGCCCAAGCCAGTATTGGCAGCTAAAATACCCAACTAGAAATGCACACTCCAAGCAGCAACTCTTCCCAATAGAAGGCACACAAACCCAACTTTTTAATTATCATTTATTTGATTACCACCTAGTGTTTTATTTAGTTATTAGTTATATAAAATTTCCTCTTTCAATAAAGAAATGGTCATCAGGCTTCAATATAGAAGCCTCTCCATATGCTACCCTACCCTACCCATGCTCATCCAATGATGAGTGCCCGTAGGCATACAAATTTCCAACCCAACCCCAAAGATCACAACTTCTAAAAATAAAAAGGAAGATGGGGCCCTACAAGTTACCCAACAAATGTACACTCATGTACTTGTGTGTGGTGCACCACCATCATGAAGATCAAACATAAGGACTGGATGAGAACACAAAGCAGAAAGTCCCTCAACTAAAAACAAAATCGAGAGGACAAATACAACACACATCCTAGTGGAACATAAATGTGCAATAGTGGTCTAATAGATATTCAAACATATCATCTAGGTACATGACCCACGTTGTGCCAAGAAAACCTAATAAAATAGGGCAGCATGCAAAACAAGGCAAAAACCCAAAAATTTGGAAAATTTTTGAAATTAAAACCCATTTGGCCTTTGGGCACAAGAACTCTAAAAATACAAAAATAAATGAATTTGGATGCTACATGCAAAAATGGCCAGCATAATGGCTCAAAATCCTGAACCCCCATCCCAAAAATAGGGAAAACGTTCATAACCGACCAACGAGGCAAAACTAGCAAATAGAAATGGAGAGTTCTCAGCCTCTTAACATACTGCTACAAGAAATGGAAGCTAAAATGGAGCAAAAACAATAAAATGGGAAGGCCCTACCTGCCAGCACAAGGGGCAAAAATTGAAACCTGCAGAACAGAATAAAACACTTGACAAAACTATCAAAAATCATGGCAAAGCATGGTCTATCTGAGCTAAATCCAATGAGACCAACTTACGAAGATCTTGCACTCACAATAGCCAGAATGAAAAAAATCAAAATCCTTTAGAAGAGGATTTTGGAAATGCTCTCCAAATTCTAAAATCCCAAATTTAAAAAAGTGAAAAATTAAATTCCTCTTTCAATACTCACTCACTTTTTGAGTGAATAGTCGATTAGGGAAAATAGCCAACTATAGCAACTAGACTCTGAATCAACCCAAATAAAAATAGGTTATTCTCCATAATAAAAATTCACCTAAGGAAATGCTACCATAAATTAAATCTAAAAAGATTTAAAACCCAAAAACCCAAAATCAAAAAAACACACTTAACACTTTCGCAATAGAGTGAACCCCTAAATGAACAAACATGCTCAATGGTCTAATCACATAATGCAGATGAGTTTGGATTTACTAATCACCAAAAGATTTTAATTAAAATAATTAAAATAAGGATATTTTGACCATACAAGGATGAAATTGGTAAAATATGAACAGTTGAGTCACTAACTCCATGTGCCACTACCAAGGATATAATTCATGAACACTAAAACACATGATCAAGTGCACTTACATATAATATAATAGCTAAAAGAATTAATGCATTAAATGAAAAATTAATCAATTTACACCACTCACATTCGTAGAAAGCATAAAGATACATGAATGAAGTAAATAACCTATAGTTAAGTATTTTAGAATATTTGGAAGTAAGTGTTACATAAAGAGAGATTATGACATTGGTAAGTTTGATGTTAGAAGTGATGAAGGTATGTTTTGTTGGTTATTCATTGAAAAGAAAAGATTATAGATGTTATAATTAAAGAGTTGAGACTATTATGGAAAGTGTAAATGTGAGAATTGATTAGAAATTCATAATACAAGAGAGAATAGTTGATTAAAATTTAGATGATGATGTTGTTACTAAGCCAAGGAATGATGAGGTATTTCTTGAGACTAACAATAATTTGTAGAATAAAGAAGAGAAAAGGCAAGAACAAATCTTGGAACCTTTGGTAGACCCAAGAGTTGAGATAGAAACTCCTACTTCAAGAGAAAACATGGTAAAGAATCACTCATTCAAATAAATCATTGGAAGAAAAGACAAAGGTGTAATGATAAGAAGCAAAGTAAATAAAGAACTATGCTTGATATCTCAAGTTAAGCCTAAGAATGTAGATGAAGCATGTAAAGATAACTATTGGAAGAAAGCTATGAAAGAGGAATTGGATAAAATAGAAAAGAATGAGACATGGGAATTGGTCTCTAGACAAGCAAACAAGAATGTGATAGGAACTAAATGGGCATTCTAGAACAAAATAAATGAGCAAGGAGAAGTTGTAAGAAACAAAGAAACATTGGTATGTAAAGGTCACTCATAGCAAGAAGGAATAGATTATGAGGAGACTTATGCTCTAGTTTCTAGAATAGAAGCAGTAAGATTATTCTTAGCCTATGCAACTCAGAAAAAAATTCAAAGTATATTAGATGGATGTCAAGTTAGCATTTCTAAATGGAGAACTTGAAGAAGAGGTATACATTGAGTAGCCTAAAGGATGTCCTTTTACAAAATGACAAGGGCATAGTTTTTAGACTAAGGAAAGCATTGTATGCATTAAAGCAAGCACCCAAAACTTGGTATGCAAGGTTGGACAAGCATTTGACAATGGTTGGGTATAATAAAGGTATGACATAGATTAATATGTATTAGAAAGAAATTGATGATGGCTTGATGATTTTGGTAATATTTGTTCATGACATTATATTTCGAGATAATAATGAAGAAAGTGAGAAGTTTGCAAAAGAGGTGAAGAAAGAATTTGAAATGAGTATGATAAGAGAGATGCAATATTTCCTAGGATTTCATATTATCTAGAATAAAGAAGAAATTTTTATTTCTCGGACTAAGTACTTGAAGGATTTATAGAAAAGGTTTGGTTTGGAAACATGTAAACCTGCTAGAAACCTATGGTAACTGGACACAAGTTATCTACAAAAGATGAGAAACCTACTATAGAAAAAAATATGTATAAATATATGATTAGAGGATACAATATCTAACTCACACAAGGTTAGATATAGAAAACGCAGTTGGAATTATTGCAAGATTCTAGGCTAAGCCCAGAGAAGCACATTATGCAGTAGTGAAAAGGATATTTAGATATTTGAAGGGAACATCTAAGTTTGGATTATGGTATTAAAAATCTAATGATTTCACTCTAATTTCTTATATTGATGCAGATTGGGTAGGAAATATGGATGATAGAAAGAGCACTAGTGGAGGATCTTTCTTTCTTGCAGGAACATTGGTTTCTTGGTTAAGAAAGAAGCACGATTGTACACCTCAAAGTACAATAGAAGAAGAGTATGTTGTAGTAGCAAAGTCATTTGGATGAAGTTGTTCCTAAAGGATATAAGGACGTTTGAGTATTTGCAAGGTATGCTTGTGGTTATGCCCCTTCCTACATTAGAATAGAAGAAGCAAGAGTTCCTTAGTCCAGGGTAATAGAGCACCACTATTTGTCTAGACTAGATGTTGATATTTCTTGTATGTGGGAGTATTTGTGATAAAAAAAAGTCATCTAGGACTCTTGTTGATGCTATTTTAAATAGTGTCTTTTGACACTTGAGCTAGTAAGTATCAGTTGTTGCAAAGTTTGATTCAAAGATGTTGGTTGCAGAAACCTTTGACATTAATGTCAATGGGGGAGAAGTATTGAATGAAAAACCATTATGCTAAAAGTTAGAAGTTTGGTATAAATTTATAATAATAGCATGTGGAATTTTGTTTGGTATAGATCACATTGAGGTATATCAATGGGGGAGTATGATTGATGAAGAGGATTTGAAGATTGACAATCTTTTGTTGGTATTCTTGAAACTAGATTTTTTCATGTATGTTACCATCAATGCCAAAGGGGGAGATTGTTGGAATATCGGGAGGATTGCTAGAAGATTGGTTGGAAGCATGAATATTGATGATATGTTACATTAATGATTGAGTTTTTTATTGATGTCAACATATCATGTTTTAGGTCTACATGGCAAGTTTTCTATGGTATCTAATAGAAGAATAGTGAAAAGATCAAGTTGGTATGGATGGCTATTTGAGAATTATAACCACTAGAGGTTATAGGAGATACTTCTAAGTATCTAGTATATTCATTTAACATCAGAAGAAGAAAGGACAAACCTAGAAGAAGTTATGTAAGTTTTGGTGATGTCTGTTCTGAGATAGAGTTTACATAGGCATGTTCTGGTAAACTTGTTATATCTCCTAGCATAATTGATATCTTGAGGATCAAGGTTGAGGACATGAAAAAGACATGTTGAGGATGACATGGCTAGGTTTTCTCATCATAATATTTCATGTATGGAAACTTATTCAAGTTGCAAGGGGCAAGAGTAAGGTTATTGCTAAGTGTAACATGTTCTTAATCTGGTCCTATAGTAATTAATTGAGAAGGTCTAATAGCTGACTCTAGGAAATGTTTTATGGACTCAATATAGAGGGAGGACATTTTAATTTATGATGAGATGTGATGATATGGATGAATGTGAATTGTGAATGTACAGAAAGCATCATAGAGTGTGGAATGCAAAGTTGAGTAGAGTATTGCAGAAGTGGAGGAAACTTCATTGCCAAGGTTCTATTGAGTGATTTGAGGTTTGGTATTTGGATCTAAGTTTTGTGACCTATTCTACAAGGTCTAGTAGTGATTGGTCTAGTTGACAAGACAAAGGAAAGAATAGATGAAAGGAGAAGATAACAATAAATTACTTGTTTGAGTAGTCAGCTCATCTTGTAGTTGAAATTGCATGTTTGGCCAATGGGATCTTCTTGCATACATTATACCACAACTCCTAATAGGGTTGGAATCTCCTAACAGGGATTCAAAGTCTCTTAACAAGGACTCATTATACTAAATATTATAATAGACTCCTAACTGGGTCCATCCTCTAACAAGGAATATTTATATTAGTACATCATCTTGTGGGCATCATCCCCACCAGGTTTTCCCTCTAATCAAGTGTTTCCCTAGTCAACATATATAGTGTAATTGTCTATGTGCACTTTATTATGTTTTTTTTTTACTTTGGTTGAATTGTTAAGTTTGTTTAATGAAGATATGTGTTTCAATTATTGGATAACTAACTCACCCCCCCCCCCCCCCCCCCCAGTTATCTTGGTGGACTATTGTTTCTAAAAAAGCTATAAAGGAGGAGCTGAGTAAATATTATCAAGTATACTAGAGCATAATTATTCACTGAGAAATTTTACTTACCCTAAGATAAGGAGAAGTTAGTATATGCTGAGAAAATATTTATGGAGTATCACTAAGGGATAATAGTGTGTTTCATGAGAAACATAGAGATGACATCAAAGTTTGAATTGGAAAAAACTCTAATGCAACATTATTCTATGGATCAAGGAAATTGGTTCACATGACTCACAGTAAAGATTTGAAAAGATTTTATTGAAGAATGTGAGTTGGTTGTGAATGATTGCAAGGTAGAAGGAAAAAAGAAAATGAAGTTGTAAAGGAATGTAAAGTGATGAAGAGATATACCTCTTGTAATACTTCTTATGGAATTTGTATTCAAGAAGCTTCAATAGTGGGATCCTACACCTCATGTAAGGATTCAAGAAAAAATTTATAACCAATGACAACATCTAAAAGCTTTAATGATTCTTCAATAAATATTACAAATGAAATGATAAAAAAATTTACTTCTATGATATCTATTAGGGCTAAGTTAAACACATTTATCCTAATTTATAAATCAATCCAATTAGTACAATAAAAGTTGTTAAACTTTTTCCAAAACTACTACCATGTAAATCATATTTAGACTAGTCTACACCCAAATAAGTATAAATTCTTCAAATCATAATGAAATTCAACCAAACCAAAACCAAATTAACCCTAAATAAAATTACTTTATTAATAAATAAGTTTCAAGTATTTATCTATTCATATGTGTATGTACTAGTAAAATGAACAGTCAAATTTATGGAAAGATAACCCAAAAATTTATCAGAAAACTCACAAAAACAATTTCTCTTTATTTCAGTTCTTATTTCATCAAAATCACATCCAATACTTCCTATTTTAAAACCTTTTCAATTTATATAACTAACTAATTACCCACCATGACCATTCACCTTCTCTCTTATATGATCTTTATATATTCTCAACATCTTATGAAAATATTTTATTATATATTTAATAAATTCATCTATCTTGGAAATATGACTCTACACATAATAAATGTACCTAATTCATATCAAGTATTATTAAAGTAATATTTTTACATAAATAATCATGTTTGAAAAATATTATTGTGATTGACTTTACAATATAAGACATTCCTTGAATCTTCATCCCATGTGTGCTCTTGCAACATACTCTTGACCTTGAAATATTTCCAAGTTGTCTTGGAAATAGCTAAAAAAAAAACATTAGTAAATAAAAATTTCATATTAACTATGTGTTTTTATTTCTTCTCTTTGTACCATCTTGTGGCTTAGGATTTGAGCATCCAAATCGGCCATGTCAACTTGAGTTTGACTCTATGCTTGCTTCCTTTTGGTAACATAAAAACCATCTATTCTTAATAGCTTGCCATCAATATCATTATGTATTGAAATTTTTTATTACATGCAGCTACAACTTTACCAAATGTACTTTCTAATGAAACTCACCTTTTTTTTCAATAACTACATGTCATATCTCCCTAGCTGGAGAATACATAGAATCTTGAGCCTTGTCTTGACTCATTACCAATTCTTCTATAGTCTCTTATCTTGAGACAAAATCAGACTTCATAAGCTGAGCCTCTTCTTAATGTCATTCCTTTTGGCATACCAAACTATCCTCTTTCTTTGTGACTACATTCTCTATCATAGGGGTACTCTCTTGCACATTACCATACACACTCCTTAAAGAAATTATCATTGTCCCAAACACTACTGAAGTTTCAACATTCTTTAATTGTTTTCTGGCTATCATTATACCCTTCTTTGTCTTGTTTCTCTATTTTTACTTCAAGAACCTCTTCATTATTTTTTCTCCATGTTCTTATTGATGTACTACAATCTCTTTCTCTTTCAATGGATACATTTCATCTTCCTTTATAGGATTATTGTCCCAAATCCACATACATCTACAACTTGTATAATTTTATGATAACAAAGTGCTACATTCTTTTACTTTCTCTTCAGATTCTTCATGTGCTTTAAATTATATTCTATCAATAAAACCTATGCTCCTTGGAATTGGCCATGATACATCATCATCATCATCTAATCAAAGAAAATTGAATTTTTTTTGTCCTTTTTGAAGGAAAATGTATTTTTTCCACCATCATTTAAGGTTGAATTATCAAATTTTCATTTTTTTCCTAAATGTAAGTGATAATGTATCAAAGAAATAATATCACAAGGAACAACATCGTAGTATTCTCCAATATTGAAAGGCACATAAGGTTGTTCAGTAACATCAATCCATTGATTATCATTTAACCTAAATAATCTATAAGGTATTTCATGAGGAATTCTTGGAAGCTTCATCCTTTCAACCATTTCCATTGAAACTATATTTTCAACTTAATAAATATTTTTACCAAAACTTTACATAGCTTCCCCATTCACTTGAAGATATTTTCTAAATATTGAATGTCTTTTCCTTTATCTCATTGGTTCAAATTCTTTTTTGATTCATTCAACTCTAATTACTCAATCTAAAAAAATTAAACTAAAATGATATAATAAATTTATTTGATACCAAATATGATGAAGAGCTACAACTCTTAGAATAATTCTTATGGAATTCACACTCATGAAGCATCAATAGTGGGATCTTACACCTCATATAAGCATTCAATAAAAAAATCATAATTTGAGTCAACATCCAAATGCTTTAAAAATCTTCAATAAATGTACAAATGAAAAGACAAAAAATTCCTTTAAAAAGATTGACTTTGGATAACCTAAAACACTTTACCCTAATTTATATCTCAATACAATTAGTATAGTAAAAGTCATTCAATGTTTTTTAAATGCTACCATGAATATTAGATTTAGTCTAGTGTGCACTCAAACAATCATAACTTCTTCAAATCATGATGAATTGCAATAAAAAAAAAACCAAATTAATGAAAACTCAAATACCATTCTAAACATGTAAGATTAAGGTATTTATCTCTTCATATGTATATGTACCAACAAAAATACCATTCGGGTGTGTGGCAAAAATAACCCATAAATTTATCATAAAACTCACAAAAAGAAAGTTTTCTTTGGTTCACTTCTTCTAGCTTGTCCGACCATTACATTCTGTAAATAAAATTGAATACTTCCTATCTTACATCCATTCCAAGCTCTATAACTAATTAATTACCCACCATGCCCATTCACCTTCTTTCTTACCACATCTTTACATATTGTCAATATTTTATGACAATATTTTACTACCTATTTAATATTCATCTATCTTGACAATACAAGTATACACATAATAAATGGACCTAATACATGTCAAGTATGATTAAATTAATCCTTTAACATAAATAATAATGTTCAAACAATATGACTCTAATTGAGTTTATAATATAAAATATTTATTGAGTCTTCATCACATGTGTGCTAGTGCAACATACAAGATGAATAATTTAAAGCTATTGATCATGATCAAATAACTATCCTAGAAACCTTTAAAACCCTAATTAGGTCAACCTATAAAACAACACAAAAGAAAAATATAAAAGGAGATTTACATAACTATTTATAAGATTTTTTGAAGTTGTTGATGATTAGAGCTTTGTTGGAGAAGTATTGAATTAAGGAAGAGATCAAGGTCAAGAATAGGATTCAGAGAGCTTAGAGACAAAGATGTGTTTGGAATAAATTGCAAATATATCACAAAAAAGTGATAATTACATAGTAAAAGAGGGATCTAGTCAAGAAAAGTTAGAACTTCTATTGTAAATATCATTGTTGTTATCATAACCACTGTAATAGTTTCCTAAATCCTTAAAATAGGTGTACTTAACAATCTTAGTAGGGAGATTGGAGAAAGGTGTGGCACCCTTGGATCTTACCAAAGATAAACTTCTTATGGTGGATGACTTTTCATGGGTCTATCCTCACTATGGATAACATCCAAACAAGAGGGTGTCAACTTGTTAAGTATTTCATTTTATGTCTCGATGATGCTAAATCTATCCCACACCTTCTTATCCATTGCCCTTTTTTTCATAGAGATGTAGAGGGAAGTCCTTTCCTTATGTGAGGACCAGTGGCATTTGGATTGAGTGTTACAAAAAAATTTTCATTGGGATGGTCTGTTTGTCCACTCTTACCTAGAAAAATTATGGTATATACTTCACCCATATGTATCATGGAAAATATGGAAGGAACAAAACAATAAGTTTTTAAAGAACAAGCCACTACCAGTTTGAGGGTGGCCCAGTAGGTTATCGAGCTAATAAAAGAATATAGTAGGATCTAGTAGTGGAAGCCCCCCACCCCCCTTCCCTCCCAACCCCTTGGGTAGACTTGACATGAAATGGGATTTTTCTTAGGATGTAAGCCCAATAGTGGCACAATTCAACAATTCTAAAGCCATGGCTAAAAAGAATAGTGGGATACCTCCTCCTTAGTCCTAGATCAAACTCAATTTCAATGGTTTGGCAATGATGGGCAGCACTATGGAAGGAGGTGTCTTTTGCAATAGTATGGGAAATATGGTGGTTGCTTGTACTAGAAATTGTAGAGGGGGCTCAAATAATGAAGCAACAACCTTGACACTTCTGTTGGGTTTGAGAATTGAAAGAGCACATAGATTTAATAGGCTTTCCATTGAGTGGGATTCAATTTTTATTATTAATGATGCTAAGGGAGAGGGTTAGAGTAGCTAGTCAAGAATGGTGTGGTAGATGAGTTGGCAAAATTTGGCCATAGTATCATAGATTTAATTGAATGGGAGGATGTCTGAAAATTTTCATCATCAAATCAAGTTATGATGGAAAGGGAGTGTACGTACAATAGTGCCATATGAATCATCACAATAGGTGGTAGCCCTTCAATTATCCATGTGGGAAGGAAGACAGGGCTCTTCATAAAGGGATCATTTAGCAAGATTGTATGATGATTCAAATTAATGATTTGATTGTTGTGAGCTTCAAGTATTGCCAAAAAGGATGCAGAGGGTGTATTTTCCAATATGCAAAACACTATCAATTGATGATAAAAAAGACAAGTTGTTGAATTCTCGCTCCAACTACACTGGCGATAGTCATTTACAAATAGAAGCAGACTGCTAGCACATGTCATTAAGGGTGGTTTTTTTGTTTTTGAGAAACCTTGAGGACTTATGATGGTTATTCACTTCCTTTTCCTTTTAATTGTGGGTGCAATTTATTTAATCTTTAGTAACTGCCAAACTTGCAACAAAGCTATGTCAGAAAATTATTAAGAGTTGGTGGTTGAACTAGGTGATAGTATGGGTACTAATGATCATATTTAACCTATGGGAGTGGAGGTTTACATTTGCAACAGTGAACTGATGATGGTTTATCTGTAGGAGGGTGGCCTATTACCATTTATCAAAGGAATGAAAAAATATGATGAGAACATCTTAGCATAGTTCTTTAATTCATGGAATAACTAGAAAGTGACTATCAATAGGATGGGTATCAAAATCTTAGAGGAAGTCATTGTGATGGGGACACAACCCAAGAACAAAATGGACACAACAGAAAAAGGGAAAATTATATTAACTGAGAAAATAAGCTAGTACAATAGTATAGGAAAATAAACTTCAAAACATGCCCTAAGGGCTTACAATAGCATAAATCTGGAGATAATTTCTCCTTTCAGTACCTCCTCTCGAACTCCACTCCGAACTGCCTTTTACAATGCCAAAAATCTCCTTAAATAGACCCTGGAGGGTTAAGGACTAGGAGTTCATTCTAGAAAGTGCTAGTAGGCATCCACTGACAAAATAGAAGGTTCTAGAAGCTACGTTAGAAGTCGATGCAAATCTAGAAGAATCCAAAAATGGTAACCGAACTTCCGGGAGGCATAACTTTTGAACCGTAGCTTTGATTGACAAATCGTTTACATTTTCAAAAAGCTCTCGAAGCGCTCTATAGCCCTATGGACCAGCTTTGCTCGTCCCCCATTTTTTGGCCCTTTTCAAGGTCATTTAATGCCCCAAACCTGACATTGAAGCATTCTTAGGAGGTCTCCAAAACTCAAAAAACTGTAATAAATTTCAAACCGTGGGGCCTATTGACCTGATTCTTTTTTTGGAATGCTCTAAAGCATGATTACATTCATCTGGCCAATTCACACCTTCTAGTTTACCAAAATGATGGTCCAAATACATGCTCCTATTTTTTTGGGATTTTCAAACACACTGATAGTGGAACTGTGAGAGTTGGAACCTTTATCTAACCCAAATGGGTATCCAAAAATGAAAAGACATGAAACGAAAACTAAGTCTAAGTACATTTTTTTGGGTGACACAGGATTGCCCTTATACCTCTAGATGCTCCTGCATCAGACACCCAGGGTAGATTGAAAAGTGACCCTGTCACTTTATGAATGGTAGAGGAAATCCCAAATGGGAAACCAAAGCTACTAAAATCCAAGTTGAGTCCTCGATCGGTCGTCCTTTCCATTTGACCAAATACTCTTCATACTGCTTGTTTCTGGTACTCCTACCCACACGATGATCTAGAATGTCTTCTATCTCCTCCTTCTTAGAAGTAGGAATTGGACATGGCTCTAACACCAGCTCCTCATCTGCACCATCATCAGATACTTTGTTAAATCTGCAATGTTGAAAATGTGAGAAATGTGAATACCATATGGCAACTCCACTTCATATGCATTTCCTGAGTCATGTTTCTTCAAAATTTTGCAGGGGCCAAATTTCTTCATTTTTAGCTTGTTGTAAGTACCGACTGGAAATCTTTCTTTTTGTAAGTGCACCATGACTAAATCTCCTACTTGGAATTCCTTATGTCTTCTCCTTTGATCAACCCTAGCTTTATACTCTTGATTCATCTTGGTAATGTGTGCCTAAACCTCCTCATGTAGACGCTTGATATGTTCAGCAAATTCCTCAACTTCAGCACTTGTCCTCTCCCCTTGTTCTATCTTCCTCAGCTCTGGTGCAGTCCTTAGGGTACTCCCATATACAATTTGGAATGGTGATTTTCTAGTACTCCTATTTACAGAGTTATTATAAGAAAACTCTGCCTATGGTAGAATCAAATTCCATCCCTTGGGCTTATCCCCAACTAAGCATCTTAGCAAATTGCCCAGACTCCTGTTTACCACTTCTGTTTGGCCGTCAGTTTGTGGGTGATGTGTGGAACTGAATTTCAAGTCTGTTCTCAACTTTTTCCACAATGTCCTCCAGAAATACCCCACAAATTTAGTATCTCTATCAGAAACTATACTCCTTGGAAGACCATGTAGTCTTACCACCTCTTTGAAAAACAAGTCTGCAATATGGACAACATCATGAGTTTTGTGGCATGGAATGAAATGTGCCATTTTGGAGAACCTATCAACCACCACGAATATTGAGTCATTACCCCTTTGTGTCCTTGGCAATCAAAGAACAAAATCTAGACTTATGTCCTCCCATGGCCTTGATGGAACAGGCAATGGCTGATATAGGCTAGTATTGTGACTAAACCCCTTGGCTACTTGACAAACCTGGCAACTCTGTACAAACTTATTCACATCCTGTGAAATTTGAGGCCAAAAATAATTTTCTCTAAGAATGAAAATGGTCTTATCTCGACCAAAATGTCCTGCCATCCGTTCGCTGTGTTTCTCCTTAATCAGATTTTCCCTCATGGAACTCCTTGGAATGCACAATTGACTACCTTTGAACAACATGCCATCCTGAATCAAATAGTCTAACCACTTGGTTCTATCTATAGCAATAGGTTCTTTACAAGCTTTCCATGCTTTAGCAAAATCAGGATCCTCGGGGTACAAATTCTTGAGTTCATCAAACCCAACTACTTCAACCTGCATTACTTCTTGGCTTAATACAACCCCAATAGCGCTGCCACTGGCATCACAATCCACCTAGAAAACCTTTCTAAAATCTGGAAGTTCCAACACAGTTTGTTCTGTTACCTTCTTCTTTAGAAATTCAAAACTTTTCGTAGCTGCTGCAGTCCATTTGAACTCTTTTCTATCCCCTCTTATTGTATCAGTTAAGGGTGCACATATGCCACTGAAATTCTTAATAAAATTCTTGTAAAAACTAACCAAACCATGAAATGATCTTACCTCAGTATTAGACCTTGGAGTAGGCCATTCCAAGATGGCTTTTACCTTCTCTAGATCCATTTTGAGACCTTCAGGTGATATAACAAACCCCAAATAGACTAACTCCCTTTTTGCAAAGTTACAATTCTTCAGATTAATTAACAGTTTCTCTTCCCTTAGCCTTTCAAGGACACTATGAATATGCAGTAAATGTTCTTCCAAAATTTTGCTGAAAATTAAAATATCATCCAAATAGACAGTAACAAATTTTCCCAAGAACTTCTTAAGTACCTCATTCATGAGCCGCATGAAGGTGCTTGGGGCGTTCGTCAATCCAAAGGGCATGACTAACCACTCATAAAGACCCTCCTTGGTCTTGAAGGCTGTTTTCCATTCATCTCCTTCTCGAATCCGTATTTGGTGATAACCACTCTTTAGATCTATCTTTGTGAAGTACCGAGCTCCACTCAAGTAGTCCATAATATCATCCATCCTTGGCAAAGGAAATCGGTACTTGATGGTGATCCTATTTATAGCTCGAGAATCTGTACACATCCTCCACTCTCCATCCTTCTTTGGTGTGAGTACTGTAGGTACTGCACATGGACTCAGGCTCTCTCGAATCAAGCCCTTCCTCAACAACTCCTGAACCTATCTATTTAGCTCCTTTGTTTCAGTAGGAGTCATCTTGTGAGAAGCCTTGTTAGGAAAACTAGCTCCTGGAATCAGATCTATCTAATGACTGATTTGCCTTACTAGTGGCAATCCATCTGGAACATTATCAGAGATAATATCTCCAAACTCCCCTAGTAAATTTGAAACTTCAACTGGTATTTCACTACTACCTTCTTTATCTTTCCTAGGAATCAAAGCATAGCACATATGCCGATGTTTCATGCCATCTAAAAACTTCCTTCCATCAACAAGACAAATCCTAGCATTGCTACATACCTTTTCACCTTCCTTTTTCATGGGCTTCAATTTGTGGTGAACTCCATCCTTTGTTAGAGAGTATGTGTTTTCATGTCCATCATGCACTGCATGTCTATCAAACTACCATGGTCTACCCAAATATAGATGGAAAACATCCATCGAAATAACATCACAAAGAACATCATCATGCTAGCTCCCAATTTTGAATTTCACTAAACATTGTTCACTTACCAGGACCTTATGATCATCTTTCACCCATGCAATCCGATAGGGCTGGGGATGTTTCTCCCTCTTGAGCTTCAGCTTAGAGACCATCTCTTCTGATACCAAGTTATCAGTGCTACCTCCATCAATGATCACGTCACAACACTTATCCTCACACTTGCATCTGGTACAGAACAAACTCCTCCGTTGTCCTGGTTCAATCTCACCACTTAGTAGGACTCTTTCATTTACCAAGGTCTCTCCTCTTTCTGCATCCTCTGAATGTGATGATTGTGCATCCTCATCCACATGAGCAACCCTAGCTTGCCCCTCAGCTCTCCTACCTATCCTTCCTTATCATTGAGGGCATTCAAAGGCACGATGACCTTCTTCATTGTAATGGAAACAGGTACCACGAAAGCCTCCTCTTCCTTGTCCTCATCCTCTACCTCTTCCTCTCTGATCTCCAAAGTCTTGGTCATGGGAGCGGTTGAAACCCTTATTCCTTTGGTTCCTGCTAGTACCCTCATCTTCATTTTTCTTTTGGGTTTCATTGTGGCCTCTAGATGATCTACCGCTTCCCCTTCCTCCTTGACCGCATCCTCTTTGCCTTCCTTCAAACCTTTTATTCAGCTTCTTTTCAACGCTGGTCATTCTTACCAGACTTAATTCCTCCTAGATGCTAGGTCGCAACCCACTGATATAATGAGCAACCTTCTCCTTATTTGCTTCTGCATGTCCTGCTCTAATCAAGAGTCGGTAAAATTCCTCTTTATATTCTTGGACTGATCTTCTTGCTATCTTTAACCCATGCATCATCTTAAACAAATCAAGCTCATAGTCCACAGGAATGAACTGCTTCTTCAATTTGTCCACCATGTGATCCCACTTTGTGATCTTCTCCTTTCCTCTTCTGTTTCTTTCCAATTGGACCTCTGCCACCAAATTTTGGCATGACCTTTCATTTTGGCCTTTCCAAACTTAACCCTATCTAGGTCCCTGATATCCTCATACTCAAAGTATTCTTCCAGTTCATTGATCTAATCTATCAACTCATCTGGTTTTAGATTTCTTGAAAATACACCGACTTCAATTGTGGGTCTTTTCCCAAACTTAGTAATGGCCCTAAAAAGCCTTTTCTCTGCATGATTCAGAACTTCCCCATCAAATTCCCCTTTTGGTTCCATTACTTATTCTTCATTGTCATCCTCGCTGTCATCACCTGCGGCAACATTTTCTCCTCTATGGAGCTCCTCTTGCAATGCATGTACCTACCTTTGGAGGGCTCTAACCTCCTCAGGATTACTAGCTTTGGCCCTTCCACCACGCTCTCTTCGTGGAGGCATCTTCTTAACTCAAACCCACAACCACACAGTCCTGGTGCAAACTGCCTCACAGTCAGCATTCTGTCTACACACTCAGGAAAACCAGCTCTGATACCACTTGATGGGGACACAACCCAAGAACAAAATGGACACAACAGAAAAGGGGAAAATTACATTAACTAAGAAAATAAGCTAGTACAATAGTATAGGAAAATAAACTTCAAAACATGCCCTAATGGCTTACAATAACATTAATCTAGAGATAATTTCTCCTTTCAGTACCTCCTCTCAAACTCCACTCCGAACTGCCTTTTACAATGCCACAAATCTCCTTAAATAGACCTCGGAGGGTTAAGGACTAGGAGCTCATTCTAGAAAGTGCTAGTAGGCATCCACCAACAAAATAGAAGGTTCCAGAAGCTGCGTTAGAAGTCGGTGCAAATCTAGAAGAATCTAAAAATGGTAACCGAACTTCTGGGAGGCATAACTTTTGAACCGTAGCTCCGATTGATGAACTGTTTACATTTTCGGAAAGCTCTCAAAGTGCTCTATAGCCCTATGGACAAGCTTTGCTCATCCCCCATTTTTTGACCCTTTTTGAGGTCATTTAATGCCCCAAACCTGAATTTGAAGCATTCTTAGGAGGTCTCCAAAACCTGAAAAACTGTAATAACTTTCAAACCGTGGGGCCTATTGACTTGATTCTTTTTTTGGAATGCTCTAAAGCATGATTACATTCATCTAGCCAATTCACACCTTCTAGCTTACCAAAATGATGGTCCAAATACATGCTCCTATTTTTTTGGGATTTTCAAACACACTGATAGTGGAACTGTGAGAGTTGGAACCTTTATCTGACCCAAATGGGTATCCAAAAACGAAAAGAGATGAAACAGAAACTAAGTCTAAGTACATTTTTTTGGGTGAGACAGGATTGCCCTTATACCTCTGGATGCTCCTGGATCACATTGTGAAGGTTGGAGGGTTTGTCTTGGAAGGTAAGAATTGGTGCAAGCAAGCCAAGGTAAATAAGGAAACTAGTGTATAAAGAAATTTCAAATCTAAGGATGAACTAGTGTGAATGCCTGGTGTATTTTCTAGGGAAGATATTCCAAAACCCTGGGATGTCATCTATTGTGCTATTATGATATACATTACCCTTAAGGATCAGTTTTTGGTACTCTATTATTACCATTTTCTCATTCTCAATCACTTTAGAAACCTTAATCAAATTTCCTTCTCATTTCTTTTATTACATTCTATGGGAGATATTATCTAGCCAACCCACCAGCTTCTGTCATTCCCTAATTCTCATTGGATCTTGGCCCTAGTCCTAGCCACAAAATAACCAAGAAAACCCCTAGCCCTAAGGTTAAAATTAGCCTCATTGATTTGGATATGCACATTAGGAAGATTAAGTAGAGTGCCAAGAGAACTAGAAAATGACTCTAGTTGGAAAAATTCAAGTCCCTCCTCATGCATGATTGCATCTCTAAATCCACCAAGAGTGATGTTAAACTTGTCAAAAGGAAGATACTACCTTAGGACATAAATCCTATCCCTAGGCCCCTTAGCCCCTCTCACATTTTTGACACCCTCAAAGCTACCTCAACTAGAAGTAGGGGGAGGGAGGGCAGAGAGGTCTGACATCACCTCCCCTAGAAATGATACTCCTAAAGGTGGGTGTAAAAAAGCAAGCATAGCCATAGATAGAGCTAAAACAAGGCCATACTAGATAGGCTAGAGTAGTTGACAACGGTTTTGGAAAATAATCACATTGGTATCTACCATAAATTTGACACTTTGATGTAATTCTCCACAAAAATCATGCATTCTATGGTAACCACCCTTTACTTTTTGTAGGTGAATAAAGATGAGAAGGACCTATGAAAGGAGAATGAGATAACCTAATCCACTTATGGGTTCCTGGCAAAGGACAAGTTGAAGATGATCTTGGAAAAACCTGTCAAGGTGGAGGTAGAGGATGTGACCAAGGACATGCCAGAGAAGAAGAAGGATGAGAATCCTAGAAAGAAGGAGGGTAGCTAGCCTGGGTCTATTTTGTTTTGTTCTTTTTATGATTTTGGTTACTATAAATTGGATACCCTATGGGGTTTTACATTATATGTTTATGTCAATATGTAGGACTAATAGCAACAAGTTGTTTGAATGTTGCTGGACTATTTTCTAGTTTTTTCTTTTATTTTGAGGATTGATGGTATTGCTAATTCAGCTATGGATATTATATGTTTTTTGAATTTTGATTTTGGTATTGGGTAGATGATTTGGAGGTAACCTCTGAATAAATTTTCAGCCTTTTTCTACTTTAGGTTCAGCCCCTTTTCCTAACCAAGTAAGTCATCAAAAGTGACTAATGTTGTAGACCTAACAAGGTAACGTCTTACTATAGTAGTGATGGATTTGTGGGTACCATCCCCACCATAGTTTTCACTCTTATTAAAATTTTATGTGATACCAAATATTATTGTTATTTTTTTTGTTTCATCAAATTATATATTATGAATTTTGAGTGTTATATTAATTTTACTATTTACATTTAAATTGTAATGTTATGAAAGCTTAATGATTGCCAAGTTATAGTAAGTGGAAAAAAGAAATGTCTAAATTGTTTTGTGTGAATAGTTTTATAAGATATCAATTCACTCCCTCCCCTCCCCTCTCCTCCACATCTAAGCAACATATCTATCCATATTGTTCCAAAAAGTCCTTTAGACCATGCCACTCTTTAGACATGATCAAGGAGTTATATGGTCTAGAGTATCTTTTGGTGTAAATCATCTAACAAGGTCACATTAACAATATGTATGCAAAAATTTAACAAGGTTGGCTCCTACTTGAGCTCGCTTTAGTAGAGTGAAATTATTTGGGTTGTCACTCCCAATTGTTTTTTCCATTTAGAGGGTTTCTAATCTAAAAATGTTAGTGTCAAATGTGTGAAGGTTGTTATTTTGCAAGTTAATTTTCATCTTATTTATTTTTTACTAAAACTCGGTAATAATTAGGTAACAATAAAGTTATAATACCAATATTCAGTAAAGAAATTAACATTGAGTTAATAGTTTGGAGTAAATTATTTATAGGAGCTAATTGTGAAGTTGAATGAGATGAGAAAGTTATAGTTTTGAAGTTTATGAAGTTTTATTGGTACTAAAGTGTTTGAAGGGACTATAGGATTATGAGACATAACCAATTCACCCTTCCCCCCACCTCTCAATTATCTAACATTTTGTCTCTTTAAAATATATTTTCCTCAAATTAAAATCTCACTAAAAATGTGTGGAAAATTACTTATTTTTGCATATATTCTAGTCTAATTAATAAATGAAATCAATAGCCAAATCATTAATTTTGATTTAGTTATGAAGCTAAGTTAGAATTTTCTTAACTATGTTGTTTTTCTTAATTTCTTTTAGAAAGGGATGCCCTATTAAGCTTCACTAATGTTAATTCATGTCATTACTAATCCTTAAAAAAATTATCAACATTATGAATTAATGTCATTTATATCTTGTTGGTGCCAATAAATTACAAGAGGATCTAAACTAAAATAGCTAATATTATGTGGTTTAAAATTTTAGGTTAAAGAAATAATAATTTAGGATCTAATCTATAGAGTTTATGTACTATATAGTAAACTATTACAACTTGGTTTAGTGCAACCAATGATTTCAATATACAAGTAAGGATTATCATATTTATAAATAAATGTAATAATTGTATTTAATAACATCTTCATATTTAAGTGACATTATTGATTTCACCAAATAGAAAAGATAACATTTCCATGCAAATAGTATGTATATTACTGTAATGCATCAATTAATTCTAGTTAAAAACATTAAAAAATTCACCAACTTCCTTGTCATGATGAATTACATAGATGAATATATCCAATTATTACTAAAATACAAAAGTATGTAAATAGCCTATTGCAATTCTTTAGAATAACTAAGAGGGGGGGTGAATCAATTATCCAAGGTCCATATGTATAAATAAAACTTTTCACAACTTAGTGAACCCATAAAACATTTATCATCATGCATGCATCCATAAGGTTATGCATTCACTTAGAACTTGTAGGTTACTATCAAATCAATTTGTAGAAATGCAAACATGAAACATAAAAAATTCATAAACATATTTGACACAATGATTTACATGGAAACCCAATTTAGGAAAAACCATCAGTAGCATGCTACTCATTTCCACTCCTCTGAAGTAATGCCTTGTGAAAGGCCAAGCCTACTAAAGGCTACAATAAATACTATTAAATGTGACCCTATTAAAGAATTTCAATCACCCAAATAGGAGTGAGCTTTATTAGAGAATTTTATACCATTCACTTGGAATGTCACCGAGTTAAAGGATTTACAAATGACTGTTAGGTCAACCTTAATCCAAAGAATTTCCCTAGACTAATACAATTATTAGAGACTAACAATAAGGCTTTGATCTAATAACAACTTAAAACTCCATTTACAAATTCTATATCTCTATTTTAATCTTCCATTTTGCTTGGCTTTTACACATTTTAGCTCTGATAGCTTGTTCACCCTTCAAGTTATCATACCCTTAAGCCATCTTGCTTAACATGCCAATTTAGATTCTTCACTTAGGTCACTTGATGAAGCAATACACTTGACTTCTTGTCTTCCTTAGGTTATCGCACATGATAACCCTTGCTTATGATCATCCATCACTATAAATGGAGAATTAAGATCTTTTGTCATTCATTCTCCATTGTCCAATTTAGGGCTAGGATAGATTAGGTAAGATTCAATGAATCTACCCCTCATTCCATATCACTTCTTGAAACTTTTGATTCTATTATCTTTGATTTTTCCTCAAATTGGTTTACCATGAATTTTGTGCCACTAGCTCAACAATCTTATCTTCTACCTAGTTTACACAATCCCAGGTCCACTTAGATCCATCAAATTCACAATCTTTCTAATAACGTTGGCACTCAACATTAACTTGTTTTTAATGCTTGGTACATACTACATAGCTCAACATCCTCTTAAAAATCACTTAATATGAACTAAAGTTTACTAGTGCTTGGCATCAACTAAAATTTACTTGGAATCTATTATTTTTCTCGACATACACTAAAATGAACTTTTACACATCTCCAACTAATTTTTTCTTTAGCTTGCACTAAAGTTTCTCTGCACCTACTATCAATTTAGTTAAGCTTGGTAGACAAACTTTGTTTAACTTGTTCTTCTGAACTTGTTTAGTGTAACCAACCTTTGTAGCCTTAAGTAGACTATCAATGCACTATGATATCATTATTTTTGTTGATTCTTGTACTCCTTTGTATATCATAACTCAACCTTTCCTCTAGGTTCTTTGGTTACATCTTTTTTATCAAATCATCTTCATCAATCAAACAAGTGATAGTACTTAAATCATATAAGAAGTTTTTCTTACCAACAAAAAGCAGGTTTGACATAAGTGACAAAACACTGATTGAAACACATTTATAATACTTGTATCAATATGTTTTCAATAATATCCTTCTTCAAAAATCTCCCTCTTTGGCATTGATGGCAAACCAAACTAATCAACCAAACTAACTTAGTTAAGATAGTAAGACCAACAAAATATCAAAAAGAAAATAATTCCTTGTATTGAAATCTCTCCCTCTATCAAAAACTTCCATCTGCTAAATAGGTTACAAAATTCTTTTATGTCATCCTTATAACTCCTTATAAATTACTTCTTATATCTCCCTTCTACAGTCTCTCCCATATCTCCCTCCTACTAGGTAGGTGATCTTAGCAGATACACTATCTTTCTTAGCAGTAAGCACTCCCCCTCTCCGCCCCCTGCCCCCCCCCCCCCCCCCATACTATGTGTTCAAATGCCTCCCTCTTTGACAACACTGCCAAAGACTTGTCATCTTAATATGCAGATATTAACTTCTTTAGTTTCTCCTATGTCACCTTGCTTGTGATTGATTTGAAGTTCCAGCTCTCTAATTACTTTAGACAACTCCTAAAGTAAGATCCACTACATCAATTTGTAACATATGGCAACCAATTTTTTCGATGCATGGCACTCCTTTTGTTAGCTATATAGCCTTTGATAGGGTATCACCCCTAATTTACCTCTTAGATACTCATGAGCATCCCTAGGTAATGTTTTGGTGAAGATATCAACAATTTTATCTTTTGGGTTTAAATATTCCATCTTCACCTCTTTATCTTGAACTAATTCTCTCAAGTAATGATACTTGATTGCAATTTTCTTAGTCTTTATGGGCATCACAAGATTCTTTGATATATTTATAGCACTTGTATTATTACAATAAAGTGTCACTGGTTCATTGATCTCTTCCTTCATACCATTGACCCATACAATATTTGTACAATTTACAATAGCAACAACATATTTAGCTTCAATAGTAGATTGTGAAGTGTAGTTTTGTTTCTTGGTAGTCCATATAACTAGCCTGTTGCCTAAGAAAAATGTTGCTCCATTGGTGCTCTTTTTGTCATCAATGTTTCTAGCCCAATCAAGATTAGTATAGGCTCTTAATTCAAATTTCTTATTCTTCCTATAGTATAGACCATATTCCCCTATTCCTTTCAGATATCTCATTATTCTCTTTATAGCCATCAAATGATTCTCCCTAGGATTAGCAGAGAATATAGCAACTATCCCTATAGATAATATACAATATTAGGTCTACTATGTACTACATATTGTAATTTGTGAAACATAGACCTGTACAATGTTTGATTCACCTTAGTTGAATCATCATTCTTTAACAATTTATGGCCTATTAGCATAGGTATACTTACTAGTTTGGAATGCTCCAGTCCAAAAGTTTTCAGTATCTCCTTGAGATACTTTGACTGAGTGATGTATATACCATATTTCATCTAATGTACTTGCAAACCCACAAAGAATTTTATCTCTCAAATCATAGACATCTCAAATTCTTACTTCATTTCATTTGCAAAAGCCTTACATAAAGCATCTTGACCTCCAAATATGATATCATCAAAAAAAATTTAAGATAACAAAATACCTTTTCCTTTCTATATCTTCATGTATAGATTGTTATTATTAATGGTCCTTTCAAATAAAAATATTTACAAGATAATTATGAAGTCTCTCATGCCATGCTTTTGGTGCTTGTTTCAAACCATATAGAGCTTTGTGTAATCTAGATACCATGTTCTTATTGTTAACATCAACAAATCTTTCTAGTTGTTCTATGTAAACTTCTTCCTCTAATATACCATTCAAAAATGTAGATTTAACATCCATTTGATAAACATTGAAACCTTCGTATGTAGAATAAGAAATAAGAGTTTTCACTTCTTCTAATCTAGCAATAGGAGAAAATGTTTCTCCATAGTCAACTCCTTCTTCTCGTGCATATCCTTTGGAGACTAATCTTTCCTTTTTCTTTGTGACTTCATCATTTCATCTAGCTTATTTCTGAATACCCAATAGGTTCCAATCACATTTTTCTCTTCTACTCTAGGAACTAGAGTCCATATCTTATTTTTCTCAATTTGTTCAATCTCTTATTCCATGGCTTTACTCTAATCCACATCTTCTAAGGCATCTTTCACTTCTTTAGGCTCTTTTATGCTCAACAAGCATGTATCATTTCTCAACTTGTTTATTTTCATTGGTCTAGCAATTTTATTTCCAATGATGTGTGCAATAGGATGATGTCTCTTGAAATATTTGGACAATCTTGGTTCAACTCTAGTTTCTTCATTTGGTCTATCTATTTTAGATTCACTATGTACATCTCTACCAAATATTTCAGCATCTCTCTCATCTACACTAATTTTTGAATTAGAGTGTGCCTCAACTTCATTCTGTAACTCAGCATCTGAATGTGGCTTGATTCCTGAATATAACTCCACATTCATATTATGTGACTTGACAGTTACTAAAACTTTATGTTTGTTTGTAGCTTGATTTGCAACATCTTCTTTAGCAGGCATACCTTCATAAAAGTATACAAATGATTTTTATTTTACATTTGCACTTTCCGCAACTTTATTAGCATTAGTATTTAAACACTATTACGCTTTAATTCTTGTGGAATAGCCTAGGAATATACCTTCTTCACCTTTTGCATATGGTTTACCATTCCTAGAATCTTTACATAAGGTAAGAATCCATAACATAGTTTAAAAAGTGTTGAAAGAGTACCTTTATTGACTTGTACATGGTTGAAGGTATAGATAGTTGTACTTACAACTTCTCTCTAGTATTTTAGAGCAACATTTTTCTCTATCATGAGTGTCTTAGCACAATCCATTAGAAACCTATTCCTCCTTTCAACAATTTTATTTTGTGGAAGGGTTATTGGAGAAGATGTTTCTCTTCTAATTCCTCTATCATTATAGAACATCTCAAACTCATTTAATGTAAATTCTCCTCCTTTTTCAAATCTCAAACATTTTATAATTTTACCTATTTCCTTCTCAACTCTTGCTAAGTACCACTTAAACATTTTGAAAGCATAAGATTTCTATTTAAAAAGCATAACTGTCATCATTTTAGAATAATCATCAAAAATTAGCATAATATACTTATCTCCTTTGTAGCTTTCCACTTTAATTGGTCCACACAAGTCATGATCAACAATCTCTAGTATTCCTTTAGAGGTATGAGTTTTACTCTTAAAACTTGACTTCGTCATTTTACTCAACTGACATTATTTTCACATTATGTTATTAGGCTTCTTCAACTTAGGAAAACCTCTAACTTTTCTCTTGTTACTGATACTAACCAAATTGTCTAAATTAACATAACATAACCTCTTGTTCCATAGCCACACATCATCAAATTTTACAATTAGACAAGTAGCATCCTCTATATCAAGATGGAATATATTACTCCTAGTTTGATCACCCTTTCCAATAATTTTTCTATTAGTATCGTATATCTTAGCAATCTTTTTTTCAAACTCAGACTTACATCTAGAATTATTCAATTGTGACACAATCAATAGATTATTGTTAAGTCCTTAAACATAGTAAGCATTGTCACATATAATATTTTTCGTGAGTTTGATAGAACCTTTTCCTTTTATCAAACATGGTGCATTATTACCAAATCTTACACTATTTCCATCATAACAATTCAAGGTAATGAACTTACTTTTATCTCAAATCATATGATGTGAACATCCACTATTAATGATCCATCTGCCATTATTGTTCACACAAGACACAAGTATAGTTGCCTCATCTTCATCAAATTCATCATTGATTGCAACATACACCACTTCATCATCATGTTCATTAGATTCATCTTTTGTTTCCTCTTTAACCATGTAGAAAGACTCCTTTCCTTTGCCTTTGTACTCTTTATTGCCTTCATGTCTTCTACTTTTGTACTTGTCACCATCTCTATAATTCTTCTTCTATGGACATCTAGAAGCAATATGACCAATGTCATTGTAGTTGAAATAAATGATAGGTAATTTAGCTTTAAACTTTCCTTTACCTCTATGAAATCTCCCTGCTAGTAGTGCTTCAATTTGATCTACATCCTCCTCATGTGTACCATTGTCATTGGATAGATATTTTATCTTTTCCTTTCTCTTCTTCTTCTTCTTCTCATTAGGCTCCTTCAATGAGAACTTAGCTTTGAAGGAAGATTCTGTTGATCTTAGATTGGTTTTGACAATTAAGTGTCAACACACTTAAGAAATTTTATAAGTTCATCCCAAGTATAATATTGATGTCGAGTTGCAATGAGTGCCGAGTCACTCATATTCTTAGTAAACAAAGGGTACCGAGAAAATAGAAAAGCTAAGCAAGTTTCAAGTTCCAAGTGAACAAAAGATGCCGAGCAAGTTCAAGTGCCAAGCTAAATAGAATTTTAGTATGTGTTGAGCATCAGTAATATTAAGTGTTGAGTAACACAAAATTTACCTCATTGTTTGTGATGGCACAAAAAACTATGTAAACCTTTTTTGAGCTGACATATGGATAGATCTTGAAGCTTTAAAGATAAGATCAAATATTTTTGGATTCCCTATGTGATCTACATGCAACCAATGAGAAAAATGGAAGAAATTGAGCCAAGTACCTAACCTTAAGCCACCAAAGCCTTTTAAAGGGAGATGATGCCCCATAATTTATAAAGTGTAAGAGAGAATGCATGCAAGGAGGTAATGCTAGGAAAGATTTGAAGGAAGTGAAAGGGGTGAATTAATCAAGTTGAAGGTGACTTAGAAGAAGGACAACATTACAGAATTAGTTAGCAAAATAGAGGATCAAGGTTACAACATTTTCATATCAGATTAGATAGGATCAAGATGAATTGAATAAGGATTTGAAATCAAAAAATCCAGATTGTATGTATATCATGTCAAACATTCTATTATACTCTCTAACAATTATTATAGCAGAATTAAATCCTATTAACTTAGGTTGGTTTAACAACCATTGTATAAAGCCTTTAACAAGGTGACATTCCAAGTGAATGTTTTAAATTTCTTTAGCTAGGCACACTTCTAGTAGGATATTAAAATCCTTTAAGAGGGTAGGATCTAACAATCCTTTATAAGCCTTTAATAGGTCAGGCCTTACACAGGGCAAACCATCAGAATGGTAAAAATATGTAACCTTAATAGGTGAACTTTATTGCTGCAGTAGTGAAGAATTTTGGGTGTCAGCCCCACCCTAGTTTTACCTTCTCATTGGAGGGTTTGTAGGTAATCATATCTAGTGTCAAGTGTTTATGTGTTCACATTTTCTTAACATGTTAATTCTATATGTTCATGCATGCAATGTTTTAAAGTTAAAATTTTTAAAGGTTAAAGTTTAGTACTTATAATTCACCCTCCCCCTATCTCAAAAGTGTACATTTCCCATTTGTAATCTCAACAATTAGTATCAGAGCTGAGTTCTCATTACGAGAAGCCTTACAACTTGGAGAAAATATCTTGAGATGGAAGTTTACAAGTTGGGAAAGACCATTAAGAATTAGGAGATTGAGATACATCTCTTACTACAACAACTAGATGAAGCCAGAGATTCCTTGAGAAGTTTACTAAGGAGAAGGAAAGAGATTTCCATAGCAAAGAATGACACTCAATACAAGGAGATTAACACCACAAAGTTATTTTTAGTAACTCTTGTGAATTTGATGCAGCATTTGTAGATCTCATGGACAAGAATAGAACATAAGCTAAAGAGATTAGAAACCTTAAGTTGGAACAAGAATCACAAGCTATATTTCTATGTGAAGTGACTAAACAAAAGAAAAAAGCCATAGAGGACAAGGCAATGATTGAAGAAAAAAAAAGAATCTTGTCAAATAGATTGGAAGAAAAATTAGTAGATCTTTCAAGGGTCTCAAACATGTAGTTGAACACCTTAAGACAAATGATGAATGCCCATCATGAATTTAATGTCAAGGACATTGAGATAACTACATTGAAGCTACAAAATGAATAGCTATAGAACGACCTATAAAGAGAAAAATATTTTGTTGAAAGTTTCAACAAGGTAAGTGAAGCTATCAAGTACTTTGAGCAAAAATTGAAATCCCCTAGATCCAGAAAAGACACATTAGATTTCAGCTATACAAGTATTGAAGAAGAAGAGTCATCTAAGACTACTGAATGATGGAATGACAAAGGTAAGAACTCTAAACCTACTTGTCATCATTGTGGAAAGAAAGGACATTTAGCTAATGTTTGTGGGAGCAAGAATGCTAGTAAGAATGCCAAGCCAAGGAATATGATCCATTTTCACAAGTGCAACAAACAAGGTCATCAAGCACATGAATGCACCAAAATTTGAAGGATGTTGCTACAATTGTTAGAAGTTTGGACACAAAGCCTTTAAATGTAGATCCAAGTCCACATGGTCATCAAACAAGGGAGGAAATCATGAGAATTTGTACAATTGGGACTAAATACAAGACATAACTATCATTACTATCAAGAGTATGGACATATCCCTGAGAATTGCATAAGAACACATTTCAATAGAAACTACAATAGATAGTTGAGCCAAACTACATGCTTTAGTTGTTTGAAGACTAGTCATATCAACAAGCACTGCCCAACAAGGAAAAAGCCACCTAACTTAGAGTCTGACAAGGGAAAAGGCAAGGTATATGTTGAGCACATTAGAGGAGAGATGAATAAGACATGGAAGAAGAAAGATGGATGTAGCACATCAAATAGAGGGATCACTTCACCTAAAAGGTCAAGTGATCATACTTCAGCAAACTAAGAAAAAAGGTATGTGGGACTGATATTTAAAAACTTCATCATACATCAGTCCCTAAATAAGTTAGTACTAAAAAGGATAGATCAGCATGAATAAATATGCAAGGTTAAAACATCAAAGTTTTTCATCTTACTGCCGAATGTGAGAAGTTCACTTCAACTACCAAGTAGAATTCTAGTATGTGTCAAGTTGTCTGCCAAAGTTAGTTGAAGCTGAGTTAGTAGTGCTTGCTGAGTAAAAGGAAATTCTTATTGAAGTTGAGTAATAGTAACTCTAGTGGATGCCAAGTGATGGGAAAACTAATGTAAGTCGAGTGAAACTAAAATTACATAAGGAGCTGAGTGCACAGTTGTATATGCATTAAGCATTAAATGCTATGTATTAAAGGGTATAAGTTCAAATTTTCTATCATTTTTCATCATTACAAACATAGAGCAAGAGAGAGAAAAGTGTAGAGACAATTGGAGACTAAAGATTGAAACTTTTACACAAATTCCAATAGAAATCAAACATCATTTTATCGATTTAAAGGTATTTCTCATGAGCTGAGCTATGCAGTTTTGAAATTTTATATTTTGAAACCCTAGCTCACAAAAATGGCCTCTAACTCTAGGAATCCCAAGGACAAGGAACCCTTTGAAGTTCAATTGGTTAGTAATGAAGTCAAGCAACCAGATTTTAGGCCAATATCTAAAGTGACATACAAGAATGACCCTATTGGTATGCTATCCATTATTCCACCTAAAGTTGTAATGGTCCAGGATGTTAGAAAGAGTTATAACTACAAGGTTGGAGCAATAGGAGATATGGAAATTTGATAGGCATATGATGAACTATGTTAGAATGTAGTGTTAAAGGAAGAATTTCAAATTCTTGAGAGAAAGGGCTTAACCTGTGCCCTAGATTTTCCCACCATCTTCAAGATCGAATGTATAAGAATTGTGTTAAGTAGAATCCATGGTGGATGTTTATGGTTAGAAAGAGGACCCATAAAATTGTCAAAAAGGATTGTGCATAGGGTTATAGGGTTTCCAACTCTAGAACGGACCAAAACCATAGGAAGTGACCCAGAAGAAGATATTGAGAAGAATATAGGGATAAGTGAAACAAAAGGGGCATGACCATTGATACCATCAAAGATCCACTTCTAGAATTTTTTGTGAGGGTCATATCCCACAAATTTTATCAGTCAAGCTGACTAAATAGTGTATCATGCATTGCAATTAATGCAGAATACAAAATTATAAAGAAAGATCACACTTATGATTTGGCTAAGCTATAGTTACAACAAATCATGGAGAACCTAGCAGCAATAAGGAGAGCAAAAGGTGCTCAATGCAAATTTGGTTCAATTTTGATATGTATATTTTTCTATGTAAAAAATGAGTTTCCTTCTTTTCGTAAGGTAGGTTAGAAGACCAATAGGTCTGTGGTAGTATAGATTAACAAATACATTTAGCAAATAGGAGACAATTTTCAGTCTATAATTACTAGTTATTTTGAGGATTTCAAGAAAACCATGAAAAAAGGTTGAGAATCATAGTTTCCCTAGTGGAAAGGTATTACAATGACATTTTCTTCCTAGTAGATATTGACTACACATTTATCTAGGCTACAATATGTAGAGTGAGATGGCTAAGGCTATTGGGGTATGAAATTAACATTGATGATGTGTCAACAACCATCACAACATTGCTGGTAGAAGAAATTAACAAAGCAGCAAAACCTTTTGGTACTTATGATTTTGTGAAGTCTAAGGTGGAAATGGAGTTGAAAATTGCCTCAACTCTAAAGAAAAAGGATAAATTGGTTAAGAAGAGAAAACAAAAGAGAAGAAGAAAGCTACTAAGAAACTAGGTCTAGTGTAAAAGAAGATAAGAAGGAAATATGTTGCACCACCTAAATCTGATGAGGAAAGGACTGAATCAAATGACAATAGCCAGTTTAGAGTGGTAAGTCATGCATCCAATGTTAGGATTAAACTATGGACAAAAAATAAAAATTACATGCAAATATAACCAATAACAAAAAAGAATAGATGACACAAAAAAGAACACAAGGCACCAAGATTTAGCATGGTTCACTCAATCCCTAGGCTACATCCACCAAATAGCAAGTATGATATTATTACAATCTAATGATTACAACCTGATTACGATCTGTAATCCCTTACAGCTCAAGATTCCTACAAGAACCAATTTCACATCACAACTTAATGAAAATACACAACCCTAAGCCTTTTTATACATGTAATTATATATTGCTTTAGGGTTACAACATGTCGGCCATATGTTAGCCATATTTCAGCCACAATGTCAGCCACGGCCCAAAATTTTTTTAGGTCAATGCCCCGAACCCCAAAGAATTTATGATGTACAGTACTTTCCTGATCAGTAACCACAAACTAAAAATCTCCCACTTGGGGACTCATCAAACTCCACACTAGACAACAATCTCCCACTTAGAGATTGATCCTAGAGTAATATTACTACCACATGGGGCTCACACTGGATCAAACCACCCTAGACTCTGTTGTTCTTTTATTCATGTTCAGTCTAGAAGACCAACCAAAGCTGAAGAGGAATTCAACTTCTCCCTTGTTACTACCTTCGTCAACATATATAGTGGATTAGCATCTATATGTATCGTGTCCAACTTTAACTATCCATCCTTCAAAACTGATCGAATGAAATGGTACCACAACTATATGTGTTTTGTCTTTGAATGCAGAGCTAAATTCTTCGCAAGATGAATGGCACTATGACTATTTGTAAACAAATAAGTATCCTTCTGAGGATGCCCCAATTCTTCCAAGAAGAATTGAAGCCATATCATCTCCTTGGTTGCCTCTATAGCAATAACATACTCTCCCTCTATAGTGGATAAAGTATTAACCTTTTCTAACCTAGAAACCTAGCTCACAATTGCCCCACTAATGGTAAAGACATAACCTATAGTACTTTTCTTGGTATCAATATCCCTTACAAAATTTGAGTCAACATAGCCCTGTAAATCAGTAGTAGAGCCCCCAAAGTGTAAACACTTATTGGATATTCCTCTCAAATATCTGAGAATCCATTTGACTACATTCCAATGCTCCATTTCTAGATGATTCATATACTAGCTAACAACTCCCACTAAATGTGTGATATATGGCCTAGTGCATACCATAGCATACATTAAGCTTCCTACAGCTGAAGCATAGGGTACCTTGGACATCTTATCCTCCTCTTCTTGTGTCTTGGGACACATCTCGTTAGTCAACTTCAAATGACCAGACAAAGGTGTGTTGACAACTTTAGCATTCTCCATAGAGAAACATTGCAACATCTTCTCAACATAATTAGCTTGAGATAGTGTCAATTTCCTATTCTTTCTATCTCTACAAATCTTCATACCAAGAATTTATTTTGCTACCCCCAAATCATTCATAGAAAATGCATGTGCTAACTGGTATTTCAGCCCCTTAATGTGATCCATGTTATACCAAGCTACAAGAATATCATCAACATATAAACATAAAATAATGTAGCTATCATCATCCAACCTCTTAAAGTAAACACAATGATCTAAATGACACCTATACTATCCATGCTCATGCATAAAATTGTCAAATTTTAGATACCATTGCCGAGGTGCTTGCTTCAAGCCATATAAACTATTCTTCAATTTGCACACAAAGTTATCCTTGCCCTTGACCTCAAATCCTTGTGACTGAGCCATATATATCTCTTCATCCAAATCACCATGAAGAAAGTCTATTTTAACATCAAGTTGCTTTAAATGCAAATCTTTAGTAGTCACAATACTTAAAACAATATGGATAGAAGCCATTTTAACAACAAGAGAAAACATCTCATCAAAATCGATTCCTTTTTTCTATGGAAATTATTTTACAACTAACCTAGCTTTCAATCTTTTCTTACCGCCTTCCTCTTCTTTCAGCTTGTAAACCCACTTATTTTGTAAAGCCTTTTTACCTGCAAGCAACTTGCATAAATCCCATATATTATTCTTCAGCAGAGAGTCCATTTCATCTTTCATTGTAGACTCCTAGTGAATCTTAGTATCTACCTGCATAGCTTCATCATAACATTTAGGTTCACTAGCATCTATTAATAAAATAGAATACAAAGAGGGAGAAAATATTTTTGTAGGTCTAATTTGCCTTGTTGACTATCTAACATGCACTCGTATGTGTGGTATTTTTTGTTGTATTTGTTGCACATCATGAGGAATGGCTGGAATATCATCTTGTGGAGTATCATCCAACACTACATAATCATCTTCTTTCTTCTCATGTTATTGCAATAGATCTTTCTACAACACTTTATCATTGAATATGACATCCCTACTTCTTAAAATTTTCTAATTTTCAAAATCCCAAATCCTATAAACAAATTCATTAATGCTATATCCAAAAAATACACATTTCTTTGACTTAGCTTCTAGCTTGGTTCTATTTTTAGAATCTATGTGAGCAAATGCTTCACAACCAAAGATTTTGACAAAAGAATAACTCACTTTCTTACTAGTCCATGTTTCCTCTGGAATACCACAACCCAAAAGAGTAGAGGGACCTCTATTAATCAAATATACAGTAGTATTGACAGCCTCTACCCACATGTGTAAGGGCAACCCAACATGCAACCTCGTGCTTCTTGCACGTTCCATTATTGTCATGTTCATGCGTTCAGCTACTCCATTTTCTTGTGGAGTCCTTGGAATAGTTTTGTATCTACAAATACCATTAGTGGAACAATAATCTTCAAATTCATGACTGCAATGCTCACCACCATTATTAGATCTAAGACATTTTAATTTATTAACACTCTCATTTTCAACCAAGCATTTCCAGTTCTTAAAAGTTTGAAATACATCAAATTTTTGTCTAAGGAAATAAACCCATAATTTTCTAGTTGCATCATCAATAAATTTAACATAATAATGAGAGCCACCAAGAGAAGAGACTTGAGCTGGTCCCCATACATCGGTATGCACAAGCTCTAATTTCTCCTTTTTGTTTTCCTTCATAGTCTTTACAAAACTCACTCTCTTTTATTTTCGATACACACAACTTTCATAGAAATCCATATTAACACATTTTAGACCTAGTAAAACTTTCTTTGAATGAGGTACTTTCATACATTTCTCACTCATGTGCCCAAGTCTATTGTGCCACAGTGTTGTATCAGAATTTATAGCAGCTATTTTTTCTCCCTGCTCAACTACAACAACTATTTCTAAACGATCATTTTTCTCTAAAAAAATTAAAGTAGAAGGAACAATATGACTTTTACAAAGATATAAGGTGCCAATTTTTATCATTAAAAGTAACTACACAACCCTCATCACCGATTTTCCCTACTTAAATTAAATTCCTGCTCAACCTTGGAATATGTCTTACCTCATGTAGTAGCCAATGATCTTCCCATTCTGCAACTTAATCTTAACTTTTCCCTTTCCAACAATATCAAAGGGTTCATTATCCCCCAAAAAAACAATTCCAAAATCCCCTTGGACATAATCAATGAAATAACCTCTATTAGGTGTAGGATGAAATGAAGCACCAAAATCTAAAACCCATGAATCATCAACACTTTCTAAAGATAAAAGAAAAGCATCCTCTTCAGATTTTTCACTTACCACATTTGCCTCCTTGTGTCCATTTGGTTTATCTCCTTCATTTTTATTTTTATTCCAAAAATTTTTCTTTTCATGACCTAGTTTCCCATAGTACCAATAGTTGTTCAGTCCTCTCGATTGAGACCTCCTCCCCTTTGACATTCCTCTTGATTTCCCACAATTTTCAAAGTTACTTCCGCTCTTAGTCATTATGCCCTTTCTTTGTGCATTCAAAGCACTTCTTGATGTAGATCCACCTGAGGTTTTTCTACAAGTTTCCTCACTCAAAACAACATCGATCATATCATCATATTTTAGGGTACTAGAGCTAGGAATAGAATCACTCACAGCCATTACCAAGGCATTCCAACTTTTAGGCAAAGAACCCAAAATCAAGAGAGCCCTAACTTCTTCTTCAAAATTGATACCCATAGAAGATAACTAACTAGTAATAGTAGTAAACTCATTTAAATGATCTATAATAGATCCACCTTCTGCCATTTTCATATTAAATAAATGCTTCATGAGAAATACCTTGTTTGAATTGGAGGGTTTTTCATATAGTTTCGCTAGGGTTTGCATCAATTCTTCTATCATCTTCACTTTTGTAATATTAAATGCCATTGATGGTGCCAAGCTTAATTGAATGCTTCTGAGTGCCTTTCTGTCTAAAAGATCCCATTTGTCATTTGACATAAATCCCTAATTCTTGGTTTTGCCTTCCAACGGCTTCCATAAATCCTTCTAATAAAGATAGTCTTCCATTTTCATCTACCATAACTAGAAGTTCTGCATGTTCTACCTATCAACCCTCAACTTACCCTCGTCTCTCATTGCTCCCACTCAACCATGAGACTCCCACTTAACCATGACATTTTCCTATAGAGGATAACTAAAAAAAAACCTTGCTCTGATACCACTTGTTAGGATTACACCATGGACAGAAAATAACAATTACATGACAATATAACCAATAATAGAAAATAAAAGATTACACAAAAAAGAACACAGGGCACCAAGATTTAAAGTAGTTTATGCAATCCCTAGGCTATGTCCACCAAACAACAAGTTTGATATTATTATAGTCCAATGATTACAACCTAACTATAATCCATAATCACTTATAGCTCAATACTATCGCAAGAACAAATTTTGCATCATAACTTAATTAAAATACCTAGCCCTAAGACGTTTTATGCAAATAATTTTATGCCACTTTAGGGTTACAAAATGTCGTCCATATGTTGGCCATATGTTAGCCACAATGTTGGCCACAACCCAAAAAAAAATTAATTTATGAAGTATGTGCAGTGCTTTCCTGATCAGTCACCACAAACTAACACCTAAGTCCAATATTGATAACATTTGTCAAAATATTAGGGATAATATAGACTTGACTGGCTTGGAAATTTTTGATTTCAATAAATTAAGTAGGGAAGATCAGAATAAAATTGAGGAGTTAGTGTATGCAATGATGGAAAAATTCAAGAATACCCCACTTGGATTTGACGCTACTATGACTAAGGATTTATATTCCATTGTTGTGAATAAATGGCATTATTGCCTAAACATGGAAAAGGAAATAAGGGAGTCTACATTAGCACAAGTGATGCCAGATTTGTTTGAAGGCTAAATACCAAAGGAAAATAAAAAGCATGGTAGAAAATTTGCACCTAAATATAGAGCCTTCAAAATAAGATTGAAGATGTTGTCAAGAAGTTCACTCAAATGTGGAAGCTAATATATGGCCTAACCACTGTTAACGAAGGAGAAGAATATCCCTTTGAGGGAACAAATAATGGAGAAGAGGAAGACATTGATAAGGAAGAAGAAGGTGAGAAGGAAAAGGTAGATGACACAATGGAGGAGGGAACACAAAAAGAAGATAATATGGCAACTGCTGAGGAGCAGAAAAGAGATCAAAGTGTGTAAGACACACAATTTCCATCACTAAGCCCTCCACATGATAGAAACACACCTACAATAACAATCAAAGTTAAGGATGTTCCTGATAGCATAGTTAAGAACATCAACTCACTCATTATAGAGGATCTAAAGAAGATTCTTGACCAATCAAATTTGCAAGCAAATTTGTGTGACAATCCAATATTGGTCAATGTAGATGAGTTGTAGAAAGTAGTAGCTGGCCTAACTAGGGACAAGGTGGCCACACAAGAAGCATCCCTTGCCATCCCTATAGCTACAAGTGGACAACCTCACAAGCAAGCACCACAAGATACATTAGCTAAGGTTGATACAATAGTTAAAGTTGCTACAACTACCGAGGAACCAACAAAGGAACAAATAGGATAGATGGATACTTTAGTTTCCTAATGTACAAGTACAAGGTGCATCACCAAAAATAATAATGATCAATCAAGGAAGAATAGAGGAGGAGAAGGAGATTCCAAAGCAAAAGGATCAAGAAGCAATTCAAACTTTGGTAAATCTACCAACTACTAGGATTCCTATAAGAATGCCTTAGAAGTTGAGCACTGAAGCATTGCCACTCCAAATTTTAGCACCAAACTTGAGCTCCACAAAGGTTGCAAGGGTACTTCGCTATGGAGACCCTACATTAGATGAAGAAATAGTCATTCCAAAGGATGACTATGCAACCATGAACATAGACCAGATCAATGAGATGCAAGAGACATTGGAAAGAAAGAAAAACCAAGAGATACTCAAAAAAGAGTACATGCAAAAGCAAGCACTAATTGAGATAAAAGACATCTTTCTGGATGCAATCAGCTTGCAGGCACCTGATGAAACCAAGCCAATATTGGAACAACTATTAGAAATTGTTGAACAAGTGACCAATGAAGAGACTAGGAGACAAATGTAGAATTCATGGAATGGTCTAAGTAGAAGTTTCAAGGAAAGACGAATGAGAAAATATCTAGTGGGATAGCACTATCACAAATAGAGCTGACTACTAAGATAGAAAAATTGAAGAAGGTACTTGAGAATATATTCTCACTGTACACTAAATTGTGTGACCCAAACTCTTCACACAAGAAACCAGCCAAAGAATAATGAGCTTGGAAAGAAATCTGAAAGTATTAGGCATGCAATTTCCAAAAGATCCAGCTCAAAGTGAGAAGCATTTTCATACAAAACTTCACACATAGAAGGAACTAGCCATATTAACAACAAAAGAGGCTAATACTAGAGCCAAATTAGTTCAAATTCAAGCATCTCTAACCACTCACATGGAGATATTATAGAAAGAAATAGCCTATGAAAAAAATCTATTGAAGAAAGATCCTAATCTTTCAACACTAGATGGCTTATAAGTTCACCTTGTAGCAGAGACAACAATCCTAATCAAGTTCGTAGATGTTGCAATAGACAACTGGGATGCTACTCTCAAGATTGTAATGGAAGTAAACAAGAACTTCCTAGACAAATACACACTTAGTGTATAAACCCTTTGACATCAGTGTCAAAAAAGGGGGAAATAAAATATCAAAAGAAGGGAGATATATGCAAGGGGAGACAATTGAAAGGGGGAGTTACAAAACAAACAAAGAATAGAGGGAGGGAGAGAAAAAACTGGGAAATAGGGCATAACAAGATGCATCAAATAAAGAATCAAAATTTAGAATAAAGACAAGGAGTATCAGCAGAGGAAAATCACTCTACTCATAGAGACTTTGGATATAGAAAAGGCACATTAACTCAGGGGGAGTTATAAAGTTTTGAGATATATAGTTCTTTACAAAATTTTAAATTTTTTTTGAAGTTCTGTATATATTCCAAACAAAATGTATACTATATTGGAGGAGATCGGATTCATCATATATAGTTAAGTGTTTTTGCCACTCATGTGAAACGGGGAATCGTTGATCTCAGATTGTTTTGACAATTGAGTGTCAACACACTTAAGAAATTGTCTAAGTTCATGTCGAGTATAATATAGATGCCAAGTTGCAATGTGTGTTGAGTCACTCATGTGTCAAGTAAACAATAGGTGCTGAGTAGATAGACAGAGTCGAGCAAGTTTCAAGTGTCGAGTGAACAATAGATTCCAAGAAAGTTCAAGTGTCAAGCCAAACAAAATTTTAGTACGTGCCAAGCATTAGAATTATTAAGTGTTGAGTAGCATAGAATTGATCTAGTTGTTTGTGATGACACAAACAACTATGTAACCATTTTTGAGCTGACATATGGATAGATCTCAAAGCTTTCAAGATAAGATCAAATCTATTTGGATTCCCTATGCGATCTACATGCAACCAATCATAAAAATGGAAGGAATTGAGTGGGAAAGTTGAGTGAATCTCAATAATAGATTCATATCTAACCCTAAGCCACCATAGTCTTTTAAAGGGAGAAAAAGTCTCATAATTTATAGAGTGTAAGAGAGAATGCATGTAAGGACGTAATGCTAGCAAAGATTTGAAGGAAGTGAAAGGGGTGAATTGATTAGGTTGAAGGTGACTTAGAAGAAGAAGAACATTGTAGAATTAGTTAGCAAAATAGATGATCAAGGTTACAACATTTTCATATTAGATCAGATAGGATTGAGATGAACTGAATAGGGATCTAAAATCAACAACATTAGTTGTAAGTGTATTAGGTCAAACATTCTATTGTACTCTCTAACAATCGTTATAGTAGAATGAAATCCTATTAACTTAGGTTGGTTTAACAACCATTGTATAAAGCCTTTAATAGGGTGACATTCCAGGTGAATGCTCTAAAGTCCTTTAGCTAGGCACATTTCTAACAGGGTGTTAAAATCCTTTAACAAAGTAGGATCTAACAATCCCTTGTAAGCCTTTAACAGGGCAAGCTTTTTACAAGGAAAATCATGAGAATGGTCAAAATGTGTAACCTTTACAGGTGAACTTTATTGCTGCAGTAGTGAAGAATTATGGGTGTCATCCCCACCCCAGTTTTACCTTCTTATTGTAGGGTTTCTGGGTAATCATATCTAGTGTCAATTTTTTATGTGTTTGTATTTTCTTAACATGTTATTTCTATATGTTCATGCATGAAATTTTTTCAAGTTAAAATTTTTAAAGGTTAAAGTTTAGTACTTCTGATTCACTCCCCCTCCTCTCAGAAGTATACATTTTCCATTTGTAATCTCAATAGATTCAATATTTTTAGGTTTGTAATTGTGTTAGATAGTTGAAAAGTAGTGAATCTACCTACTAGACCTTCAAGAGATAGAGTATTCCCTAGTATACATCTCAGTTCTTGTATTGCAGAAACTCTAATAGCATATATAGGTAGTAGTGTTCTTAAAACTTTGCTTAGTACAATATCATCAACTATTGTACTAGTAGCTCCTCTTATTGAATTAACAACATCATTTATCCTCGAGCAATATTGAACAATATTTTCACCTTCTTACATTCTTATATCATCAAATGTACCTTTGATACTTTCAACTTTGGCTCTTAGAACATTCTTGTCTCCTCCATAGATGGTGGTTAAAGAATCCCACATTTTCTTTTCACTATCAAAACCTTTGATATCATCAAATTCAACATAGCTTAGGGCAGAGGCAATCTCCAAATTTTTTTGGTTGTGTTCTTTCTTCTTTTTCATATCCTTAGTAGTTAGGGCTCCAACGGAATCAACATGCTCAGTAGTAATGTTAGATTGCACATGATCTCCAAGTCCTCCAAGGTGTAGCTTTATCAAACTTTTTCATGTAAGAAATTTATCTCTATTAAGCTTGGGTACATCTCTTTTTGACATCTTGATCTGTGTGCTTCTAGTAGCTTCAAAATAGTCCTCTTAAGTAGATGACTCTGATACCAATTTTTGGAATTCTTTAAAATAACTGAGAGTGAGGGTGAATTAGTTATCTAAGGTCCAAATGTATAAATAAAACATTTCACAGCTTAGTGAACCTATAAAATATTTATCATCATGCATGCCTCCACAAGGTTATTCATTCACTTAGAACTTGTAGGTTACTATTAAATCAATTTGCAAAAATGTAAACATGAAACATAACAGATTCAGCAACACATTTGACACAATGATTTACGTGGAAATCCAATTTGGGAAAAACCACCAATAACATGCTACTCTTTTTCACTCTTCTAAAGTGAAGCCCTGTGAAAGGCCAACCTTGCTAAAAGTTACAGAACAAAATGTTAAATGTGACACTATTAAAGGATTTCAATCACCCTATTAGGAGTGATTCTTCTTAGAGGAATTTAGACCATTCACTTGGAATGTCACCCGATTAAAGGATTTACAAATGACTATTAGGTCAACCTTAATCCAAAGGATTTACCCTAGAATAATACAATTATTAGAGAGTAATTGTCAGGCTTTGATCTAATAACAACTTACAACTCCATTGGTAGATTATAGATCTTTGTTTTAGTCCTCCATTCTATTTGGCTTTCACACATTTTAGGTATGATAGCTTGTTCACCCTTCAAGAATTCATACCCTTAAGCCTTCTTGCTTAACATGCCAATGCGGACTCTTCACTTGGGTCACTTGATGAAGCAATACCCTTGACTTCTTGTCTTCCTTAGGTTCTCACACATAACAACTCTTGGTTGTGACCAACCATCCCTATAAATAGAGAATTAAGATCTTTCGTCATTCATTCTCTATCATCTACTTTAGGGTTAGCACATATTAGGTAGGATTCAATGAATCTATGCCTCATTCCATATCACTTCTTTAAACTTCTCCTTCAATCCTCTTTGAATTTGCCTCAAGATGGTTTACCATGAATTCTGTGCCAGTAGCTCATCAATCTTATCTTCTAGCTAGTTCACACAATCCATGAAAACAAACTTGTCAGCTTAGATCCAACAAATTCATGATCTTTCTAATAATGCTGGCACTCAACATAAACTTGTTTCTGATGCTCAGTATGCTCTAAAAAATCACTCAACATAAACTAAAGTTTACTGGTGCTTGTCATCAACTAAAATTTATTTGGCATCTACTATTTTGCTCGGCATACACTAAAATAAACTTTTACTTGGCTCCAACTAATTTTCTGCTTGGCTTACACTAACTTTTGTCGACACCTACTATCCATTCCATCAAACTTGGCAGACAAACATTGTTTAACTTATTCTTTTGAGCTTTCTTAGTGTAACCAATGTTTGTAGCCTTAAGTAGAATATCAATGCACTATGATATCATTGTCTTAGCCTATTCTTGTACTCCTTTGTATAGAATAACTCTACCTTTCCTCTAGGTGCTTTTGTTACATTTTTTATTTATTGAATCCTCTTCATCAATCAAACAAGTGATAGTACTTAAATCATATAAGTAGTTGTCTTACTATCATAAAATATATTTGACATTAGTGATAAAACAATGTTTGAAACATATTTTTATCATACTTGTATCAATGTGTTTTCAACAATCTCCTTCTCCAACATAGCTTACATTAATATGTGCAATTTTTTCTTAAAATGACTAGTGAAATGAATAGTAAATTAGAATTAAGACTTAAGATTTAAAATTAGAGGTTAGTTCCAAGAAAATTATTACAAAATATAAGCATCAACTAACTACCCTATCAAGAAACTAACCTATAAATGAAAAATAAAGAAAGGGTGCAAGATGAACTACCCAAAAAATATTTGATGAAAGGGCTTGAAATTATGATAGAGTAATAAACCTTACACATAATTTAAAATTTGGCTTTCAATAAAGAGAGTGTAATAAAAAAATAATTACATAGAAGACCACAACTTAAATAGGCCTAATATCATCCTATTTATAGCCACTACAAATATTTATTAATTTGTTTCCCATAAACAAGTTTTATATTGGTTAACCCCAAAACTTTAGCAAAAAGAAATTGGAAACCTTATTCCCCTTTTGATATATATGAGAGCTTTTATAAATTTAAAAATTGTCCAACATATGAAGGTCATCTAGAACAAGTGCCACTCAGTGGCATAGTACTTGTGTTTAATAGTATTAGTCTTAATTCTATATATAAATTTAGATGTAATTATATTATATATTTATTATATAAGTGGAATAATTTTTTTTCACAATATTACTAATTAATAAAAATTGAATACAATAGCACTCAACTAAGAGTTAGAAAAACTAATTAGATTAAACATTTAATATCTAATTTTATTTGTTTTTATTTTAATATTCATAGACAATAATTAAAGTTTTAAAAAAGAAATTTAATGTAATGATGGATAAGGAAACAAATTCAAATGATTTACTTAAAAATAATATCTAGCATAAATCTTCCTAGATGACTCTAATTCATTCATCCAATCAAAAGTTAGAAAAATATTATATAAATTACATAGTTTAGAAAATTCTACATATATTTCACAAACATAATATTTATAAAAAATATGTACAATAGTAATTCATTTAATAAATAGTTAATGAGTAATCCAAAAATTGACACAATAGCACTTAGCCTAAGTACAAATAAAACTATTAATCATCTATCATATTTTTAAAATACCTTTGACATAATTAATAATGCTTAAATAATCATCTTATAACAATTTTTTTTAATTAAATAAATTGGCAATTAATATATCTCAATAAATTCAACACTTGGACATCTTACCTTTACATCTCATTAGAAGATCTAAAAGCTCAAATTTCAATTCCCAATGAAGTGGTTGTAATAAATCATCACTATACAAGGATCCATGCCAATAGAGTATGTGAGATAAATTTTTTAACCTATTGAATTTTATTTTTTCCACCAATAGTTATTAGCCTGTTTAGTCTCATAGTTAACATAGCAATCAACAACTTATTCCCCTCTCATATACAAAGTAGATTTTAGAACTTTCAAAATACTTCAGCATATGAAGGCTATTAGGATAAGACTAATAATCATTCATCTTGGCATTTTGAAAACCCTTGTTACATTAATAATTTCTAAAGAATTACTTTCCGACCAATTGTTTTTATAACTAGTTAATAAGATTGAACTTGTCTTTTTTCTTTTCTTATTGATTGTTTTAGATTGTCTAGTCTATGATGTCTATGTGTATAGATGTAATTGGATTTTTTCTTTAAAATAAAGCTATTTCAATTTTTTTCTTTTCTTATCATTAGTTCTCTTTTGGTTGTTTTATTTTGATTTAGAATTATAATGTCGTGGGGTCTTTCTGTAGTCATTTTAACAAAAAATAATAAATTCAAGTATAATAAAATATTAAATATTGTCTTAGATTTTATTATTGATTTCAAAAAAAATTGTCTATTTATTTATTTTAGAGTTCGAGAACTAAAAATGCATATACACATGCACATATATACACATATATATAATACTAGCATAATTTTCATATCTAGGATTTTTTAGACATCTAGCATTTGAAATATATGAACTTGAAATGCACAATTAAAGAGTCATCTTGACTCTTTGAATTCTACATAATCGTCATCGTTCAACTATGTAAATATTAATGATCTAATGTGCATATCAATAATTTAATTTGCATCTATATAATGTGTAAATAACATTTTACAAAATAAATATTAAAACTTAAACAATGCAAAAACTTGATTTACATAAACAAAAAATACACATCTTCCTTTTTACTAACACCTTATTTTTTGGAAACAAATTCAAATAATTTTCTTTAAAATATATTCCAACACAAATCTTCCTAGATGACTCTAATTCATTCATCCAATCAAAAGCTAGAAAAATATTATATAAATTACATAGTTTAGAAAATCCTACGTATATTTCACAAATATAATATTTATAAAAAAAATATGTACAATAGTAACTCATTTAGTAAATAGTTAATGAGTAATCCAAAATGTGACACAATAGTACTTAGCCTAAGTACAAATAAGACTATTAATCATCTATCATATTTTTAAAATACCTTTGACATAATTAACAATGCTTAAATAATCATCCTATAACAATTTTTTTAAAGTAAACAAATTGACAATTAATATATGTCAATAAATTCAACACTTGGACATCTTACCTTTACATCTCATTAGAAGATCTAAAACCTCAAATTTCAATTCCCAATGAAGTGGTTGTAATAAATCATCCTGTACAAGGATCCACACCAATAGGGTATGTGAGATAAAAAAAATTAAACTATTGAATTTTTTTTTTCCACCAATAGATATAAGCTTGTTTAGTCTCACAATCAACATAGCAATCAACAACTTATTCCCCTCTCGTATACAAAGTAGGTTTTAGAATTTTCAAAATACTTCAACATATCAAGGCTATTAGGACAAGACTATTAATCATTCATCTTGGCATTTAAAAAACCATTGTTACATTAATAATTTCTAAAGATTTACTTTCAAACCAATTGTTTTTACAACTAGTTGATAAGAATGAACTTGTTTTTTTTCTTCTTCTTCTATTGATTGTTTTGGATTGTCTAGTCTATGATCTCTATGTGTATGGATGTAATTGGAATGTTTCCTTTTAAAAAAAAGGCTATTTTAAATTTTTTCTATTCTCATCATTAGTTTCCTTATAAGTATTTTGGTTGTTTTATTTTGATTTAGAATTATAATGTAGTGTGTTCTTTCTGCACTCATTTTAATAAAAAAAAACAATTCAAGTATAATAAAATATTAAATATTCTTTTAGATTTATTATTGATTTAAAAAAAAATTCTCTGTTTATTTAGTTTAAAGTTCAAAAAATTAAAATATAATAATCAAAATATATAGTTTAAGTTAGTCTCTCTAAGCCCATGCATGTATACATATACATATACACATGTACATATATACACATATATATAATACTGGCATAAATTTTTTTCATCTATATAATATGTAACTAAAATTTTACAAAATAAATATTAAAACTTAAACAAAGCAAAAACTTGATTGACACAAACAAAAAATACAAATCTTCCTTTTTACTAACATCTAATTGAAAAAAAAATCATTTCAAAAGCTATCATACAATAAGTTAATAATAATATTTTTGAACGTTTTACTCAATACTTACAATGTTAAACATGAAAGAGTTAAAATATAAAATGTTGATTTTATTGATTCGGATTTTCTTATACATCTGGATACATAGAGATCGATGTCTGAGCATCTTTATACAACATTATTTTCTCTTACAAAAGCTACTTACAGGAATAACATTCCAGTTACTTACAAGAAATTATCTCCTACTTATCAATTGATGAACTTAAGGGGCTTTATAATGAATGATTCATAAGGCACAACACTTGGTGAAGGTTTTGCAAATGGGGTTGCAAGCTTTGGGTTTAACCATGGAGGAAACTCCATAGTTAAGTGCACTCAAGCTGGAGTAGTACTGGGATGGGTGACCTCCTAGGAAGTCCTAGTGCTTCACCCCTGTGACCATCACCTAGATCCAATGAGTGCTAAGCGTTCCATTTATTCTTATGAGAGATGGATTCATGTTGAATCACTACTCATGAAACATGGGTCAATGAGTTTGACTCAAAAATGACACAGCTAAATCCTGATAGCAATATCACAATTTGACTTGTTGTGGAAATTATCTCCTACTTATCAATTGATGAGCTTAAGGGGCTTTATAATGAATGATTCATAAGGCACAACACTTGCTGAAGGTTTTGCAAATGGGGTTGCAAGCTTTGGGTTTAACCATGGAGGAAACTCTGTAGTTAAGCACACTCAAGCTGGAGTAGTACTGGGATGGGTGACCTCTCGGGAAGTCCTAGTGCTTCACCCCTATGAGCATCACCTAGATCCAATGAGTGCTAAGTGTTCCATTTATTCTTGTGAGAGATGGATTCATGTTGAATCACTACTAATGAAACATGGGTCAATGAGTTTGACTCAAAAATGACACAGTTAAATCCTGATAGCAATATCACAATTTGACTTGTTGTGGAAATTATCTCCTACTTATCAACTATATATTTAACTAATTTATTTATTTAAACTAAACTTAGAAGCTAACCTAAATTATGTAATAAATCTAACATTCCCCCTTATTAGAAACTAACCTAATTAATGTAATAAGTCCAACATTTCCCCCCTTATTACATTAATCCAATAAAAGTGAAAAGCTTCACCAATATTATTCCTCTAGAAACTTTGATGAAGCTCCTTCACCAATCTTTGAAAGTATATTTTCTCTCTGCAACTTCAGATTGCAAATCATAATCCTGAAGTTGCCCTCATATCCCAACTTCAAACTGCAAATCCTGAAGTTGTCCTCATAATAACATTGTTTCCACCCCCCTTACACAATGAGACATAGTTCCTCCGAAATTTCAAATCTCCATGGAGTGTTCCTAATGCCTCCTCTAGTGCTGCACATGAGACGCCTTTCCTTCGAAAGTCCACATCTCCTTCGAGTGTGTCTAACGCCTCCTTAAGTGTCGTAGAAACAATCACCACTAATATGTCATGGAAGCCTTTCCTCTGAAAGTTGACATCTCCTTGCAGTGTCTCTAATGTCATTCTTCAAATCTTGCCCCCCTCACTTCATAGAAGGACAATCATGCAACCAAGTCCCCTTGTTTCTTTAGGGACACAAATCTATCAAGTCCCCTCTTCTCTTAAGGGATGAATCTGTCAAGCCCTGCTTTACAGGGACACGAATAGTTGCTTCACATGCAATAACCATCTTTGAGCGAGAAGCTAGCTCTAGATGATAAAAATCCTCCAACCTCCTATTTTATTCACAAAAAATAGGATCTGGTCATCCAAAATCTATTAAAAGCACTCTTCTGCCCATTGATCAACCCGCTCTTGATAGAAAATGCTACTTAATATTATTTACATTGATTTCTGAGCATCTTTATATAGCCTTATTTTACGGGAATAACTTTCCAACAACTATATATTTAACTAATTTATTTATTTAAACTAAACTTAAAAACTAACCTAATTAATGTAATAAATCTAACATTCCCTCCTTATTACATTAATCTAACAGGTCTAACATTCCTCTTATTAAAAACTAACCTAATTAATGTAATAAGTCGAACAAAACATTATTAATAACTATAAAAAATTGACCATACATATCTACTTTCACAAATCACGTCAAACAATCAACACATCATAAGATATAGGTCCGTGAATAACATGTACTTACTGTTCACTATTTAAAATTCTTCAAAAAAAAAAAAAAGCAAAGTGAACCTCGTATTCACCAACAGACCAAACTATTATTTTAAAGCTTTGAAGCTTTAATTAGACAGATTTCAGAGTGCAGAGTTAAAAAAGGAGTTCTCTACAGACCAGACAAGACTATTGATTTAGAGGTTATTTTAGATTAAGATAAAAATAGATTTTACAAGGAACGAAATCCAAAAATATTAAATTACAAAATACAAATGGCCCATTAATTTAGAGTTACTTCGACAAAACATAGTTCGTTTTCAGTTGTATACTTCATAGGTCTAGATCAACTATCTATTCATAACTTTAGTCTTATTGTGTTGCTTTCTTCCGAAAGAAAACACGAAAAGCAATACTGGCGGCCATGGTTTACAGCTTGGAGAAAATAAGAAAACATCATTTCCGGTCTCATATACTGACGACTCTCAACAAACATTGGTCCTCGGAGATGGGAACACAAAAGAGAGTGAGTGATTCGATTTAGTGTATTGACAGCAAGGTACTAGTAAATGCATAACACCCACAACCTTAATCCCTAATAATTTGCGCAGAATTCCACATTGCAGAAATTGACCTTTCAACGACTGAACATGTCCACGTACAAAATTTGATCTAAATTTATAATGAAAGTCTGAAAGAATGACGCAAGCCACAACTTAGAATTGACAGTAAATTTAAAGCTTTTAAATTTCTGAATTTGATTGTGTATAGTTTTTTGACAGTTTTTACATCAACATTTCAGATTACTATATGATCTAACTATATGATCTATGTTCTTTTCTCTCTAGCATCATGATAATGGATCATGTAGCATGATCCAAAATGTAAAAAAATATACACAATCAAATCTAAAAATTTGAAAGCATTAACATAGATTGTGGAAATCTAATAGATCTCAGTAAATTTAAATCATCCATGTTATTATATATGCAAAAAAAATTTATTTTATTTTTAAATTCATTTGTTCCATGATAAAATAGAAAAAATTCATAGCAAATTTGTAAATAAATTTTTTTATTTTAAATTTTAATACATTGTTCGTATTTTTAAAATGTTGATACATTTATTTAATAAGAATATGTTTCTAAAGATATCATTAACTTCTTAAACGTAAAATTGTCTCTATTTAAGTACGGGATAGGTAAGGGTCATTTCAAGAAAAAAAATTAACGTTTCACAATCAAATTAGACAGTCACATTGAATGTCGCGAACCATTCCTCAATTAGTTTATTCTTAAATACTTGATTTTCTTTTCAATACAACGTTCTATCTAGAAAGCTCAAACATTCTGAACTGAAAAATTGGGTTAGGGATCACTTAGATCATATTAGTGGCTTTAATTAACATGAGTGAGCTTTTGACTGGGTCCATTTAAAAAACAAATAGCAAACTGTTAAGTTATCAAAACAGAACAATAATAAGGTCTGAGCTACAAAATAGACCATAAAAATCATCGTTAATTCTAATTTTTTCCATCTTATTTGAACAATAATCCAACCAATATTATCTTCGAAGCAAAAAGTGAAGCAAAAACCCCTCGACAATCAAAAATTGTTAGCATAGCATTTACCAAAAGAAATTTAATGAATCGGAACATGGTGAGCAGCAACTTTACAGGAGGATACAGCAATAGAACAACCGACAACTGGAGAATCATTTGACGTCTGTTCTATATCATCAAAAAATTTATTGCTCTTCAATATGATATAATGTAAAAGGAAACTTTTGTCATGATTGTGATTAGAATTGGGATGATTAGGAGCATCTCATAGGAGCTTTGAAACCGAAGTGCGGGTGTCCATAAAAAGAAAATTAAGAAAAATATTAATTTAGTAAAAGGAAATATTTCCAACTATGCATCACCACAATGAATTTCACTAAAACATGGTAGAAAAATATCTTTGTACCAACCATATTGTAAATGCGTTCTTGAAAAACTATCATATGATGTTAAATGTGATAGCGTTGGTCAGTCTGGAAGGATGAGTATGTACACATGTGAATCAGTTCACTGTTATGCATGTATACATATACAGTTATATTTAGAATCTAAATTGACTATCCTTCAGCGATTCTACTGCTTGTATCTTTGACAAGTATGAAACCTTCCATTAACTCTTGCATATCAATGTAGCATTGTTTATATTTATATGTTTCTTATTAATCGATCTGGTCTTGTTCGCACAACAAACACTAATGAGAATTGTGTTATATGTAGTTAACTGAAAACACCCGATTATGATCGGCGCTCTTGAAAACAAATTATAATGTGCCATCATGTCTTGTTAATCGAATAGGCATGTCTACCCGTTCGTAGGGATATATATATATATATATATATATATATATATATATATATATATATATATATATATATATATATATATATATATATATATATATATATATATACACACGATTAACATTGCAAGAGACTTTTCCATCGAAAACAATAAATGGTATTATCTCTGCATTGGATATCAGAAGAAAGATAAACATTATCTTTAGAATTTCAATATCAAGTTCTAACATTCTAATTGCATTGTGATCGCTGATATATGTAAGATAAAACAATCAGATTGGACTTCTAAAATTCAAAATAATAGTCTTCTACTAAGTTTACCAGTGCATTTACGTGGCATCAAAGTCAAGTTAAGAAGATCAAAGTAAACTTGAGAAATCACTAATCATGTCCATAATATCACACAACAATTAATGCACATACTGTCCATTCTAAAAATTAACAAGACACTGCCCCCTCAGCTCCAAAGCATGCTTATCGTGCAACCTATTGATCTTATAAGGACAAGGATGTCTTACTGTCTTCAAACCAAGTTTTTAAACTATCTTCTCAAAAACAAGGTTATCAGTACTGTCACTATCTACAATTATATTCCAGCATTTTACTGAAGATTTGCACTGAGTCCTAAACAAATTTCTTCTCTAACAAGATTCCAACACCTTCTTACCAGACAATATTCATTGAACCATCAAGTCCTCTCCCACCTTGGGCTCATTTTTGGAGTCATGATTCTCATTCTCCACAATAACTCTTCTATTACCTACCTTACCATCACGACGGAGGAATTCGAAAGATATATGTCCTCCTTCCCTATAATTATAACAAGTACCTTTAAATCCATCTCTACCTATTATTTTCTTTAGTTCAACATGATTCAATTCATCTTCAGTAATTGATTTACATTTCACTAAGTATTCCTACTTCTCATTTCCTCGTGAATTACGTTAATGTCTCATATTAAACTTATCTTTTTCCTTTAGAGTATATGGATAAGCATCATCAACTTAATTAATCTTCAACATGTCAATTACATCTTGAATATTGAATCTCAAATCATTAATATACCTAGCCACCTTTTCCTTAGAAAGCTCTCTATGTCCAAACTAAATAGTTAACTTGTAAAACTTCTTGGTATAATCTTTTATAGTCATATCCTCCCACTTTCATATAGTCATAAGGCATGTAACATTGGTTTTAATTTACATCTATAAATGTATGGTTTGATCTAGAAATTAACAAAGGATAAATTAATTTCATATAAGAAGATTTTTGGAATAGGAACGCATGTATCATTGGTTTTAAAATGAAATGCATTCCCACCCTAATATAATACATTGACATAGGGTTAAGAGACATTTATCTTAAACAATAATTTTTAATTAATAAATATAAATTTTGATATGAAAATATATCTATAGAGATGACTATAAAATAAGTATATTGACAATCAAGAAATTGAAGATATGTATATTACGAATTCATCATCCTTTATCTCTTTCTTCAAAGGGTATTTTGGACTTTGTTGCAAGATTAGAAAATTGAATCTCTTGACATAGAGATTCAATTTGGTTACCTTTTTCTTTAAGTGAGACAACTAATTAAAAAGTTGAATATAACTTTTCTAGATTTGGTCCAAAATAGATTTTCATTTTGAGATCAATTTTAAGTATTTATTTATCAAGACAATATGTTGTAATTATTTAATTTTCCACTAGATTATTTTTAGAGATCCCAAGTATGGCTAAAAATAGTGAGAAATGAGCTAAACTAGTTGTAGATACCTTGAAAAGATATAATATTGTCAAAAAGAAACACTAATCTTTTACCAATGAATCAAAATCACTAATCTTTAACCAATAAAACTTTTAACTTAAAACAATGCATGCATTAACATAATGAAATAACATGTAAAGTAAACGCATCCATATAAACACTTGACACCAGATATGATTACCTAGAAACCCTCCAATGAGAAGGTAAAGATAGGGTTGGGATGATACCTACAATTTTTCAATACTGCAACAATAAAGTTCACCAGTTAAGGTTACATAGTTTGACCATTTTCATGATCTTCCCTATGAAAGGCCTACCCTATTAAAAGCTTACAAAGGATTGTTAGATCCTACCTTATTAAAGGATTTTAACACTGTGTTAAAAGTGTGCCTTGCTAAATGACTTTAGAACACTCACTAGGAATGTCACCCTATTAAAGGATTTTACAATGACTATTAAATCAACCTTAGTCCAAAGAATTTTACCCTGCTGATATAATTGTTAGAAAGTAACAGTAGAATGTTTGATCTAATACACTTACAACTTTGTCTTATTGATTTCAAATCGCAATCCTATCCATCTTGATCCTCTTGATCTATTATATCAATATTGTATAGCTTCTCCTTTGTTCTGCAAATTGATTCTGCAATTCTTTCACACTTCTAAGTCACCTTGAATGTTTACTATCAATTCACCCCTTTCACTTCCTTCAATTCTTATCACTTCCTCACATACACACACATACATACTAAATTATGGAGCTTTGTCTTCCTTTAAAAATACTTTGGTGGCTTAGGGTTAGGTATGAATCTATGACTGAGATTCATTGATTTTCCCACTTAATTCCTTCCATTCTTCTAATTGTTTTCATGTTGATCGTATAGGGCATCCAAATAGATTCGATCTTACCTTTAAAGCTTCAAGATCTATCAATATGTCAGATCAAAAATGGTTTACATAGTTGTTTGTGCCATCACAAACAACTAGGTTCATTCTATGTTACTCAGCACTTGATAATACTAATGCCCGACACTTACTATAATTCTATCTTGCTCAGCGCTTGATTGTTCACTCAACACATGAACTGCTCAACACATGAGTGACTCGGCACTCATTGCAACTTGGAATTTATATATATTATACTTCGAATTTGTTACTAGCTCGGCATGAACTTAGTGACTATCTTAAGTGTGTTGACACTCAATTGTCAAAACCAATCGTAGATCAACAATATCCCCCTTTGACATGAGTGTCAAAAACACTTAACTATACATAACAAATCTAATTTCCTTGAGTGTGATATACATATAGTTTGGCATATTTATACAAGACTTCAAAATTTTCAAAACTCTGTAATAGACTAATATACCTCAAGATTTTGTGACTCCCCCCAAGTTAATGTGCCCATTCTATATCCAAAATTTCTTATCTTTTCTGAGTAGATTTGCTTCATGCTGATACTCTTTGTCTTCAAAATTTATGACACTATTTCTATTTGATATACTATGTTTCTCCTCTTTTTCTAATTGCTTCCTCTTTTCTTGCTCTCCCCTTTATTTTTCTTTGTTATCTCTTTATTATCTCCCCCTTTCATATTTGTCTCCCCCTTTATCTTTGCTAATATTTCTCCCCATTTTTGACACCAATGTCAAAGGGTCTATACACTGATTGTGTATTTGGCCAAGAAATTCTTGTGGACTTCCATTATGATCTTTAAAGGAACATCCCAATTGTCTAATGCAACATCTAAATATTTTATTTGGATGATTGTCTCTCCTACAAGATGAACTAGTCTATCCAATGTTGAAAGATTGGGGTCTTTCTTTAACACTATTTCTGCATATGCTATTTCCATATTGGGGGTAAGGGAGGATTGTATATTAGTCAACTTGGCTCTTATGTTAGCCTCTTCTACTGTTAACATAGCTAGTTGATTTTGTGTATGAAGCGTCGAATGAAAGTGCTTCTCACTTTGAGCTGGATTATGGGGTAATTGCATACCTAAAATTTTCAAGTTTCTTTCTAGACTCAAAATTATGTGGCTCGTTTCTTGTGCAAAGAGTGTAGGATCACACAATTTTTTGTACAATGAGAATATGTTCTTAAGTACTTTCTTCACTTTTTCAATTTTGCTGGTCAACTCAACTTTAGATAGTGCTATTCCACTAGATATCTTCTCATTGAATTTCCCTTAAAATTTCTTTTCAGACAATTCCATGAGTATACCATTGGTTTCCTTGTCTTCATTAGTCACTTGTTCAACAATTTATTATAGTTTTTCTAATATGGGTTTTGATTCATCAAGTGTTTGCAAGCTAAAAACATCTAAAAATTTGTCTTTGATCTCATAAAGTGCTTGCCTTAGTTTATACTCTTTTCTAAGTATCTCTTGATTCTTCTTTCTTTCCAGTGCTTCTTGCATGATATTGATATGATCTAAGGTTATTTTTGCATAATCATATTTTAGTATCACTATGTCTTCATCTAATAGTGCATCACCATAGTGAAATACATTAGCAACCTTTGTTGAGCTAGAGCCCAGTTCTAAAATATGCAATGGTATTGCATCAGTGCTTGGCCTGTGAAGGACTTTCGTAGGAGTGCTAGTTGTTGGTAAGTTTACCAATGTTTGTATGGCTTCTTGCTCCTTCTCCTTGGGTATGTCCTTCTCTTCATCAGATCTACCTTGATTAGTTATGATTAATTAAGGTGCACCTTGTGTTTGTGTAGTAGGTATAGAAACATCTATCTGTCTTTCTTGTTCTTTTATTGGTTCCTTTACTTCTACAATCTAAACTTCATCAACTTTTGTATTAGTGTCAACCTTTGTATATTTATCCTCTGCTTATGTTAATGGTTGAGCACTGGAAGCTATAGGGATGGTAGTAGGTGGTTCTTGTGTGTTCACCTTTTCTCTTGTTATGTCAGCTACTACCTTTTTTAGTTCATCCACACTGACCAATATAGGATTTTCACATAGCCTTGCTTGTAATGTTGATTGGTCAAGTATCTTTTTCAAATTCTTTGTAATTAATGGATTGATGTTTTAAGGTGATTTTTCAGGAACATCTTTCACTGTTATCTTCTCTGCAGTTGTATTTGTGTCATGTAGAGGGCTCATGGCTGGCAATTGTGAGTTTTCCATACTTTGTTCTTCTTGTTGATCATCAGTTGTTGCCACCTCATCTTTTATTTTTTGTGTCTCCTCCATACTAGTATCTTCTTTCTCTTTTTCTATTTCTTCCTCCTTGTCCTCACCTTCTTCCTCATTATTTATTCCCTCAATGAGATCTACTTCTCCTTCCTTTATAGTTGTCAATCCATATATTAGCCTACACATTTGTGTGGACTTCTTCACAACATCCTCAATTTTATTCTGCAAAATGCTAAATGCCCTATACTTGGTGAAAATCTGCTACCATATTTGTTATTTGCCTTAGTTATTTTTCCTTTTGACAATTCTAGCATGACTTGTGCTAATCTAGACTCTTTTATTTCCTTTTCCATGTTTAGGCAATAGTGCCATGCATTCTCAACAATAGTATACAAGTCTTTTGGCATTGTGTTATCAAATTCAAGAGGAGTGTCCTTGAATTTTGCCATCATGGCATATATTGACTCTTCAATCATGTTTTGGTCTTCTATATTAAGTTTACCAAGTTCAATATTTTTCTAACCTATCAAATCTACATTATCTGTAACACTATCACAAATGTTTTCAACATCAGATTTGGGAGCATGACTTACCATTCTGAATTGTCTTGTGCCCTCTGATTGTTTCTTCTTATCATCTATCTCTAGTTGTGCTACATATTTTCTTCTTAGTTTCTTCTACACAAGACCATTCTTCTCAATTGCCTTAGTTCTCTCTTTGGCTTGCTTCTTAGCCTTTTGAGTAGTTGCCCTTGTAGTGGCTCTAGTTGTTGGAGCTATAGGTTTTTTTGCACTAGGATTTTTAGTCTTCTTTGCCTTACGTTGTGTAATTGGCTATTTTTTCAGTTTTCCTCTTCTTTTCTTGTGCCTTTGTTGATGCTTCCTTGACATCATTCCCCTCAGCACCTTCTTCTTGTAGATCCTCACCCATACCTTGGGTTAAAGAAAGAGGTTCTTAACCTTATACCTCTTCTTCCTCTTCTTCTTCTTCTTCATCTTCTCCATCATTACCTTCTCCAAACCTAGCTTATAGTTTCTTCACCACTTTATCTTTCTTCTTCAAAGTTGAGGTTGTCTTTAGCTACATCTCAACCTTTGATTTGATAACATCATAGTTGCCAAAAAATTTGGCAATCTTATCAACTTTTGTGATAGCAACTAAAGCTCCATCAATATATATTTCATAACCTAGAGGCCTTAACCATCTAACTCTGGGCACTGCAGCCTGGATGAAGGTGTAGTAACTATCTACTAGAAAGAAAATATCATTGTAATATTTCTCCACTAGGGAAACAAGAATTCTCAACCTCTGTTTCATGGACTACTTGAAATCTTCAAAATAGCTAGTCATTACTGACTTAAAATTCTCTCCCATTTGCTCAATATACTCATTTATTTGCACCCATCCTACTCTACCAAAAGATGGGAATTCATTTTGAACATAGAAAAATATGCATATCAATATTGAACCAAACTTATATTGAGCACTTTTAGAATTTCTTATTGCTCCTAGGCTTTCCATTATCTGTTGCAACTGGAGTTCTGCAAGATCATAGGTATGATCTTTCTTGACTATCTTATAGCCTACATCAACTGCTATACATAGAACACTATTCAATCTTCTTGACTGATAGAATTTGTGTGATATGACTCTAATAGCAAAGTCAAGAAGTGAATCTACATTAGTATCAATGGTCATTCCTTGCTTATTCCACTTAGCTCATGTATTTCACTCAATTACCTCTTTAGGTTTGCTCCTTAATGTCTTAGGTCGATCTAGGGTTGGGTATCTAGTAACCCTATGTATAATCCTCTTTGAAATTTTGATGGGTCCACCTTCTAGCCATAGACATCTATCATGTATTGTGCTTGGAACAATCTTGATCCATTTAGTTTTGAAAACTATTGGGAAATCTAGGGCATGGGTTAAGCCCTTCCTCATTACAAATTTGAATTCCACCTTCAACACTCCATTTTCACATAATCTATCATATGCTTGTCTAATTTCCATGTCTCCAATCCCTCCTAACTTTTGGTTATAACATTTCCAAACATATTGAACCATGAAAACCTTAGGCAGAATAACAGATAACATGCATGCTAGGTCATTCTTATATGCAACTTTGGGTATGGCCCTGAAATTTGGTTGTTTGACCTTGCTGACTAATTGAGCTTCGAATGGTTCATTCTACATTACATTCTTAGAACTAGAGGCCATTATGAAAACTAGGGTTCTAACAAATATCTAAACTACGTAGCTCAACAAATCAAGAATATCTTTGAAATTGATGAATTGATGCTCGATCTTCACTATGATCCATTCAATTATTGCGCTCTTGCTTGTCAATCACTTCTTTTCTCTACCCACTCTTGCTCTATGTTCATAATGATGAAAAATATGTGAATTTTTCCCTTGTACCCTTTCAAAATATAGCATTTATTACATGGTACATGTACAGCTATAAACTCAGCTTGAATACAATTTCTATTTCACTTGCCATTCATTGGTTTTACCATCACTCGGCAGCTATAAGAATTACCCTTACTCAACACATGTAGACATTTCTCTCACTTGGTTGCTACTACTAACTTAGCTTCAACTAACTTTGGCTGACCGCTCAACACACACTAGGATTTTACTCGACAATTGAAGAGGACCTTTCACACTCGGTAGTAATGTGAAAACTTAAAGATTTGACCTTGGATTTTCCTTATTTTCTTGCATCTTCCTTCATTCTAATATATCTTTTCAGTACTAACTTCTTTTGGAACTGATGTGTGATAAAAACATTTTAGATATTAGTCCCACATACCTCTGTTTTCTTAGTTTGATGAGATGTGACCCCTTGACCTATCAAGTGAAGTGATCCCTTCATTTGATGTGCTACATCCATCTTTCTTCCTCCATATTTTGTCCATCTCTCCTATAGTGTGTTCAACATCTACCTTGCCTTTTTCTTTGTTGAACTTTGAGTTAGGTGCCTTTGTCCTTGTTGGGTAGTGCTTGCTGATATGACCAGTCTTCAAACAACTAAACCATGTAGTTTGACTCAACCATCTATTGTAGTTACCATTGAAGTGTGTTCTTATGCAATTCTTAGGAATGTGTCCATATTCTTAACAATAATGATAGGCATGTCTTGTATTGTAATCCTAGTTATAGAAATTTGCATAGTTTCTTCCCTTTGTTGATGTGTTTGATGACCATGTGAACTTGGATCTACATTCAAAGGTTTTGTGTCAAAACTTCTAACAATTGTAGCAACGTCCTTCAAATTTTGGTGCATGCATGGTTTTGGTTCTGCATTCATGTGCCTGATGACCTTGTTTGTTTCACTTGTGACAATAAGTCATGTTGTTTGTCTTAGCATTCTTACTAGCATTCTTGCTCTTGAAAACATTAGTTGTATGTCCTTTCTTTCCATAGTGATGACAAGTAGGTTTAGAGTTCTTACCTTTATTGTTTCTTTCCTTAGTAGCTTTGGGCGATTCTTCTTCTTCAGTGCTTGTGTAGCCCAATCCTAATGTGTCTTTACTGGATCTAGGGGATTTTAGTAGTTGCTCAAAGTACTTGATCAGAAGCACTAATCTTTAACAAATAAAACTTTTTTACTTTAAATAGTGCATGCATTAACATATTGAAATAACATGTAAAGTAAATGCATCCACATAAACATTTGACATGAGATATGATTACTCCGAAACCCTCCAATGACAAGGTAAAACTAGGGTGGGGATGATGCCCACAATTCTTCACTACTACAACAATAAATTTCACCTATTAAGGTTACATAGTTTGACCATTTTCATGATCTGCCCTGTGAAAGGCTTGCCCTGTTAAAAGCTTACAAAGGATTGTTAGATCCTACCCTATTAAAGGATTTTAACACCTTGTTAAAAGTGTGCCTGACTAAAGGACTTTAGAATGCTCACTTCGAATGTCACCCTATTAAAGGATTTTACAATGACTATTAAATCAACCTTAGTCCAAATAATTTCACCCTACTGATATAGTTGTTATAACCTAACAGTAGAATGTTTGATCTAATGCACTTACGACTTTGTCTTACTGATTTTAGATCGCAATTCTATCCATCTTGATCCTCTTGATTTGTTGTATCATTTTTGTATAGCTTCTCCTCTATTTTGCAAGCTAATTCTACAATTCTTTCACACTTCTAAGTCACCTTGAATGTTTACTGATCAATTCACCCCTTTTGCTTCCTTCAATTCTTCACTTACACCACTTCCTCGTGTGCATGTGTGCAGACACACACACACACACACACACATATAATTATGGAGCTTCATCTTCCTTTAAAAAGACTTTTGTGGCTTAGGGTTAGGTATGAATCTACAACTAAGATTCATTCATTTTCTCGCTTAATTCCTTCCATTTTACTAATTGGTTGCATGTTGATCACATTGGGAATCCAAATAGATTCGATCGTATCTTCAAAGCTTTGACATCTATCCATATGTCGACTAAAAAATGGTTTTCACAATTGTTTGTCCCATCATAAACAACTAGGTCCATTATGTGTTACTAGGCACTTGATAATACTGATGTTGGACACTTACTATAATTTTGTCATGCTCGACACTTGATTGTTCACTCAACACTTGAACTACTCAGACATGAGTGACTCAGCACTCATTGCAACTCAGCTTATATACATATTATACTCGGCATGTGTTACTAACTCCGCATGTTCACTTAGTGAATATCTTAAGTGTGTTGACACTCAATTGCCAAAACCAATCGAAGATCAATAGGAGCATGATGAAAGTATAAGGAATCTCAACTAAATATTGGGGAAAGTTTGTAGCAATAACAATATATTTGATAAATAGGTATCCAAAATGGGTATTTTGTGACAAGATTCCTCTTGAAGCATGCGAAAGACATAGATGGATGGTTGAGCATTTGAGAGTGTTTAGGTGTGTAGCATGTGCATACATGACAAAGGAGCAAAGGAAAAAGTTGGATGACAAGGGTGTAAGTGCATCTTCACTAGTAATAGTTCACAATCAAAGACACACAAATTGTATGGCTTAGTCACCAAGAAGATCATCATTTCAAGAGATGTAGAGCTCATTGAAAATCAATCATCAAATGGCTTGATGGATAAAAGTGTAAGAACTTCAAGTAAATTGTCCATAATTAATGTTGAAATTTAAGTTGGTAATCAGCATGATCAAGTAGTAGCAAATACAAATAGCTCTAGACAATTCCTAATTGTGTTTGACTAAAACAAGTAGAAAGGAAAGCATCCATTGACAATAAGAGACTTAGCTCTGATTAGCTCTAGACAACTCCAAATTGGTGTACAATAGGTACCGAATAGTAGTAGAAACTATAGTGAAATTTTAGACCCTACTCTTTGCTCCCTATTACCAAGAAAGACCAAGAGTATAAGGGAGTTATACTAAGATTAAAGGTATGATGAAGAGTTTGATGAGAGTGTTAATTTTGCATTATTTTCTCATAGTGATCCAATTAATTTTTGAGGAAGTTATGAATGAAAAGAAATGGTGTAAGGACATGGATGAGGAAATAGATATAATAGAGAGAAATGAGAAATGGGAGATAACTATTTTTCCTCCCAAGAAGAAAGTTATTAGAGTTAAATGGGGCTTTAAGACCAAGTGCAATGTTGAAGGAAAAATAGATAGGCATAAGGCACAATTGGTGGTCAAGCTGTACAAAAAACAATATGGTCGAGATTATGATAAGACCCAGGCTCTAGTTGCAAGAATGGAAACTGTGTACATTGTCATAGCAACTACAAACCAACACAAATGGAAGTTGTTTCAAATGGATGTGAAGTTTTCTTTCTTGAATGAAGTGTTGAAAGAAGAGGTGTATTATGAAGTTTAGGATGAAGAACACAAGGTGTATAGGCTGAAAAGAGACATTTATGGGTTAAAACAAACTCCATGGGCATGTCATAGTAGGATTGACTCATATTTAATGAGCAATAGCTTTCGCAAAAGTGATGGTGAGCCCACACACTACATCAAGGCAGTTGATAGTAAAGTTTTGATTATTTTCTTGTATGTAGATGATTCAATTTTTACTGGAAATGATAATTTTCTTAAACCCCTAATTTTAAGCATTTTTTAGCACCTAAAAAATTATCTATAAAGATTAAGAAAATATATCAATCTTATTTCAAATAATTATTAAAATTTATAATCCTAAACTTCATCTATTTCTACACATTTAATTAGTTTACTTTATTTTCAAATTCTAAATAATAATATTAGATTTATGTCATTGAAGGTGAACAATTATACTTTTGTCAACCTTTTCCTTTACAAAATGGTGAAACATGTTTGTGCTCTTACCTAGTAGCATGGCAAGTTATTTGGCTAAGAAGAATCTTGGCAGATTTAAAGGAAAAACAAGAGGATGTCACTACATTCTATTGTGGTAATATTTCCTCAACAACATTGACACAGAATCTAGTATTTCATGGAAGAAGCAACTGTAGAGAAATTAGGTATCATTTTATTAGAGATCTGGTTGAAAATTATAAAGATGAGGTATTGTAAGTCCAAGCAGGAGCTAGCAGATATCTTCACTAAACCATTGGGATCGTAAGTTTTGTGTGCCTAAGAAGATGTCCTGGCATAGTTGATTTCAATCAACAGATCTTTTTTTTGTTAGTTTAGGACAAAGGGGGAGTGTTGGAAATTCTATGTCCTAGGAACCCTCAATGAGCCCACCTACCAGATATGGCACTCCAATAGTCATGGCATCCAATGCTGGTAGGTGAGTGAAAATTTTTGAAAATGGGGGGAAACTTTTGTGAGTAGAAAAATGACAAGAGGAGGGAATGTTTCATTCTATTTAAGGAATTATTCAATCGCTTAGAGGGTGGAGTAGAGCATTTTCTCAGCAGCACAGGTTGGAAGTATTTTTCAGGTTTTTTGTGAAAGTGAAAGTTTTCCTTATGAGAATATTGCTCTAGGCTTATTGTATGAAACCTTACATTATTTTTTCGACAAAGTAATTCTATGAAAGAATTAAGGGTTTTGGTTTGAAACATGTCCCTTTCAAGTAGTTAGATATAGTGTAGAAGGAATGTTAATCTATCAAGGGATTGAAATCTTTTATTCATAATTTGTTTGATTATCTCTCTCTTAATTATATCCTTTCCTTTTTTAGTCTCACTCTTATGGTCATCTTCCCCATTCACCTCATAGTAGTTTTATGATGAGTATAGGTACTTTCCTATACTAATGTAATAAAAACTTTATATGTTCTACTATACATATATTTTCCATTATATCTATGTGAGAAATAAAAATCACAAACTTAAAATTTCACTCAGCACATGAAGGTGCTAAGTGACAGTTCTTTTCTCAACATGTGAAGGAGCCAAGTGGCAGGAGGGTGCTGAGTGATCTTAGCACATGAAGGAGCCGAGTGAACTCGGCACATGAAAGGAAACTTGGCACAAATGGATGTTGAGTGAGCTTGGTAGCTGCTACAAAGTGGTGCTCAGTAGAAGTGAATGCCAAGTTAGCTCAGTTTAAACTCCAAAGTTATAATCCAAACAAAAGACTAGACTAAGTGATCATATTTACAATGTGAATGTTTCCACCATCAAAACTAGAGAACTGAAGTGTGAAGCTTCCAAAAATAAACTTCTTAAATGCGATAAATAGATGGAGAACAATATATTTAAGTATGCATGCTTGCTTTCTATTCAACTTTGATTAAAACTATTACAAAATTTGAGAGCATCAGGCTTCAACTAGAAAACCCTAGAATAACAATAATATCTTCAAACTTTAAACTTACAACTTACAACTCTAATGGCTACATAAAAAAAATCTTGGAGCAATCACTGTTTCATAGGACAAATGCAATAAACAACTAACTTATAGAATGACAAGAGAAGAAACATGTGTAGCTATAGGCACGAAACAAACTTTATTCTATCTTTTGGATGACTAGATCTACTAATCAATTTCCTTCTTCTTCTTTCATTTCTCTACTCTGCAACACTCTGATCTGTTGAACTTCAACTAACTGATTGAATGAATCAAATCATTCCTTTTTGTCTCTTGCCAACAATATTTTTCCCCTCTTTTTCCAAATTTGAAGAACTCACTTACCCACATTCATTATTTTTGACTAATGTATAGGTCGTCAGGGGTGGTAGGTGGACATTTGGCTCTAGGGGTAAACCAACTATTCATTAAATATTTCAACACTCCCCCTTTGTCCCAAGCTAAACAAAAAATGAGGATCATTGCTGATCCACATCAACTACACCAGGACTCTCTCTTAGGTGTACAAACCTTCCAATGCTTAAAGGCTTTGTGAAAATGTCTTTTAGTTGTTTCTCTAACTTGCAAAATTCCATCTTGATATCCCCATTCTCCACCAACTCTCTGATGAAGTGATATCTGATCTCTATATGCTTGCTTCTTCCATGGAAGACTAGATTCTTGGATAATGCAATTGCTAAGATGTTGTCACAATAAATTGTGGTTCCATCCTCTTGCCTTTCATTCAAATCTATCAAGATCCTCCTTAACCAAATAGCTTAACATGCTACTACATTTGTTGCTATGTATGCAACTTCTGCTATAGATTGAGTAACAATATGTTGCTTCTTGGATGCCCATGAAATTGCACCCAATCCCATATGGAACATGTATCTGGAACTGCTCTTCTTATCATCTAAACTTCCAGCCCAATCACTATCCATGTAACCAACCAATTTGAATTCATTTTCTGTAGTATACAAAATTCCAAATCTCTTAGTACCATTCACATACCTTAGAATCCTCTTTCTTGCTTGCCAATGGGAATCCTTTGCTGTTTCCAAAAATCTGGAAATAAGACTTACTGCATGCATTATGTCTAGCCAAGTTGTCATCAAATACATTAAACTTCCAACCATGCTCTTGTATAGTGTTGGATTCACACTCTTGCTGCAATCTTCCCTACTCAACTTTAGACCTACTGTTGTTGGGGTTGGGGCTACCTTACTATTCTGCATTTTAAATCTCTCCAAAATATACCTTCCATATTTTTTGTGAGAGATGAAGATGCCATCATGCATTTTTTTTACTTCTATTCCTAGAAAGTACTTCAAGAGACCTAGGTCTGTCATTTCAAATTCATTTTTCATGGCCTCTTTGAACTCACCAATTAGGAAATTATCATTTCCAGTGAAGATTAAATCATCTACATACAAGACAACAATCAACACATTACCATTTGCTACCTTGATGTAAAGTGTGGGCTCACCATTGCTTTTCCTAAAGCCATTGCTCATCAAATATGACTCAATCTTGTTGTACCACACCCTTGGAGCTTGCTTGAGCCCATGAAGAGCTCTCTTCAATCTATACACCTTTTTCTCTTCACCTGCAACTTCATAACTAGGTGGCTGCTCCACATATACTTGTTCCTTTAATACACCATTCAAGAAGGTGGACTTCACATCCATTTGATATACCTTCCATATGTGTTGGGCTACAATTGCTATGACAACACACATGATTTCCATTCTTGTAACTAGGGCATATGTTTCATCATAATCTCTACCATATTGCTACTTGTACCCCTTGAACACTAAACATACTTTATGCCTATCTATTTTTCCTTTAGCATTGCACTTGGTCTTGTATACCCATTTCAATCCAATTACTTGTTTCTTGGAAGGAAAAGTAGTTAACTCCTATGTCTCATTCCTTTAAATGACATCTATTTCCTCATCCATGGCATTGCACCATTTCTCCTCTTTCACAACTTCCTCAAAATATATTGGATCACTATGAGAAAATAATGTAAAATTTACACTGTCATCATAATCTTCCTCATACCTTTCTTCTTGATACATGTCCCTTAGACTCTTGGTCTTTCTTGGAAATAGGGAGGCAGGAGTGGGATCTAAATTTTCAGTATTTTTGTTGCTACTATTTTGCATACTAGCCTAGGGTTGTTTTGAAGTGCTTGGAGTTGTTGCTCAGCATGTTAAGGGATGCTTTCCTTTTTGCCTTTGTCTGCAATCTATGTTTTCTACTCCATCTTCTTGTTGATCACCAATGTCATCTTCTTCCTCTTCAATAGTAGGCACTTTACTTGAAGTGCTTGAGGATTGATCTACTGAGCCATCCCATGATTGATTTTCGAGAAACTCCACATCTCTTGAAATGATGATCTTCTTGTTAATTGGATCATATAGCCTATAGGCTTTTGATTCTAAGCTATACCCTATCAAGGTGCACTTCAAACTTTTGTCATCTAGATTTTTTTTTTGTTCCTTAGGCACATGTGCATATGCTACACATTTGAACACTCTCAAGTGTTTAATTGTCCATCTGCCCCTTGACCAAGCCCAAAGAGGTATCTTATCACAAACTGATTTTGTAAGACACCTATTAATCAAGTATACTACTGTTGCTATAGCTTCTTCCCAATATTCAGTTGGAAGTCCTTTTGCTTTCATCATACTTGTTGCCATTTCAACAATGGTCCTATTTTTTCTCTTAGCCGCTCCATTTTGTTGCGGAGTATAATTGGTTGTAAGCTCTTTCTTTATGTCATTTTTCTTGCAAAAATTTACAAACATATTGCAGGTATACTCCCCTCCTCTATCTGATCTAAGGACTTTAATATAGTGTCCACATTTTTTTTCACCCAAGGCTTTAAATTTTACAAATTTATCAAATGCTTTAGATTTGTTCTTCAAAAAATACACCCATATCCTAGGATTGAAATCATCTGTGAATGTCATAAAATAAGCACTCTACCCAATAGAAGTAGTTTTCATAGGGCCTACCAAATCATAATGCACCAACTCTAATGGTGCTCTAACCCTTCTAGAATTTTCAAAATTAAAGGGAAGCCTATGTTGCTTACCCAATATGGAAGCCTCACACTTGTCATATGAATTTACAATGCTTGGAAAACCATCTACCATTCTTTTCTTGGACAACAAATTTAAACCAGTAAAGCCAAGATGTCCATACCTAAGATGCCAAATCTTGGAGGGTTCTTCAATCATGCTCCTAAGAGTTTATTGCTAATGTAATGTTGTACATACATGCTTGGGAGGTGCAGCACTAACTTGAAAAGAAAAACATGTCTCTATTCTCAACGGGAACATTTGGTTCTTTGTCATTTTGACTCCCGTAAGTAATCTATTACTCCCATCCTTCTCATGAATGACACACTTGTCATTTTTCATCAGCACTTTATATCCATTTTGAATGAGTTGTCCAACACTCATCAAGTTGTGCTTCATACCAAAGCCAAAATACACATTTTGTATCTCATTTTTCTCACCTTGCTTGGTGTAGACCATAATAGATCCTTTGCCCACTATGGGAATAGTTCCATTATTTCCCATTTTAATTTAAGACTTAAAAGTCTTATCAATGAAAGGAAATAAACTTTCATTACCACTCATGTGGTTGGTACATCCATTATCCAGGTACCATACCTTAGGGCTTCCTTCTTCACCAATGTTACACATGATGAAGGCTATGAGATTGTTTGCATTTCTCATGTTCACATTAGCCACATTAGCATTTTGCTTTGACTGATCACCCTGATTCTTCCAACATTCACTTGCATAATGCCCATACTTATGACAATAGTAGCATTCAAGATTACTCTTATTGGATTTGTAATTCTTCTTACCTCCTCTAGAGTTGTTTTGAGAGGTGCTTACTCCCTCTTGGTTGCTTGTTCATCCCAAGCTTTCTGGACCAGCATTCCTTTGACCATTCTTTCCACGACCTCTATTTCTTGAGCCTCTAGTAGAGCCATTTCTTCCTCTCCCTCTACCTCTTGAACTCTCTTGAGCCTTGAAAGATTACTCTTGAGAAGTAGTTGTTGGCTTGTTTATTCGGTGCTCATGAGTTTGAAGAGTTCCCATCAACTCATCTATGGTCAATGTGGTGAGGTCCTTTTCTTCCTTTATGGTCATGAAAATATTGTCATATTTCTAAGGCAAACTCCTTACTATCTTTTCCACAATTCTTTTCTCATTATATTCTTCTCCATTTGATTTGAGTTGATTTATCAAAGTGGAGATTTGTGAGCTGAACTCGGTAATAGATTCATTGTCCCTCATCTAAAGGTTCTCAAACTCTCTTTTGATCATCTATAGCTTCACTACTCTAACCTTATCAGTCTCCTTGAAGTTAGTCTCAAGAATATCCCATGTTTCCTTTGCCTAATTTGCTGCTACAATCTTGGGAAAAATTGTCTCTGTCATTGCTGGCTCAATCAAGCTTAATGCCTTAGCATCATTTCTTCTTGACTCTTTCAGCTAAGTCTTTTGTGGATTTGTGAGGGCAACATACTGAATTGGGTCTATCACATCATTGAACCCATTAATCAAAAATTTTCATAAGTCATTTGCAACCATTATAGTTTTTATTTTCTTTGCCCATCTATCATAATTTTGTCCATTGAAGGACGGTGGCTGCTGCCATATCTTTCATGTATATTTTTCCATGTCAAATATCCTAGAAAACAAATGCCCTAACTCACTGTGGATGTGGGGCCTCGAATATCTGATACCATGTGAGAAATAAAAATCACAAACTTAAAATTTCACTCAGCACATGAAGGTGTCGAGTGATAGTTTTTTGCTTAGCACATGAAGGAGCTGAGTGGCAGGTGTAATACCCCAAAATTGGCTCATTTCCATTATACCAATTCTGGTCTATTCTGATCAATCCTAAGACCTATTCTAATAGGAAATTCTTATTCTGCTACTCGCTACTTGACTTAATTGTCAAATGCTTAAAACCCTAATCTGCATTAATCAGACTCTTTATTTAATTCCTATATCATTGACTCATATTAGTCGCATTAAACCTATTGATTAAGATTTTAATTTAATTATTAAGTATTTATACTTTAATTAAATTAAATCGTCACCTAAGGCTAATGTACTAAAGAATTAAAAATATTTAATTTAATAATTATGCTCACTTTAATTAATTGAATGTGATTATTCAATTAAATGAAAAAGGCATTTATGAGGTCATATCTCACTTTATTAAATTAAATAATATCTTCAAAATCTTCTCTTCAATTCCAAAATGGAAACTTCGAGTGAACTATCTCTCGAATTGGAATTAATTTAGTTAACTTGTTCTCACACTCATGAAAAGCTCAGTTAACTCTCCTTTCTTAAGGAAGTTTCCATTTTAACTGAATCTTGTTTCAATCTTGACCATTGATCTAAGTTGATCTCAGCCATTGGAGTATTAAAGGAATTCTATTTAAGAGACTCCTAATTCCTTATCAAAGGGGTTGAATTCTCATGCTATTGAATTGTTGTCGGATTGCATACTCACTTTCATAGCTTTATATGTGCTTTTGCTTAATATCTTAGTATCATTTAGATTAAACAATGCATACATGTAGCTTAATTTCTTCTATTTATTTTTAGATTAATGCTTGCAATTCATATAGATTAATTTGCATAATCATATAGTTGCATTCAAAACCTTTCGTTCTAGATGGTCTAATTACCTGTAGCTCAAATCTGAGAGCATAAGCAGGTAAAATCCACTTAGATAGAAGGCAACAGGTTGTCTTGCAAGACTCCTCTTGGGTGAACAATCTCATGTTCATTCTAGGATGAATCTGAAAATAAGGATCGTGTTGAAGTGTGTGTGTTAAACAGAGGCCACATTTACACGCATACAGCAGGAGAGTGCCGAGTGAGCTCGGCACATGAAAGAACCGAGTGAACTTGGCACGTGAAGGGTAACTCGGCAGAAATGGATGCTGAGTGAGCTCGGTAGTGACTACAAAGTGGTGCTCAACAGAAGTGGATGCCGAGTGAGCTCAGTTTACACTCCAAAGTTATAACTCAGACAAAAGACCATACTGAGTGACTAGATTTACAATGTGAATGTTTCCACCATTAAAACCAGAGAGCCAAAGTGTGAAGATTTCAACAATAAACTTCTCAAATGCAATAAATATATGTAAAATAATAGATTTAAGTATGCCTACTTGCTTTCTATTCAACTTTGATTAATATTACAAAATCTGGGAGCATTCGGATTCAACTAGAAAATCCTATAATAACCCTAAAATCTTCAAACTTTAAACTTACATCTTAAAGCTCTAACTTACATAATGACAAGAGAAGAAACACGTGCAGTTGCAAGCACGAAACAAATTTTCTTCTGTCTTCTGAACGACTGGATCTGCTAATCGATTTCCTTTTTCTTCTTTCACTGCTATGCTCTGCAACACTCTGATCTATTGAACTTCAACTAACTAATTGAATGAATCAAATCATTCCTTTTTGTCTCTTGCCAAAAATATTTCCCCCTCTTTTCCAAATTTGGAAAACTCACCTACCCACATTCATTGTTTCTGACTGATGTGCAGGGCGTCAGGGGTGGTAGGTGGGCATTTGGCTCCAGGGGCAAACCAACTATGCATTAAATATTTCAACAATCTAGAGTTTGAAAATCTTGGAAATGAATCAAACTCTTGAAACTGTTTTCATACCAATCTTATTGATTAAAATATTATTACAAGTTGTAGACAAGAGCTTGATAAATTGTAAGCCTCTTATCAAAAAGATCTTGAGTTCGAATCTTAGATCCATTATCTGACCTCTCTATTCTAGTGTTATGAGACATGTAATTTTACAAGATATTAAATCTTACGAAATGAACATATTCTCTCCTACAGAATTTCTATTTTCTGACGCTTTAGCTACATTTATTCGAAATTATTCACACGTGTTAAAATGTGTTCAAGAATATTTAATGGCTGTCAACGTACTATATCAATTTTGAAACAATTAAAATATTTAGTGTAAATGTTGTTATATTATATACAACGTCCTGCATATCTCTAATCCAGATTGTATAATAAGTTTCAGCATCAAAAGGAAGTATCTTGAGGAGAAATATATTAGCCTTGCAACTATGCTAAACATTCACTCTAATTCTCTCGTACAATTGAAACATGCTCTTTGAGTTATACATTCCATCCAATAGTATATGGATGAGTGGATTTTGCATGCAAAATGTATTTAAGAAATTCCCTCAGTTCACTCGCTATATTTCGAAAATATAATCTCGACGAAGGATAGGCTTCTCCTGAATCTCCGAATGAGAAGAAACACTGTATTAAAGCATGGATTATTGGGGTTTACAAATTCAATAAAAATGTTTGTGCCGTGAAAATTGTTTTCTGTTTTATTATCTGTGTTGTCTGCATTATCAAAACTCACATAACGAACGTAAGCCATTACATGAATGTCTAAACGAGGTCCAGTGCACTTGTATTTTAACTCTTGATACATGGGACTTTTGATTCGACAAATAGGAATAAAAGATATAACATTAAGTCTAAAATAGATAGCCAAGAGAATAAATTTGTTTGTTACATTTTGACACAGATTAAATTGAAAGAGGAAAACAATGTTGATAATTTATGTAAAAAGAAGCTAATATTTCACCTTAAAAACTTTTGGGGCATTTCGATAATGCATGTTGTAAGAATACATGTATAACAATTACTTTGAACATGAAAGGTTATAAAAAATTTCTAAATACAGTGTAGATATCTTTATGTGCATGACTATATAAATAAACATTACCTAGTTATTTTAAACATCTTCATATTGTTTCAGGCTACGTGTAATGAAATATTTTTGAAGTAATGCTATCCAGATGATTGACTAGAGGTATGCTAATAATAAAGTTCTACATTTAATGAACAGGTACATAATCTATATTTTTAGGATATCCTTTAACCTAATTATAGCTAGCATAAAAGCAGGATTTATATGTATTGTAGTACCAGATCGCTTCTATTTTTTGGAGACATCTCCAATGTGGTTTCTTTCCATCAACTGCCAAATTCTTTTCTCAACTTTGGTGCCGCTAGTGAACCTTTGCTTATCAAACACCTGCAAACCAAACGAACAAACAAAATGATTTATTGCTAAAATCATGTTTAACAGCGTGAATGGAACTAATTTTCTTGTTTGAAAATGTAAGCCATTGCCATAGTTTCCACCTTGCAATGAAGAGTGTGAAAGACTTTGTCATCAGGGGTGAAAGAGGAGGCAGAAATTATATGAAGGCCTTCATCTTCAACTGCAAGGAGAAGGCTAGAGAGGGCCAACTGCTTTCTCCATGTGTTTGTTGTGACTACTACAAGTAAACCAATATGATTTACATTCACGAGAGGAAATGCATCGTGCTTTCTATATATATCATTCTCCTCCTTACAATACTGCATTCCATTCATCTTCATCTCGTCTCTTTTCTTTACAAGCTGCTCCACCTTATCCTGCAGATTGCAGATATAGTCGGTAGCCACACATACCTGATCCGTAATAGAAGTCTTTCCCTGCACCATAATCCAAGTAAGCATTTATTAACTCTTAGCTTCTACTGATATTTACATTACAATGCCTTTTCTGATGACATATACATATCATCTAACTATAACTCTATTATTAAACATTACAAATGTTCATCTTGTGGTGACTGACTATGTAGTGGGTGTTGATGTTGTGGTGACTATTCATGTAGTTTCTGGAGGTGAGGGGCGGTAGCCCCAAACCTCTTGCTGGAATTTTTGGTGCTTTTTTTCTGAAAAGAAAACTGACAACATTGTAAAATCTTAAAATGGTTGATTTTAGAGGTTGTCTAAAATGCTGTTATAAGCCACTGAGATTTTTGGCGGGATAATAGAAAGGTTGCAGGTTGTGTAGGTATACCCCAAGTTTTAGGTGAACTACCTGTGTGTTATATGTGTTATCTGTATTCTTTGTGTTTATTATTCTGAATCTGTCAAACTCCAACAACAAATACCAGTTTTTTACAAGCTTCGATCAGAATCAGTCAATAACAACTAATTCAAAGAATTGTTTTGTAGTTATTTCACAAGATAAATTTTCATGATTGCTCCAATACATCTTTAGGATAAAACTTTAAAAACTCTATCCATTACACCAAAGGTTTGTAGGTGTCAATTAAGTTTCAAAGCAGCATCTTCATAGTAAATCCACTAGATCAGTTTGGAAAGCCCATCAGTTAGTCTAATACCTCCTCAGAAAACTCAAAAGAACAATTAAGCTTGAGTCTAGTCTGTGATACCACATATATGTTTCCCATTATACAAAATATTCGCAGGTGTGAATGAGTTTTTTTAACCATGGTGTTTACTCCAACACTTCTTTCTGGCAAACCTTATAAAATTAAATTATTAATCTACATTTCAAGTTTGATAACTGATGTAGATTTTTCATTGCACAAGTTTGTAGGTTTCAGTGCATTTTCAGAAAGCATCTTCACACTTATTGTATGAGATTAATTTTCAGAAGTGTGGTAGTTAGTCCAAAATTCGCTTCCAAATAATTGAAAATATATAATCTCATATCTAATTTCATTAGATTTTTCATTCAGCCAAAATTTATAGAAATATATCAAAGAAAGAACTAAATTTTTCACGATTAGTAAGTTGTTTTAGAATTGACTGTGTTTCCTTTTTAATATTAATATATTAGATCACACTTTGTGATCTATTATGACAATGAGAAGAGAGTTGAAGTAGGACAAATTGATGGGAAATCTTCTTCAACTGTCTTCTCATCCTGATAATGATAATGGATTATAGAGAGTGTTATGGAAAGTTAATGTAAAAGAAATAAAAGTCTGTCAATTACAGAAGAAACATATTATGATTTATCTTTCAAATCAACAGCTCTAACTTAACAGGGCAAATTTTAGTCTACAAGAATAGGAGACTCTTAAAATGCAATAGTGAATCCCTCAAAAATCCCACAAGACCAGCGCATCACTGAACAAACATTCAACATTTACATATTGAAAAAAATTGTAGATCATAGAAGTCTGATGAGAAAAAGACTAGAATAATTATATAGATCACAGAATTTGATGACACAGAGATTGTAATAAAGGTATAGATCATGGGATGCAATGAGGAGAAGATTGCACAATCTAAACTAGAAATTGTAAGAGAAAAATTCAAATACAATGGGCTTGCCAATTTTTACATGAAAGTTTTAGATCACACACCATGATGAGAAATGTTATTTCTACGATCTCTTTTACATCATGATAATAGATCATTCATCATAGAATGTGATTCACAATGGTGATGTAAGAACTGATATACGACCAAACTCTGAAACATTTATAGAAATTTGATAGATGCTATATGAGACATTTTCATAAATGATACACACCGCAATAATTTCCTTTGGCAACAGAGATCTGAGATCAGAATAGCGGGAGTTCATTTGTTTCCTCCTTTCTCGTTCTATTACTTTGTGAAGCCATTTCTTGTCCACGCCTTCCGATTGTCTTTTCCTTTGCTTCCCATCATCTCTAACTTTGGTGGAAGCAGCAAACTGCCCAAAATCTAACCCGGTTTGAATATCACCAAGACAAAATTGTGACACCAAATGATTATGCTGGTCATTCTGCACATTACTACTGGATAAAAATGCAGAGAACTCATGAGGAAATGCATTCATCTTCAGTTAAAATTAACAAGATTAAGAGCAGGCTATTAAGGTAATTTAGTATATGTTGAAAAAACCTCCGACTAAACAATTTAATAGTCCATCAAGTGTGGTTAGTGGGAGAATGGATGACCGGCGAATCTGGACAGTTGTCCGTAGCTTTTACAAGATTTGATCCGCATACGTATTACTTTCATTCATCATCCCAAATCATGGGAATACGTAAACCATTCATTTTTTGTCTCCGGGCCATTAATTTATTTCAAGTGTCTTTACCGACAAAATCGATCCAATCGGGTTATTTTCGCATGCGCCTCGTTGATAATTGTAAATTGCCATTCATGTTACTATAGATTTTTTTGTCTAGAAAATTTTCCATTTGGTGGGTCGCTATGAATCGGAATCAAATCAATCATCTAATCAAACTACATTGAAGTTTTTAATTTACTAAAGGATTCCTCTTTGTATCTTTATTTTAGCTATGACAAAATCAAGGTGAATACACTAGTGTAAGGCCACACCAACTCAATGGGTGTTAAAAATAAATGTTAATTCCTTCTAGGATAATTAAGGACCTTTGAATGTCTTCGTATCTTTGAAGTGTAATATGATCAATTTAATTTAAGGAGCTAAAAGTAGTAGTCTAATTAGGATGCAATATAATTGTAGATTTTATAATGCAATTTGATTCAATGGAAAATTATTGTAATACTCTTTTAAAAATTTAATATATAAAATATGTTGTTTGTTTGATCTTGTAAATATAATTTATTACATTTAAGTTAAATATTTAGTTGAAAACATACTATTTATTTTAATTGAAAATATATTATTTAGTACAAACAATATTCTAAAAAATAGTACATATTTTACTTAAAAGGTTACTTTTTTAAGGATCTATCATTTTGTATGTTTGAAGTATGTAAAATATCAAATTATATTTAGTTATCCAATGTCCAAATGTACCAATTGAACAAACAAACATTTAACAAAATCCATATCTTTACATTCCATAGTTCAGTCTCTATAGTGAACATTCAATAACATCAACTAGCAGTTCACTATCCTAAATATAATAAACTTGCAGAATGTAAACATTAGTAGTAAAACATCACATATAACATCCACATTAGTTTGACACTAGGATTTTACGTCGAAACCCAATTTGGGAAAAATCACTAGTAACACGTCACCAACTTTTAACTCATCTGATGTGAGCTCTACTAGGAGCCAAGCTTGTTAAAGGTTACAAAAAATATTGTTAAATGTGACCTTGTTAAAGGATTTAATTACCATGTTAAGAGTGGCCTTGTTAGAGGGCTTTAGAATATTCCATAAGAATGCCACCTTGACTAAAGGATTTAAATATGATTGTTAGGTAAACATTGATTAAAGATTTCAAATACTGATACAATGGTTAGAATGTAACATTAGGTTTTGATCTATCTAGTACAACTCACTTTGCATATACAGATCTTAGTTAGTCTCTCAAGCTTCTTCACTACCTAGTCCTCATTGTCATTTGAGTCTCTAATTCACTTGGTGAACCCTCAAGCAATCACTCTTGATCTCCACTCAATTTATCTCAACCTTCTGATTAAATTCACTAGTCAATAACATCAAGAAATTCTCCAAAATCTCTCTCTCTCTCTCTCTCTCTCTCTCTCTCTCTCTCTCTCTCTCTCTCTCTCTCTCTCTCTCTCTCTCTCTCAGTTATCTCTTGTACCTCCTTAAATAGGTAATTCTAATCCATTTTTGCTTAAATACCACTATAGATCTTAGGGTTACGATCAAATTCAACACACAATGAATCAATCAATATTCTTGTTCATCCTCTTCCTTTCTAGAAACTTCTTCACAAATCCTTGCATAGAAATGTGCAAATACAATTTCCCTTGATTTTAATGTTCCAATGCATCCACCCTTATCTTGAACACACTTTCTATAATCCAAGAAATCAACTTAGTCAGGTGAAAATTATGATTTCTCATAAACTATTAAAATGTTGTTCCTTGGCCAACTCTATGTTTTGACACTCAATGGCTACTAAATGTTTTACTTGGTGCATATACTATCACTTGGTTGATGCTAATGCTTGATCAACACTAATGCTTCTTGGTACTTACTATTGCTTGGTTGACACTTAGCATCACTCTACATATAATTCAAATTATTTAATCTTTTGCTCTATTGCTTGGTCAAGACTATGAATTTGGTCTATCTTTAATATCTTCTTCAAGGCTTCAGTATAGTTGTCTTCTCCACTTGCAACATGATTTAAATAATCAAATTATCTTGTCAAAGTCCAACTAATCAAGTGTCCAGTTGTGGTTTCCTCTTCATAAGTCAACCTATCCTATAGATACTTTTTTTATGAACAACTTCTCAAATCCTCTTCATCAATCAAATACATATGACACTTAGATTAGATAAAAAACTGTCTCACCAATAAGGTTTAATATCAATGGAAACACAACAATTGTTCCAATTGTAGTTTCCAACAATCTCCCTCTTTGGCATTGATAGAAAAATCTCTAGTTACCATGCAATACAAAACATGTATTGTCTCGATCAACCCCCTCTTTGTACAATATTAGATCTTTATTGATGTCCTTAGTTTTATCTTGTTCACATCTCTATTGCCAACAATCTATTTCAATCTCTTTTTATTTGGTTTCATTCTAATTCTCGTCCATGCAACTTTCATTCCTTTTTCCCCTCATAGTAGTCTCCTACTTTTGATAGCAATATCTCCATTTTGCATGGGTAATTTAATTTCATTATCTCCCTCTTTGACAACAATGCCAAATATATTTTAACTAATGCATCTTTTCCATGTTGTAATATTCATGTCAGTTTTTAATTCTTTATCTATCATCTTTGTATGATTGATTCAACATTCTATGCTTCTTCTTCACTACTACCTTAGGAAACTCCTAAAGTAGGATTACTTGCATCAATTTGTAAGATAATTTGATCAACACATTTGATGCAAGACGTCATCTCAGCTTAAGTACCTTTGTCTAGGGTTATCACCCCTAGGTTACGTCTTAGATATTCATGAGCATCTTTAGGTAAAACTTTAGTGAATATATATATATATATATATATATATATATATATATATATATATATATATATATATATATATATATATATATATATATATATATAAAATTTTCTCTTTAGTGCTCACATACTCCAATTTCACTTCTTTGTCTTGAACTAGCTCTACCAAGTAATGGTACATAATAGAAATATGTTTTGTCTTTGTGTCCATTACAAGATTCTTTGATGTTTTTTTGAAGTACTAGATAAAAGCCAATAAAGATAGAGTGCTAACCCCCCCCCCCCCCCAAAAAAAAAAAAATAAAAGGCTAAAGAATCAGACAGAGCTAACCTCCTAGTTATCTACCACATGCCATCTTTAAGCTTCAAAAAGCAAGATATGTCCATAGAATAATTGATGGAATATCAGTCCTTAATCTAATATGCACAAAAGACTATAAAATAGACCAGCAACACCTAAACAAAATTTTGTTATCAACTAACATAAACATAAAAACTAAAGCCTTATGGGGTACTAAGTTCATAGTTATGAGCATAAAAAAAACACACAAAAATCTCAAAACCAAGGCTAGCTTCCCTCTTCCTACCTGTGCATGTCCTCCTTCTTTCCCTCAGGAACATCCTTATCTGTATCCTCCCCCTCCACCTTAACTGGTTTATTTAGGATGGTCTTTAGCCAGTCCTCTGCCAAAAATGCATAGATGGATCAGGTGGTCTCAGTAGGTTTTCCCATGTTGAGTCCTTCTCCTCCTTATTGACCTACAAGAAGTATAAGGCTATGGCTGCAGAGTGCATGACCTTGGTGGAAAACTCCACCAAATTTTTGAATATTTGGCAAATACCAGTTTGATTGTAATCCAAGTCTTTCATAGACCACTCTAGCCTTTCTAGTATGGCCTTACTCTAGCTATTCTTCCCTTTCTTCTTAGCATCTTTATTGGTTTCTTTACTAGGGGAAGTTATATCCTCCCCTGCATTTCTAGCTAGGGTAGCCTTCAGGGTGTTACAAAAATGGGAAGGGCTAAGAGGGATGGGGGCAGGCTTGTTGTCCTCACGTAGTCCCTTCTTTCTAAGGTTTGAAATCATTATCAGAAGACTTGAAGGTGGAATCATGCTTGGTGGAGGGACTTATATTTTCTAACTGGAGATATTTACTAGTTCTCCTAGTGCTTTGTTTACCCTTCCTAGTATCCTAATCCAACTCTATAAGGTTGATTTTAACCATAAGGTCAATTTTGACTTTCAAGCCAGGGTTTTTCTTGAATTTCTTGTGGCTAGGGCTAGGACTAGGGTCCAAGGAGACTTGGGGGGTGATAGAGGCCAGAGGTTTAAGCAAGAGAGGCTATTTTTGGCTAGATGTGGGATATACAATTTTTTTATAAGCCCCTGATGGATAAGGTAGAAAGTTTTACCTTTCTCATGTTTCATCCTAGCCTTATAAATACATTTTTCTAATGAATGCAATAACAAAAATGGTAAGGAAATGTGGTCAAGATTCTTGAAGTGATTCAAAATAGGGAAGTGGTAATAATAGATTACCTAAATGTGGTCCTTGAGGGTGATATACCACATAATTTCATAGCAGATGATGTCTCAAGGCTTAGGGAAAGCTTCTCGAGAAAACCCAGTGTGCATTTGCATCGAGTGCTCGTTGTGTTTGAAATTTTTTTGCAAATTGGCTTTCTCATTATCCTTAGCCTGCCTCCACCATTTCTTTCCTTCCATAGTAAATTCTTTTACCCTCGCAATGGTTTCCTTAGAGATCTCAAATCCCATACCATTGATAGTCACCTTTCTAGCATTCCATGTCTGGAAGAACTCCATTGAGACAATCTCATCGTTCTTTACCATACCCTCCATATATAGTAAGTGGTCACCTTCTTGCAAGTAAACCATCGTTGCCTCACTACTATAGATACCTTCCTCTACAACCACTAGTTCAATGTCATTACTAATGCCATGCCTTCTCCTAGTTCAACCCTTAATTCTTTAGACAAAATAGCATTGTTGCAAGTATGACAGTTACCGAATATAAAATGAAAAGCCTCAAAGATGAAATTGAAAAGACATTGCATAATCATCGTAACTCCAAAACGTTTGCTAAAAAGAAATCTACCCTCTACGACATGTGGGAGAGATCTCTTTCCATTTGTAAATGACCAATGCTAGCTATAGTTTATGCGAGAATTCAACTTATGATTTTTCTTATTAGTAGGTCATTATCTTTACCTTGCCAAATCCACCCTCTACATCCTTTTATAGCAATAATCAATACTCATGGCAATCAAAAAAATAATGCATATCATTATATAATCTTTCCAAACAAGCCCTTTATGGAGTGCCTTGTCCTCATGCCCACATGGAAAAATGAAAGCTTCCCACCTATTTTGATTATTCATATGACATTATTGAAAGTATTCTCCCTTTCCATCACCACTTGCATTGATGATGGCAACAATTTGACGTCCTCCCATTCCACTAATCTTATGACCCCATGGCCAAATTTGGCCAACTCATCTGCCATGCCATTCCCTTCCTAATATATGTGCAACACTTGGACCTCATGGTAATCTTCCATAAACCTTTAGATTTCATCAATTATGACTTTAATTGACCAGTTTCACTAATCCTTTCCCTTAGTAGCCTTAATGATAAGCATAGAGTCCCCCTCAATGTCCAACTTATTGATTCTATGAGCTCTCACAATTCTCAACTTGCATAGGAGTGCCAGAGCTTCAACTTCATTATTAGACCCTTCTCTATAGTTTAGAGTACAAGAAACCACCATATTTCGCATACTATTCTAAAGGATACCTCCCAATGCGGTGTTTCCCATTATGGTTGAACCATCAAAGTATAGTTTAAACCAAGACATAGGGGGTGGGTGCCACACTTTCTTCTTTCTAGCCAAGACTTTTGAATTATCAAATTGTGCCATGATTGATTCAAAATTCCAAGGTAAAGCCCATTTCATATCTAGACCACCTAAGGGGTTCTGGGTGGGGGGGCTTCCAATGCTAGATCCTAATTCTTTGATATGTTAATGGTAGTAAAGTTATCACAATAAATAATCACTGGATCAATAATATCTTCTTTCATGCCTTCTAAAAATTTCTTGATTCATATGATATTTGAAAAATTTATCAATTCTACCACATACTCAGCTTTAGCTATTGATTGAGAAATGTAGTTCTGCTTCTAGCTTGTCTATGAAATTAGTCTCTTTCCTAGAAAGAATGTGCCTCCACTTGTGCTTTTTATATCATCAACATTTCTTGCCTAATCAGAATTAGTAAATACTTTTAGTTCAAACTTATCATTGTTCTTGTAATACAATCTATAGTCCTTTGCTTCTTTTAGATATCTTAGTATCCTTTTCATTGCCATCATGTAGTTTTCCTTGGGATGTGCAAAAAATCTTGCAACTATCCCAACTGCTAATGCAATATTAGGTCTATTATAAACAACATATTGTAGTTTTCCAATCATTAATCTATATAATGTCTAGTTCATATCATTATAATAATCATTCATAGATAAATTATGTTCAATAGACATAGGTGTACTAACTGATCTTGAGTCAGGTCCATTTCAAAAGATTTCAGTATGTGCTTGATATATTTGGATTGAGTAATGAAGATACATTGCTTCATTTGATATACTTCTAATCCTATAGAGAATTTGATCTCACCAAGCATTGACATTTCAAACTCCTTCTTCATTTCATCAACAAATGATTTGCACAATGTTTCCTTTCCACCAAATATGATATCATCAACAAAAAATTTAGATAGCAATACCTCATTATTCTTGCTAGTCTTTGATTATAGATTATTGTTATCATTAGTTCTTGCAAACCCAATCTTCAAAAAATAGGTATGTAGTCTTTCATACCATGCTCTAGGGGCTAGTTTCAAACCACATAGATCCTTGTACAACTTGCCCACCATGTTCTTCTTTCTAGGGTCAAAAAATCCTTTAGGGTGCTCTATGTACACTTCTTCTTCAAGTATCCCATTCATAAATATAGAATTAACATCCATTTGATATACCTTAAATCATTTGTAAGAAGAATATGCAAGTAGTTTTCTGATTCCTTCTAGCCTTTCTATAGGGTAAAATGTTTTTTCATAGTCAAAATCTTCATTTTATGCATGTCCCCTACATACTAGTCTAGCCTTGTTCCTTGTGATTACACCTTTAGCATTAAGCTTGTTACTGAATACCCACTTTTTTCTAGTAACATTTTTATCTTTAGGTCTAGGTACTAGTGTCCATGTTTTATTATTTTTATTATCCTCAATTTATCATTCATTTCTTGTATCTAGGCATTATTTTTCAAAGCATCTTTCATAGATTTGGGCTCAAAATCATAAAGTAAGCATGTATCACTTCTAAGCCTTTTTATTGTCATAACACTAGAATATATATCTCCAATAATTTTCTTAGGTGCATTATATTTTTGTTGAGAAATTATTGAAAGAATGAATGTTGATGATATTCCTATGGGGGAGTATTGTAGATATGCTACTATGATGATATGTTACATTCATGACTGAGATTGTCATTGATGTCAACATAGTAGTTTTCTGTGGTATTTGACAAAAGAACAATGGGAAGATCAAGTTGGTATAGATGGTTAGTTGAGTATTCTAACTATTTGAGGTTATAGGAGATACTTCTGAGTATCTAGTATATGAACTTAATGTTGGAAGAATAAATAATAAGTCTGGAAGAATTTATGTAAGTTTTGGTGATGTTTGTTCTAAGATAGAGTTTACAGAGGCATGTTCTGGTAAACTTGTTATATCTCTTAGTAGAGTTTTTATATTGAGAGTTGAGGTTGAGGATCTAAAGAAGACATGTTGGTGATGATATGGCTAAGTTTACTCATCATAATATTGTGTGTATGAAAAGTTATTCAAGTTACAAGGTGGAGGATTAATGTTATCATTAAGTACATTGTGTTCTTAATGTGATCCTATAATGATTAATTGAGAAGGTCTAACATCCAACTTGGGGAATTTTTTTATGGAATTGGTATAAAGGAAGGACATTTTCCTTTATTATGAAGAATGAGATAGTATGATATTGTATTAATGTGAAGTCATTGCAAGGATCATTGAGAGCAGAATGCGAAGTTGAGCAGAGTATAGTGGAAGTGAAGGAAACTTCATTGCTGAGGTTTTGTTGAGTGATCGAAGGTTTGATATTTGGATTCAAGTTTCTGACCTATTCTACAAGGTCTAACAATGATTGGTTCAGTTAATAGAACAAGGAAAAAAGAACATAACCATAAATTGCATGTTTGAGTAGTGAGCTCTTCTTGTAGTTGAAATTGCATGTTTGCACAGTAGGCTCATCTTGCATACATTGTACCACAAATCTTAAAAGGTTTGAAATCTCCTAACAGGGACTCATATGTACTAAATTTTGTAATATAATCCTAATAGGCTCCATCATCTAATAAGGACTATTTATATTAGTACATCATCTTGTGGGCATCATTCCCACTGGGATTTTCCCTCTGATCAAGGGTTTCCCTAGTCAACAAATCTGGTGTAATTTTCTATGTGCATCTTTGTATGGTTTTTGTTTACTTCAATTGAATAGTTAAGTTTTTTTAAAGAAGATAAATGTTTTAATTGTTGGATAATTGATTCACCCCCTCCACCCTCTTCCGCCAAAAAAAAAAGTTATCTTGGTGGACTATTGTTTCTAACAATTGGTATGAGAGCTTCAGGTCTTTGAAGATAAAGTTTGACAACTTTGGGAGATCATGGTGAGAGAAGATACTCCTAAGTCAGATAGTGGAAATTTTGACACAAAAGATTGAAACTCTTGGTGCGTTATTTGAAGAAGACATGAAGATCAGGGAAGGTATTGATCTGGTTATGAAAAGAGAGAAAGAAGGTATAGAAATTTTTTCTTGTTGGACATCTAATGCATTTCTCTACTTTTTATTTGCATGTCCCAAAAGAGTAAGAAAATCTGGAAAGGGTTCATTTTTTGATAAAGTTAAAAAATTTAGAGCAAGTATGGAAAGATCTTTGGAAGATAGTATTAATGAAGAGCAAGTATCAGAAGAGACAGCTTTGGTAACTTTTGTTGATCTAGAGGCTAACCATGAAAACACAAAAGTCATCATTAATGATTTGCAAAATGGGAATTCATTGAAGAATTGAGATCTGATCCTAGAGAAGAAGACATAATTCAATTGAGAACCCCCGAATAGAATGACATCGCATAAAAAAAAGAATAGGTTAGTTACAGAAGCAGTAAGAGCTATATTAGCTAAGAATGATGTATCCAAGATTTTTTGGAGAGAAGTTGTAAATACAATAGTCTATATTATGAACACAATGAAAGTTAGGAAAGACACAAAAAGACCCCTTATGAATTGTGGTTTGGTTAGTCACCTATAGTTAAGTATTTCAAAATATTTGGAAGTAAGTGTTATATCAAAAAAGATGATGATATTGGTAAGTTTAATGCTAGAAGTGATGAAGGTATGTTTGTTGGTTATTCAATGAAAAGAAAAGCTTATAGATGCTATAATTTAAGAACTAAGACTATTGTGGAAAGTAAAAATGTGAGAATTGATGAGAAATTTAGGATACAAGAGAGAATAGTTGATTACAATTCATATGATGATGTTGTTACTAAGCCAAGGAATGATGAATTATTTCTTGAGACTAACAATGATTTATAGAATGAAGGAGAGATACGGTAAGAACAAATTTCAAAACCTTCAGTAGAGACAAAAGTTGAGATAGTAGTGCCTACTTTGGGAAAGAATATACGATAAAGAATCACCCATCCATATAGATCATTAGAAGCCGATTCAATGAAGAACTATGTTTGATATCTCAAGTTGAACCTAAAAATATAGATGAAGCATGTAAAGATGATTATTGGAAACAAGATATGAAAGAGGAATTGGATTAGATAGTAAATAATGAGACATGGGAATTGGTTGCCAAACCAAAAAACAAGAATGTGATAGGAACTAAATGGGTACTCAAGAACAAAATGAATGAGCAATGTGAAGTTGTAAGGAACAAGGCAAGATTGGTATATAAAGGTCACTCACAACAAGAAGCAATAGATTATGATGAGACCTATGCTCTAGTGGCTAGAATAGAAGTAGTAAGATTATCCTTAGCCTATGTGTTAGGATAAACCACAGACAGAAATAAAAACTACATGCAAATATAACCAATAACAGAAAATAATAGAACACACATAAATGAACACAAGGCACCAATATTTAACGTGGTTCACCCAACAACAAGTTCAATTTTATTACAATCTAGTGATTACAACCTGATTATAATCCGTAATCCCTTACAGCTCAATACCGCCGCAAGAACCAATTTCGTATCAAAACATTATGAAAAGTACCCAACCCTAAGCCCTTTTTATACAAGTATTAAACCGCTTTAGGGTTATAACATGTCGGCCATATGTCGGCCATAATATGTCAGCTACCATGTCAGCTACTGCCCAAAAAATAATAATTTTGAGGCGATGCCCCGAACCCCACTATTTATGAAGTATGTACAGTACTTTCCTGATAAGTCACCACAATCTAACAATCTCCCAGTTGGGGACTGATTAGGCTCCACACTAAACAAAAATCTCCCACTTGGAGACTGATCCTATAGCAATACCACTACCACATGGGGCTCCCACTGGATCAAACCATCATGGACTCTACTGTTCTTTTATTCATTTTCAGTCTAAAAGACCAACCGAAGCTGAAGAGGAGTTTAGCTTCTCCCTTGTTACAACCTTTGTCAACATATCTACTAGATTATCATTGGTATGTATCTTCTCTAGCTTTAACTGTCCATCCTCCAAAACTGACCGAATGAAATGGTACCGCAATTGTATGTGTTTGGTCTTAGAATGCAGAGCTGAATTCTTAGCAAGATGAATGGCACTTTGACTAGCTATGAACAAATAATTATCCTTCTGAGGATGTCCCAATTCTTCCAAGAAGAACTGAAGCCATATCATCTCTTTGGTTGCCTCTATAGCAGCAACATACTCTGCCTTTGTAGTGGAGAGAGCATTAATCTTCTGTAACCTAGAAACCCAGCTCACGGCTGCCCCACCAACAGTAAAGACATAACTTATAGTACTCTGCCTGGTATCAATATCCCCAGCCAAATCTGAGTCAACATAGCCCTGTAAATCAGTAGTAGAGCCCGCAAAGTGTAAACACTTATTGGATGTTCCTCTCAAATATCTGAGAATCCACTTGACAGCATTCCAATGCTCAAATCCTGGATGACTCATATACCTGCTAACGACTCCCACTGCATGTGCAATATCTAGCCTAGTGCATACCATAGCATACATCAAACTTCCTATAGCTGAAGCATAGGGTACCTTGGACATCTTATCCTCCTCTTCTTGTGTCTTGGGACACATTTCCTTAGTCAATTTCAAATGACTGGGTAAAGGTGTGCTGACAGCTTTAGCATTCTTCATAGAGAAACATTGCAACACCTTCTCAACATAATCAGCTTGAGATAGCGTCAATGTTCTGTTCTTCCTATCTCTACAAATCTTCATATCAAGGATTTGTTTTTCTGCCCCCAAATCCTTCATAGCAAATGCATGTGCTAATTGGCATTTCAGCCCCTTAATATGATCCATGTTAGACCCAGCTACAAGCATATCATCAACATATAAACATAAAATAATGTAGCTATCATCATCCAACCTCTTAAAATAAACACAGTAATCTGAATGAAACCTATTATATCCATGCTCATGCATAAAACAGTCAAATTTAAGATACCATTGCTGAGGTGCTTGCTTCAAGCCATATAAACTTTTCTTCAATTTGCACACTAAGTTCTCCTTACCTTTGACCTCAAAACCCTGTGGCTGAGCCATATATATTTCTTCATCCAAATCACCATGAAGAAAGGTTGTTTTAACATCCATCTACTCTAATTGCAAATCTTCAGTAGCCACAAGACTTAAAATAGTACGAATATAAGTCATTTTAATAATAAGAGAAAATATCTCATCAAAATCAATTCCCTTTTTCTATGCAAATCCTTTTACAACTAACCTGGCCTTAAATCTTTTCTTACATCCTTCCTCTTCTTTCAACCTGTAAACCCATTTATTCTATAAAGCCTTTTTACCTGTAGGCAACTTGCACAAATCCCATGTCTTATTTTTTAGCAAAGAGTCCATTTCATCTTTCAATGTAGACTCCTACTGAATCTTAGTATCCACCTACATAGCTTCATCATAACTTTCAGGTTCACCAGCATCAGTAAGTAAAATAGAATACAAAGAGGGAGAAAACCTTTGTGGAGGTCTAATTTTCCTTGTTGACCATCTAACATTCACTTGTGTGTGTGGTATTTTTTTGTTACAGTTGTTGCACATCATGAGGAATGGCTAGAACATCAGCTTTTGGAGTATCATCCAGCACTACATAATCATCTTCTTTCTTCTCATGTTGCTGCAACAGATCTTTGTACAACACTTTTTCATTGAATATGACATCCCGACTTCTTATAATTTTATGATTTTCAAAATCCCAAAGCCTATAGCCAAATTCATTAATGCCATATCCAACAAAGACACATTTCTTTGATTTAGCTTCTAGCTTGGTTCTATTTTCAGAGTCTATATGAGCAAAAGCTTCACAATCGAAGGTCTTGAGAAAAGAATAACTCACCTTCTTACCAGTCCATGCTTCCTCTGGAATACCACAACCCAAAGGAGTAGAGGGACCTCTATTAATCAAATATACTGCAGTATTGACAGCCTCCACCCACATGTGTAAGGGCAACCTAGCATGCAACCTCATGCTCCTTGCACGCTCCATTATAGTCCTATTCATGCATTCAGCCACTCCATTTTCCTGTGGAGTCCTTGGAACAGTTTTTTGTCTACGAATACCATTAGTGGAGCAATAATCTTCAAATTCATGACTGCAATACTCACCACCATTATCAGATCTGAGACATTTTAATTTCTTACCAATCTCATTTTCAACCAAGCATTTCCATTTCTTAAAAGTTTGAAATACATCAGATTTCTATCTAAGGAAATAAACCCATACTTTTCTAGTTGCGTCATCAATAAATGTAACGTAATAATGAGAGCCACCAAGGGACGATACCTGGGGTGGTCCCCATACATCTGTATGCACAAGCTCTAATTTTTCCTTTTTGTTTTCCTTCCCTGTCTTTACAAAACTCACTCTCTTTTGTTTTCCATACACACAACTTTCACAAAAATCCATATTCACACATTTTAGACCTGGTAAAACTTTCTTTGAATGAAGTACTTTCATACCTTTCTCACTCATGTGCCCAAGTCTATTGTGCCACAGTGTTGTATCAGAATCTACAGCAGCTATTTGTTCTCCCTACTCAACTGCAGTAATTGTTCCTGAATATTCATTTTTCTCTGAAACAATCAAAGTAGAAGGAACAATATGACCTGTACAAAGATATAAGGTGCCTACTTTCACACCTTTTTCTACTACAAGGGAACCTTTTGAAACCTTCGAATTTTTATCATTAAAAGTAACTACACAACCCTCATCACCGAGTTGCCCTGCTGAAATTAAATTTCTACTTAGTTTTGGAACATGTCTTACCTCATGTAGTAGCCAATGATTCCCATTCTGCAACTTAATCTTAATTTTTCCCTTTCCAACAATCTGACAGGGTTCATTATCCTCCAAATAAACAAGCCCAAAATCCCCTTGGACATAATCAATGAAATAACCTCTATGAGGTGTAGCATGAAATGAAGCACCAGAATCTAAAACCCATGAATCATCAACACTCTCTAAAGATAGAAGCAAAGCATCCTCTTCGGATTTGTTACTTACCACATTTGTCTCCTTGTATCCATCTGATTTATCTCCTTCATTTTTCTTTCGATTCCAGCAATCTTTCTTTTTGTGCCCTGGTTTCCCACAGTACCAGCAATCATTTGGTCCTCTCGATTGAGACCTCCTCCCCTTTGACTTTCCTCTTGATTTCCCACGATTTCCAGAGTTACTTCCTCTTTCAGTCGTTCTGCCCCTGCTTTGTGCATTTAAAGCACTTCCTGATGTAGATCCACCTGAGGATTTTCTATGAGTTTCCTCACTTAAAATAACACCGATCACATCATCATATTTTAGGGTACTAGATCCAGCAATAGAATTACTCACCGCCATTACCAAGCCATTCCATCTTTCAGGTAGAGAACACAAAATCAAGAGAGCCCTAATTTCTCCATCAAAATTGATACCCACAGAAGATAATTGACTAGTAATAGTATTAAACTCATTAAAATGATCTGCAACAGATCCACCTTCTTCCATTTTCATATTAAATAAATGCTTAATGAGAAATTTCTTATTTGAAGCGGAGGGCTTTTCATACAGTGTCGCTAGGGTTTTCATCAAATCTTCTGTCATCTTTGTTTTTGTAATATTAAATGCCACTGATAGTGCCAAGCATAACCAAATGCTTTCGAGTACCTTTCTGTCCAAAAGATCCCATTTAGCCTCTGACATAGTTCCCTGATTCTTGGCTTTTCCTTCCAACAACTTCCATAAATCCTTCTGATATAAATAGTCTTCCATTTGCATCTTCCATAACTGGAAGTTCTGCCCATTAAACTTGTCAACCCTCAACTTACCCTCATCCGCCATTGCTCCCACTCAACTGTGAGACTACCACTTAACCGTGAGACTTTCTTGCAGAGGATAACTGAAAGACAACCTTGCTCTGATACCACTTGTTAGGATAAACCACGGACAGAAATAAAAACTACATGCAAATATAACCAATAACAAAACATAATAGAACACACAGAAATGAACACAAGGCACCAAGATTTAACGTGGTTCTCCCAATCCCTGGGCTACAACCACCAAACAGCAAGTCCGATCTTATTACAATCCAGTGATTACAACCTGATTACAATCTGTAATCCCTTATAGCTCAATACCGCCGCAAGAACCAATTTTGTATCACAACATTATGAAAAGTACCCAACCCTAAGCTATTTTTATACAATTATTAAAATGCTTTAGGGTTATAACATGTCGGCCATATGTCGGCCATAATATGTCGGTTACCATGTCAGCTACTGCCCAATTTTTTTTTTTTTTGAGGCGATGCCCCGAACCCCACTATTTATGAAGTATGTACAATACTTTCCTGATCAGTCACCACAATCTAACACTATGTAGCACAAAATAAATTTAAAGTGTATCAGATGGATGAAAAATCATCATTTTTGAATGGAGAACTTGAAGAAGTGTACATAAAGGAGAATGAAGGTTGTCCTTTGATTGATGATAAGGACATAGTATGCAAAATGAAGAAAGCATTGTATGTCTTGAAGCACACACCAAGAACCTAGTATGTGAGGTTGGAGAAGCATTTGACAAAGCTTGGATATAGAAAAGGCATGGTAGATAGTAATCTCTATTGGAAAGAAATTGATGATGGTTTGATGATTTTGGTAATATTTTTTGATGATATCATATTTGGAGGAAATGATGAAGTAAGTAAGAAGTTTGCAAAAGAGATGAAGAAAGAATTTGAGATGAGTATGATAGGAGAAATGAAATATTTTCTAGGATTGCAGATTGTACATAATAAAGAAGGAATTTTTATTTCTCAAACCAAGTATTTGAAGGATTTATTGAGAAGGTTTGGTTTGGAAACATGCAAATCCATTGGAACACCTATTGTAACTAGACACAAGTTATCTGCAAAGAATGAGACACCTACTGTTGACTAGAAAAAGTATAGATCTATGATTAGAAAATTGCAATATCTAATTCAACAAGGCTAGATATAGAAAATGCAATTGGAATTTTTGCAAGATTCTAGGCTAATCCTAGAGAAGCACATTATGCAGTAGTCAAAAGGCTATTTATATATCTGAAAGGAACATCAAAGTTCAGATTGTGGTATGATAGATCTAATGATTTTACTATAAGTGCTTATATTGATGCTGATTGGGGAGATAGTATTGATGATACAAAAAGCATCAATGATGGAGCCTTCTTTCTTGGAGGAATATTAGTTTCTTGTCTAAGCAAGAAGCATGATTGTACATCACAAAGTATAGTGGAAGCAAAATATGTTGCAGCAGCAAACAATTGTAATCAAGTTGTTTGGATGAAGCAATTACTGAAAGGTATAAGTATAGAAATCAGTGAACCAATTGTCATACATTGTGACAATACAAGCACTATAAATATGTCTAAGAATCCAGTGTTGCATTTAAATATTAAGCACATTTCTATTAAGCATCACATGTTGAGAGAGAAAGTTGTAGAAAAGGAAATTAGATTGGAGTATGTGAGCACTAAAGAATAGATTGCAAATATATTCACTAAGTCTCTTCCCAAAGAGACTTTTAAGTATTTGTGAGGTATGTTAGGGGTTATACCCCTTCCTACAATAAAGTAGAGATGCAAGAATGCATCAATCCAGTATAACAGAGCACCATTGTTGTCTCAACTAATTGTTGATGCTTCTTGTATGAGGGAGTATCTAAGATGGATAGAGTCATCTAGGACTCTTGTTAGATGTTTTGAATAGTGTCTTTAGACAGTCGACCTAAGTAAGAATCAGTTTTTGCAAGAGTTTGATGTAGTGAAGTTGGTTGCTAAAACCCTTGACATTAATGTTAATGGGGGAGAAGTTCAGCATGAAAAATAATATGACTGTTGGGAGAAGTTCATCATGAGTATAGTATGTTTGGAATAAGTACAAAATGGAATGACAGTTTGAAAGAAAGCATATTGAGGTATACGAATGGGGAGAATGATTGATGAAGAGCATTTGAAAAGTAAGATGAACAATCTTTTGTTGGTATTCTTGGAACTAGATGTTTTTCATCTACGTTGCCATCAATGCCAAAAGGGGATATTGTTGAGAGAAAGTTGAAAGCATGAATTCTGATGATATTTCTATGGGGGAGTATTGTAGATATGTTACATTCATAACTATTTTTTTCATTGATGTCAACATAGCAATTTTATGTGGTATCTAACAAAAGAATAATGGAAAGATCAAGTTGGTATAGATGACTAGTTTAGTATTATAACAATTCAAGGTTGTGGGAGATACTTCTAAGTATCTAGTATATGAAGTTAATGTTGGAAGAATAAATGATAAGTCTGGATGAAGTTATGTAAGTTTTGGTGATGTCTATTTTGAGATAGAGTTTACAGAGGCATGTTCTAGTAAACTTGTTATATCTCTTAGCAGAGTTTTTATTCTAAGAATTAAGGTTGAGGATGTAGAGAAGACACGTTGGTGATGTCATGGCTAAGTTTGCTCATAAAAATATTATGTTTATGGAAAGTTATTCAAGTTTCAAGGTGGAAGATTAATGTTATCGCTAAGTACACTGTGTTCTTAATGTGGTCCTATAATGATTAATTGAGAAGGCCTAACAACCAACTCAGGGAATTGTCTTATGGACTCAATATAAAGGAAGGACATTTTCCTTTATCATGAAGAATGAGATAGTATGATATTTTATGAAATTGTATTAATGTGAAGTGATTGTAAGAATCAATGAGAGCATAATGCGAAGTTGGCAGAGCAGAGTGGAAGTGAAGGAATCTTTATTGCCAAGGTTTTTCTGAGTGATCCAAGGTTTGATATTTGGATTCAAGGTTCTTGACCTAGTCTACAAGGTCTAAAAATGATTGGTTTAGTTGATAGAACATGGAAAGAAGAACATAATAGTAAATTACATGTTTGGGAAGTGGGCTCATCTTGCATACATTGTAGCACAACTCCTAATAGGGTTGGAATCTCATAATAAGGATTCAAAGTCTCCTAACAAGGTCTCATATGTAGGAAATGGTGTAATGGACTCCTAACAGGGTCCACCCTCTAACAAGGAATATTTATATTAGTACATCATCTTGTGGGCATCATTCCCACTAGGGTTTTTGGTCTAATCGAGGGTTTCCATTGTCAACAAATCTGGTGTAATTGTCTATGTGCATCTTTGTATGGTTTTTGTTTACTTTGGTTGAATGATTAAGTTTTTTTTAAAGAATATTAATGTTTTAATTGTTGGATAACTGATTCAACTCCTCCCTCCCCCTTCCCCCCTCCCCCTTCCCCATTGTTTCTAATAATCTTCTAATTTAATTTTCTAGTACAAGTTTTTTTCTTCTTTGTTCCTTAACTGGTTCAGCTTAAAAAATAATTTCAAGCTCATTATCTCTCACCCTCCTTGTTTTAAATATGTTCTTTAATTTTTTTGTGCTTTCAAAAGAAATTTGAAATATTAAGTGGCGACCATATGACCAAAGTTTATCACTCTATCCCTACCTTATCAATATTTTAACATTTTTATGGTGTAACTATGTGACTTAGTCAATAAGGAAGTGTTCACTTGATGTCCATGGTTATTTACAAATGGTTAGCTCAACCAATGAAGGTGCGACACTATTATTTAATGAGTTTTTGTAGCTTCGTGTAGTTAAGTATGAAGTTAAAGATTTAAGCAACGATGGTGTGATTGAGGTTATGGAAGTTGTTCATGTTTTCACAACTTAAAGTTTAAATAGTTAGCATGATGTAGCAACCTGAACATTAGCTTTGATCGTGCATTCGCATGGATAAGGTTTATATTTATAAGAATACAATGATGAGGCAAAATAATCAATGAATATAAAGGTAATTCTTGATAGCTTGGTTGCACTATTGGGGCTATTAAGTAAGATGCAATCCAAGAATTGGAGAAGTTGTTTAAGATTTTGTGAAGTTTGTTAGATTATGTATTCATGTAGTTAAGGCTTTAAGGTGAAATAGATGACATGAACTAGCAAAAAGGTTAAGATCTTATTAGGGTTTTGACATCGCTGAGTTACATGGTTAAACTAGAAAGGAGATGTAGAAGGTGCAAAGTAGTGACCTCTTAGATTTGAGGTGTATCATGTGGTCACAAATTTAAACAGTTAATGTTAGAATCTAACCACTAAGTAGTAATCAAGACATGATAGAAGAGTTTTCTCAGTCATGTAGCTAAAAGAATAAGGAAAAAGGAAACCCATGAAGCAATGCTAGAGTATTTTAGAAGTGTTCACTCTTTTGCAAGGCTAAAAGATTAAACATGAAGACACACAAAAAAGTGTCGATCGAGTGTTTCCCATAGTTGCATGAAGAAATAAGGGTTAGAAGGTAAGCCTCACAAAACTATGAATAACTAACATCGCTAAGTGTTCACATGCTCATTGCCATAAAACATAAAGGCTAAAATGACTTGTAATCTCATAATTTCCAGAAAGAGAAGTACTATCTATAAAAGCATAAAAAATGGATATTGAACATTTATAGTATGAGTGAAGTAAAGCTTGATAGTGAAGCTTTTTTGAGTTTTCAAACAATTTCACGCATGCTATCTTAAAGAATACATTAATGACATTCCCAAACTCAATTGGTATTAAAAGGTGATTTAACAAAATTCCAGTTACAACATTCATAAGATTTCATAGCCAGAAGAGATTAAGCATGAAATTTTCTAGAGAGATTGAATTGGAGAGAAGTGATTGAAGATTTTAAATTTGATACAATGGCATAGGAAGAGAGTAAGTTTATAGGAAAGGCGAACATTGAAGACACTGGTCAAGGCACTGAGCAAGCCAAAACAAAGATAGCTAGTTTATATGTTGAATAATGGACCTACTTTATACCAAGGTACTCAAATGCTCAAACAATTAATTCACATATTTTCAAAGACTCGTATAGTTTCTACAGAGATGCAGCAATGCCTAAAACTAATGGTAACAAACTATTCTAGTTTTTTTATAATAATAGGTTTTACGAGCCACCTATTTCAAATTGATGGAATAGAAACTTGGAAATGTTGATTATGCCAGAGGTCATAGTCGATGTATATTTGGTGAAGCTGATAAGGGCATATAGTCCTCTAAGCCATGGATTCCATAGAAAGAATAGGGGCATCATATGCAAACTAGATAGCGAGACATTCATAGAAGTTTTCAACCTTGGAGGACCTATCACAAAGATCATCAAGCAAGAGAAAATGGATTAAACTTTCAAAAATAAAAAAAATTCTTCACACATAGAGTTATGCGAAGGCATATTCCTAAGTCAAAAAAGGAAAAGGGTGAGCTCCCTAAGAAGGTAGGAATTATGCCCTTGGAATTGTTCAATAGATACTTTTAGTACACAATTTTTGGAGTAGATAAGGTGATAGGATTGGATGGCACCATGAATTCTCTTGGCACTTTATATATCATGGCCCTAGATATATAGGATTTGCACCACAATGTAGGGCATGAATTTGTGACACATAATAAATGTTATGAACAATGAAATCAAAACCGCATAGAGGAGAGAAATGGGGAATTTCAAATTCCACCATTATTCATTGTTGATAAATATCATGTTGTACAAGAAGATAGGGCACATTAGTCTTGATTAAATTGAGGGAACAAAGGAGATGGGAGAAAACTTACGAGTACAATTATCGACCATGGTATGGAAAAGGTTCTATCCTTACTCCAAAGCTTTGGATTTCAATAATGATTTTTTGTTTCCAATTTCAAATATGTTAGCTGATATAATAGAAAGGGTCCCTAGATAGGAGGTTAGGACACAATTGGGTAAGTGTTTTTCTTTTTGATAATCTCCTCTTGTATTTCCTAAGCACATTCCAGAGAGAATGGAAATTGTTGAATTCTTTCAGAAACTAATAATTATGAACTAGGAATATTTGAGAGTTACAACAAAATGGAGATCCTTTATATGCAAAAATATCAAAGCAGGAGATTTTTTTATAGGCAAGGATGTGAAATAGAAGAATTAGATGAATCTATGAGAGAATTCATATTGCCTTCAACACCTGCTAGGATATATGATCCTAATGGCCTTGTTAAACATGCCCTAAAATAGATGAGAAAGTTCAACTTTCTTAGTAGCAAGCCCTATTGGGAGGAAGATGCAATCATGAATTGCATGGAGATAGACAAATGTAGAGATAGGACTTTAAAATTGAAAGATCTCATGAGAATTAAAGAGGAGATGAAAATAACATATCCCTCCTTCAAAGGTTTCTATCATGAGAAGAGGTATCTAGATAGATTTAGTAAATGCCTAAATAGTTGCAAAGAAATAATGTCTTAGATGTCTCCTGAAATAAGAGATTGACTAGAGCCTAATGTCCCTGAGTAGGATGACATCATTGAAATTGATGATGAAGAGAATCAACTAGAAAGTTTTGCCTGGGCTTAAACTAGTAGGAAGAAATAGGATTTGATTGAGATCCTAGACAAAGTAAGGGAAAGATCCCTATTGACTATGCCAAGGGAGACTAAGTACTTTGATGATATGAAGCATAATTTCATAATAAGGTAGGTAAGTAAGCATGAATGAATCCCTAATAAACTAGAGCTTGATGAAAGAATGGTAGATGAAACAATAATCCAAGTACAAGAGGTTGTGAGGGATGATGATTTCCTCAATTTTGAGTTCAAATATTTCCTCTTTAAGATTAAATAGAATGAACTCACTCTACATTTGTAACTAGGAGATTTATACAAAAAAGTTACTCAATTTGTGCAAAAATTTCTAAGAATATGATCCAAATAGCAAAACCCTCACTGTAGATGAAGCCAAAGAGAAGATTAAGAGAGGTGGAATGTTGCTCTTCCCTGTATGGGAGCTAGGCTCATCTTTCACTATGGATTTGATTAGGAAAAAAAATAGATCTTTCTCATTTGAGGAGACTAACATTGCTAAAGAATTATAGAGCTCTATGTTTAATGTTGACATAAAGACAATGACAATTGGGAGCATTGCCTCTAAATCTGAGAAGCCAACACTGATGGAAGTTAGAGACTCTCCCTAAGGAATATGATATTCTAGAATGTCACTACTATATCAAGTGACCAGATACACAACATAATGAGCATAGTTTCACTCATAGGGACTTGAGAAAAATGGTTATGTTGGAAGAAGAATTTTTACATGCATATAGCATATCCATTGAGACATGAAAGAAGTATGAGGAAGAAATGAAGAAGAAATATGTCCTTGAGTAGAAGATGGGTACCCTCGAAAATGAGGTAAAAACTTTAAGAAATGTAATAAGGCAAATAACAGAGATAAAGGATTAAGAGACCCAAATAGATGTTGATGCATCAAACGTGGGTATGGATCAAAAAATGGAGCTGGTAGTAGGAGAATAAGTAGAAGTTTCAACAATGGAGAGTATGCTCTCACACAAAATAAATGTCCTTAAATAGGCATCCCAGAATCTTCATAGCAGTTGCATTGAATTACAGGGAGAAGAGTATTAGTTCTCTAAGGAATTATCTATTCTCTCTCCCTTTTTCACTAAGTGGGGCCTATACATTCCATTTTTTGATAGGTTGGTCCCAAATTTAGCTCAGAAAAAAGAATTTCCTAAGGAGATCATCATTTCCACAAGGAAGATGATAAACTGGGTAAAATATTTGAATGCATTATTTTCTTGAAAAATGAAATTAATAAATAATAAAGTGAAGACCATTGTCAATGGTATACCTAGTTTCATCCAAAAGATTTTTGATGATGACAATTAACTATGGGAGCGACAAGAATGGTCAGATTCTTTTGACAATATCTTGAAGTATGAAATATTTATTCCTTATAGTAATGGAGAAACATATATTGATATTGTTGATGTTCTGTATAAGTTGGAGCTAGATATCAATAAAATAGTTACAAAGCTTAGAGTCTTAACAAATGCTAAATGGAATAAGTGAGTAAAATGAGCTGAAGATAGTTAGAGAAGCCACCTAGCTAGATGAGGAATCAAATATTACTATCTAAGAGGTTATAGTAGACATAAAGGAAATTCCATCTAGAGATAGTGACTCAGCATGCCAGAAAAAGTCTAAGTAACATGACAAGGGAGAACAACTATCTAAAAGAGATACCTTATCTTTGTAGTTCACCTTCTGTGGGTATTCTCTAATTCCAAACAATGAAGTTGATCTTGAGCATCTATAATGACAATTGTTCCAATTTTGGCTATCTCCATCATTCTTTTTGTAAGTCTTTTGTCCTGTTTGAAAAAGTATTGTTGTATCTATTGTTTTGAGAATGTGTCCTCCCATCTAAAGCTTGTTGTAATCCTTATTCTATGAAAGGATTTCCAAGATGTAGAGTGAGGGTTTGAGAATTTTCATTCTAATAGAATTTTATTCATTTCTTATGTCGGTCCATGTATACTATATATGTATTTTTCCTTAAATATAGAATGAAAAGTTAACAATTGTTGGTTTAATTGAGCTTTCTTCTGAGAGGAATTGGCATTGACTTGTATACATTTCAAAGAAATTAATACAAAGATGTAAAAATTTGGCTATATATCTTAGGTGTTGTCTCTTCTTTTGTTCTCATTTAATTCTCTAATAATTAATGACAAATTTTATTAAGTCTCAGTTGTAATTCATTTTGAATTATATTTTAGTCTGAATTTTTCTTATAATCTAATGTGTTATGTAAATGGTTGATCTAAATTAGAAGAATTTCGTGGTTTTCATAGAAGATTTTGATAAGAATGAGATCTAGAATTATATATTGATATTCTTACAACAAAGTATTAAGATAGATATGATAATTAAATGTCAAATTCAGGACTATGAGATAATAGTCCAATAGACAAGGCACTAGTCATCCATTAAAGTTGATTTGATTTGGAATGTCTGTATGGTATAAATCTTTTATAAATCAATCATTTTATGTTTTATTGTTGTAAATGTGAAAAGTAAGCATGTGATTGACTCATGGAGTTTTAGGTTTTGGTAGATTAGCCATTTATCATCTCTCTTACAATCATTGAGTTATAATAAATTAAGGCAATCATCTGTTATATTAGAATTCATAGTAAGCTTTGCAAATTGGATAAACAAGATGAATTCCTACGTAAAACCACCTAGATTTTGCAGAGTTCAAAGTGTAGAAGACATCACATAATCTTTTCATTTGGTCCTTTTATTTATTTTCTCAAAATTCCCATTGTGGTTTCTAGCGAACTTCTAAGTATTCTCAACCTTTTAAAAGCTAGTTTAAATTATGTCAAATTAGAAGCTAGCAAAATGGTGACTCTGCTGGGGATTCTTGTATTGGTCTATCTTAATAGTCAAACCTTGAGAATCTAGAAAATTCTAATACAAAAGGAAGTATGTCACATGGGTTGTGTCTATATAGTTCCTTATCTACGTGACAAAGTTTTTATTTCCCAAAGTCCATCATGCACCATTTTTTTGTGTATTGGGCCTTTGTATCAGATATGTATTGAAACATTTTTTTCTTATGATATTTTCTTGTTTGTATCCATTTTAATCTTTTTCCCCCTCGTGGGTAGCAACTCAACCAAAGTTTTAGTAGCTAGAGCTATATTTTAAGTGTGTAAGAAATCATAGATAGAAGGAAAAGTACAAGAGCATATACAAAGGGAAATCCAGAAGTCCCTCTATACACTAAACTACTTTAAGTTGGTAGAAAGAATCAACCTAAGAAGAAAGAAGATCCTAACCACACATGGAAGCCTCAAGATAATGCCTCAACCTATTCACATTTATAGCATGTGATAGAAAGAGAATCACCATCCTTAAATTCTGAGTCTAAGAACTCTAGGCTTCTAGGTGAAGTGTTCACTACCCCATTAACTAAAGAAATAATATGCCAGGATAAAATTGTCTCTGCTAGAGGAGATACCAATTTTAGAACCAATATCTAAGGAGGTAAATCAAAGATGGGGATATAAGAACACTTTGAATATTAGGAAAAACCTTGGTCAGGTCCCATACATTGAAATAAATATCAAATATCTAGATGATCCTATAGATTCAAAAAACTACCTCAGCATATCCTAATGAGCTATTATCTGAGATTAAAACATTAAGGAAGAAGGTTGCAGAGAAAGATGAAAAAAAGAAATGATTACTATGGATGCCCTCATAGAGAGGGAAATCTTTCTTAGAAGGATGGAAGAATTAAAAGGGTGCAATAGGAATTTAGAATAGAAATGTTCTACTCTAAATTCAAACATATTTGGATATGTGAGATAAATAAGGTCAAGAATCCATGATCAAGAATGTCTTCTAAGAGAGAAGGAAGGACCTATAATTTCTCAAATCCAAACCCATAAACCTATTGAAGAAAATGTAATAGATCTTACTATTAAGAATGCAGATAAAGGTAAGCAAAAGGTTGTAGGCCTAAAAATTGATGATCCTCTTCTTCTTGCAAAAAATATTGTTTTTTTTTCTAAAATTGATTTAGAGTTCAAGAGAAAAAAAATGAGAAAGAAGATCTTGCAAAGGAATTGGAGAAAGTTGAAAATGAGGGTGAGGACGCTGAGACAAGAAGGAAAATTCATTTACTTAAATCCACTTCTAGCCTAAAAAATTGGAAAATACAGACTTCATAGCCTATATCTTCTATCCCAACTTCTAGTCCTTTGCTAAATAGACAAGGCTTTTTCACAACCAATACCATCTTCCTAATGTACCACTTCTTCTTGGTTAGCTACAAACCAAAAAGTAATTCCCATATAAACCCAAGGGGCTATGTTTGCTCTTGATTTAATAGATTTAAAAATAACCAAGAAACTAGACCAATACATGTAAGGATAGAAAATTCCTATGATGGATGCACTTGATTAAAAATCTTGGACCAACTATAAGGCATAACTCCTTCTTCACTTTAGGCTCTGCAACGCATAGGTAGGTTAACCTTGAAGTTATAATATATGGTACTAGTGCAAATCAACATAAAATCATAAACTATTAACAACAGACAAAACCCTTATATCTTCTGATGCTTATGCAATAACATAGGAATAAAATAGCTACAAATTATTTAACTTATGAACCCATATGCTAAGTGAGGGTTAATTCCTTTCATCCCACTACAAAAAATGATAAATTGAACTAATTTGATTAAAATAATTTGTGCAAATGACCTTCATCTTAGCTTGCATCTGATTTAGTGATCAGTGCCTTATCTATTGCAACATAGTGTCACTACTAGCAGGATGACTTAATTTGATTGCCGTACAATTAAGTTTATCAATTGAAATGCCCAAATTCCATTCTTACTAGCATCCCCTCCATATAGCTAGAAACCCTATTAAATCATTGAAGCATTTACTTAACTCCTTGAATTAAAAGCAACAACATATCTGACACACAACTCGTCCAAGATGTCTTAAATTAAATGAACCTTGTTCATTCAATCAAAAGTTAACAATATATGAAGTATTAGGAGATAGAGTAAGAGAAAATAGATAATTCATTATAAATCCCCGTTTGTATTTATCCTTGGAAAGACTAAATACATTAACTAGTAACACTAGATGAAACTTAGGTTATATTACATGAACTGTCATCAATTTGCATTATCTCAGAAAAAAAATACATGAAATGAACCTAGAAACCTACACAAGAATGGATGTGTGGCCTTCACCACTAGAGCTTTGCTCAATAGACATGAAGTAAAACCAACCAACAACCTAGTATCATAGCAATGAGAAATTTTCTCCAAAATTGGAACCCTTACAATGGATGAGAAAGAGAAAGATATAGAAGAAGAATGGAATCCCAGATCTGATCTAGAAGTGACATGTGTCCACTTGAATTTCCATTCCTTGCTATTGTAAAACCTCTCTCATCTTTCTACCCATGAGATCAGATTTGGTTTTCATTATTGTTTTGTAACAAAACTAAAAGATCTATTCCTCAATGATTAACAACCCCTCTATTACTAAAATATTAGAAAAGCATCATGAAATGTTGATAATGCTTTGTTTCAACTAATTAGGAGGTGAAAAAACCCACCCATAACTTTATTTTATTTCCTTTTACATTCACTTAGTCACCATTTCACTGGGAATCAAATTTGAACTGCCTCAATTGAATTAAACTCCAAACTAGGCACCTGAGACAAATCCTTGCATAACTCTAACCAGTGACCTCTTGTACAAAAACCGACTATAGAAATGGATTTTTCATCTCTTGTTGATTCCAATGATATACTACATTGCATGTTTTAGGTAAAAATAATTCCTCTAAGACTAATTTTAAAATTCAGGCCCCAGGCCATGAACAGAGTTCAAAATAAAAAATTTAAAATACTGTATAGTATAAACTATATAATATCATTCAATTTATAATCCTCTCAACATCTGAATGTTGAATATCTTTGAACTTTTAATTTTTATTCATTTTCCCCTTATCTCTCCAATCCACCAACATCACTTGTTGGATTCCCGTTTGTCATCACCATCCAATGAGGGCCCCACATTTTCCTCTCAACACTTGAAATTTCATCACTAGATGCTATGAGCTTATGATAATATAACAATACATATCATCTTACCTTTCAATTTTAGCATTCCCAATCTTATGATTCTCAATGGACCTATTATAGCATCTGATATCTTGTATTTGAGCCTTCTAATCCTATGCCAAACTCCCCTTTTCATAGTATCATAAACCTCCACCTTCAAACTCCCAATCATATGCCGACTGTAGCATCAAAGAACCTTACCTCAGCATAATATCGGGGCTCCCAACTTTACCTTTCATAATCTCATGGTAAACTTCCCTCTTTGTAGCATCAGACATGCCTTGTATTTAACTCTACGATATTATGAAATTTTATAATATCATAGGTCTTTGAAATTTCATTCTCGATCACATGACACACCCGATGTTATGACGAAATTGTAATATCTTACATCCTTAATTTATGGCTCCCAATCTTATGATTAGACTCCACCTCATAGCATCATATCTAGCTTCATTATTCAACCTTTGCTCTTACGCTTGTGTTTGACATAGCATCTTCCCATCATAACATCATTGACCCCTCATGTTCTCTTCATGATCTCATAATGATATCGTAACATTATAAACTTTCATCTTTATGCCTATTATGTCACACTTAGACTCCACTTCATAGCATCATAGAGCCTCATTATTTATCCTCCAACCTTATGACTAGTGTAGAATTGTAAGCATTCAATTCCTAGCTCCCAACCTCATGATGACCCCTAAAAAGTTTCCATGCCATCACCTTATCTATCTGGTGTACAAACTTCCAAAACTTATCGCTATGTCTACCCACGTGGCCCATGGCCCCACTCCTTGTGACCTTTGACATCTTAAAAGATGCATGTCATTAAAGACACAATGAATTTGAGTAAACTAACATATAAACAAATAAGATGATCTCCACGTCCCCCATGTGGGATAATGTAAATATGCACATACTGCCCCTATCGTGAACTATTGTTTGCAACCCTTTCTGCCTTCTTTTTCTTTGGAAGACAACTCCATCTTGGTTGTGGACTGTTCATTGTGGATCCTATCTATGGATCTCCTCATGCAGTTTAAAATACTTGTTGTCGCCCTTTGTTGTGCGATGCTCTTCTCCTCCCATGGAAGTTGTCACCTTCTTTCTTCAATATCATGGATGATTCAAAATGTTAGTTTATCATTATAGAATGCATCGACATGCTAGATGCAAGGTGTTGGAAAAATAAAACACCTTATAGACCTTAAAATTATAGCCAGGTACACAAGCAAGAAGATGTGCATATAGGGCTCAAAGTGACTCAAAATTTGGAATGGTACTCAAAATGGGAAATACAAATTTGAGTCCCATCAGGCTGGACCTAACACTTCAAAAGTTTTAGGATTTTAGAAAAGGCCCATTTATATGGAAATATATAATTAGATGTCCTTTGTAGGAATCCATGGTTTTCCTTATCCTATTTCTAACGAATTAAGAGATAAGGTCACATTTAGTTTTTAGGAAATAATGTCATAACTAGTGAAGAATATCTTAGAAAATACACAGAGATGTTGAATGATTATGAAGTGGAACATGAAGATGTTGTCATGAAGTTATTTGTACATTCTCTTATAGAAGATGCTAGAGAATAGTTTAGGAGACTACATGATGATAGTATTATTTTATGGGATGATCTAGAGAAGCTTTTCAAGGAGCAATATGACTATAATATGAATGCAAGCTTCATGCTGAATGAGTTCAATAATATTAAAAAAAATCAAAATGTGTCTACATTTGATTTTAATGTGAGATTACAAAAGAAAATGTACAAGTTATTCCAAGTTATGAGACTAGGAGAGAATGTATGTCTCAGTTCCTATTTCAATGCTTTTGATAGTAAGATGTCTTATATTCTGATAGATAAAGATCCTAGAACACTAAGAAATGCTTTCAAAATATCCATTTACATTGAAAATAATAGGAGAGGCTCTGGAAAGCTTGGAAGAAGAGATGATCCTAAGTTGTTCAATCCTAGGGGAAATAGGAAAGAAGGTGATAAACCTATTACAAATAAAAGTCCCAAGATGAAAAAATTGATCAGGCTTTGAATTTGCTTATGAATTTGAATCTCCTAGTAAACCATGCTGGTAAGCATAATATTGGTGAAAAACTACATTTCAATAATAATTTTAATAGGCAAACCATATTGTAGAAGTATCCTTACAACACACAATGAAAGGATGAAAATCTAATTACTAATCATGCACAAGGCACAAATGACAATAATACACCAGATCTATTGCCGATAAATTCTATGAATATGAAGGAAGTAATGCATTGGTGCATAGTGTGCCAATATCCTCATTCACCTAATTATTGTGTAGTTGCTCATTTTTTTTTACACATCAAAAAAAATAGCCTAAAGATAGGGAGGGAGAGAATATTTGTGATGATGTGACCTACAGCATTATTAATTCATGTTAAAATTATGAAGAACTTGATCAAGAAGAGTCTGAAATTGATGTTATTAATCACTGAAACATGTATCGGCTATACCATCAGAAAGTTTTTTCATATGACAAAGACCAAGATGATGATAAGATGTGAAACATGGTTTTAGGTGTTTAACATATAAGTCTAAGAATATCTTCTATGGAAAAGATTGATAGAATAACAATTGAGACAGTGGCACAAGTTCATAGTACCTATAGTCTGAGGAATAGGATAGTAAATAATAGTGCTAGGAAGGCATCAATAATCTTCACTAATGAAATAACCCACAAGATGAATGATGACAAAAGGATACAAGATCAAGTAACTATCAAAATTAAAGACAATAAAGCTAAGAAGTGGGAACCTTAAAAGAAGGTACAAACTAAGTGTGTAGAAGTTGTCAAGACCAATACAAATGAAAGAAATTTGAGGACTCTATTATTCAAGTTCAATAAAGGTATTTTATGCAAACGCCTTATTCATGACCATATTGATATTATCTCTAGGTTATCATGAATTACTATTAAATTTTCCTTATATGAAATATTTAGAATAGAGGAACATAACACTAAATCCCTTTCTTGGTTAGGGGTGATTGCAAATAGTGATGTTATCAAAGGAGAGTCATCATTAGGGAAGGAGGCACAAATTGTAGTAAAAGAAAAAGAAGATAAAGGAGTCATATCTAAAATACCTCAAATGTATTTGTATAGTTCATATGTAGCTTATATAGAGAATACTGACCCTTTCTACGTTAGCCTGATCCTAAATGAAAAATCATTAAAAATATGCATGATTGATTTAGGAGCTTGTAATACTATCATGCCTTTTAAAATTAAGGAAGCCCTCAATCTAAAGGTGGATACCAAACAAGGTAGATGTAGAGAAATGAATGCTAGAGAAGTCCTTGTTATAGGTACAATTAATGCACTATCATAGATGTTAGCTTCTTATCCTTATGTTGACTTAACCATGAGTGTCCTATTTGTCGATATTACTCCCTAATTAAATATGGAATGTTCCACTCAAGAAAGTGGAGTTCTATGATTGGAGGTAGCATACAATGTGATTTATCTTTTTCTATATTTCTCATAGAGGAAAAATCTATCTAAGTTAATTGAGAACAAAGGGTCATTCATATTATCAAAGATAACATTAATAATGATTCTACTTGTTTCCTAGATACAAAAGTAAATTCCTTTAGAGCAGAAACAACTATTCTAGATATTGAAAAGACACTCCCATTGATGTCACAAGAAGAAACAAATGAATTGACGCATAGAATTTTTGGACCATGTATTTTGATGGGGCTAGTTACAAAGAAGATTCATGGCCTGGAGTAGTTTTAATCTCTCTAGAGAAGAACACATTTAGATATTCATTTATACTAAATTTTACTTGTACAAATAACATAGTAGAATATGAAGCACTTTTACTTGGGTTAAAAGTAGCTACAATTCATTGTATTAAAAAGATGCATGTTATTGGTGATTCTAGGTTAGTGGTATCTCATATTAAGGAGACATATGGATCCAAGTATAAGAGATTGAAACAATATAGGCATGTTATATGGGATTAGATTGAAGAATTGGATGCTTTTGGAATCAACTGGATGGATAGGAGTAATAATAAATGTTAATCTCATATTGGTTTTGATAAATGAGTGACAATACACTTAATTCATTTACTTAGTTCATGCTGAACAAGTAATATATGTCAAGCATAAGTTGTTAGATAGTATATGTCGAGAAAGAGATATTTAGTATGTGTCAAGTAACTACTAAGTACCAAGTCACTCAAGTATTGATCAAATAGTCATTTAGAGGTTGAGTTACAACTTTGAAGTTGCAGTTGATACCGAGCATTAGGGACTTCAAGTGCCAAGTAATACAGTTTTGACATAGTTGTTTTTAATAAGACAAACTTCTATGTAAACCATTTTTTATCCAACTTAATTATTTTTTTGTGATCTTAGATGATAAGAATGAATCTTTATTGTGAATCCCTATGCATTACATGTAGCCAATAATAAAAAGAGAAGGATTAAGTGACAATATGGATGAATCACAATATTTGATTCATACCTAATTCCTAAGTCACCTAGGTCTTCTTAAGGAGGAAATACCCTAAACTTTTTATGAATGTAGTAGTGAGAAAAGAGAGAAGTTTGTGTGCACAAATAGAGTGTTTATGGTAATTTTAGAGTTGTGATACATGGAAAAATTAGTTAGAGGTGAACAAAGGAAAGGAATTAGAATACAATAGAGATAAATTTGATAAAAAAGGATCAAGTACATATCAAGAAAGAGGTGATATGTCTTCAAGCAAAAAAGTGCTTACCAAAAGATCATTTCTGAGACATTCTAATAGGTGGATTAGTTAAATCTCTTTAAAAAGTAGTCTCAATAGGCTATTGTAAATCCTCTAACATGGTGTTTATTCATTATAAGTTAACATCCATTTATTAGGAACACTTTTAATAAGGTGTTGAATTTCTTTAATAGGTTAAGATCTAACAATCTTGTAAGCCTTTTATAGAGCAGACCTTTCATAGGGTAGATCATGTTTCATGATCAAAACATTGTAACATTCATTGGATACACTTTATTACTACAGTAGTGGAGATTTGTATGTGTCATCGCCACCCCAGTTTTACCTTCTTCTTGGAGGGCTTTTGGGTAACCAAATATCTTATCTCATACATGTGATGAATATTTTAATTTCATGCTATGGGTGTATATGGTTAATTTGGTATTTCAATTTACATATATAAATTGTGATATGGATGTGTGGTGAATGATTTTAAGGTTGAATTTTTAAGTGCTAATTCACACCCCCCCTCAGAGTTTATTTTCCTTATTGTATTTCCAACAATTGGTATGAAGGCAAGGTTCTTTGAAAGTGACGCTTTGTAGCTTTGAGGAAATATCTTGGAGATGGATGTCTACAAGTTGGGAAAGACTATTGAGAACCAGAAGATTAAAATACAACTTTCCCTACATCAGATGAATGAAGCAAAAAATGAGTCAAAGAGATCATTAAAGAGAAGGAAGGAAATAACTATTTAAGAGAATGACACACATTACCAAGAGATTGACACTAAATAGAACAAGAAGTCTGATCCGTATTGCTATGTGAGGTGACTAAGAAAAAGAAGAAATTTGAAGAGGACAAAGTCATGATTGAAGATGACAAAAGGATATTGACCAATAGACTAGAAGAGAAAACATCAGAAGAAAACATGATTGTTCACATGCAATTGGAAACATTGAATCAAACAATGATTGTAAATCATGAACTGAATGGAAAAAGTATTGAGATCACAACACTAAAGTTGCAAAATGAACTAATGAGAAATGATTTGAAAAGAGAAAAAGATTTTATTGAAAGTTTCAACAAACGTAGTGAAGCCATCAAGTGTTTTGAGTGATTGATGAGATCTTCTAGATCCAACATGATACTACTAGATTAGGTTATACTAGTAATGAAGAAGGAGAATCATCCAAAAGTGGTGATGAAGTAAGTAACAAAGGTAAGAACTCCAAAACTACTTGCCATAGTTATTGTAACATAGGTCATACTACCAATGTTTGTAGGAGCAAAACTGCAAATCAGAATCCTAAGATGAAGATCATAGGTTACCACCAAAAATGCATAAATGAGGATATTAGGCACATGAATATAGAACCAAGACCATATGCACACAAATATTTGAAATATATGGCTATAACTATCAGAAGTATGGACATAGAGCATATGAGTGCAAATCCAAGCCTAAATGATCATCAAACAAGAAGACAATGGTAAAGCACAATGGAAACTCTTATAATTGGGAGTATAATATGAGGTAAAGTTATCACTATTGTAAGAGCATGGAAATGTTGCTAAAAATTGCATAAGAACACATTTCAAAAGTGACTACAAAAGATGGTTGAGTCAAACTACATGTTTTAGCTATTTGAAGACTAGCCACATAACTAGTAATTGTCCAACCAAGTCAGAGGCACCAAGAAATGAGTTCAACAAAGGAAATGGAAAGGAAGATGTTGAAAATGGTAGAGATGAGATGAAAAATACATGGAAGAGAAGGGAAAATTGCATTACATAAAGTTTAGATGGGATCACTTCACCCAATGGGCCAAGTGATCAAACTAACTCCAATTAAGTAATCAAGAGGTATGTGTGGGACTAATATTTAAAAGACATACTATACATCAATTACAAGGATGTAGTTATGAAAATATTATATTTGCATGGAGAAAGATGCAAAGAGTTGTTAAGAATCTAGAAGAAATCTTTCAATTTTGTCAATTTTTATGTTACTACCGAGCATGAAGAATTTCACTTTAGCTATTGAGTGAAATATTGGTTGATGAGGAGCTATCAAAGGTGATAGTGCTGTCCAAGCTCATAGTAGTTGTTGAGAGTGAGGAAAATCACATGGAAGCTGAATGAGTTGAAATTTCTATTGAAGACAAGCTTACAACTATGTCGGCATTTAGTATTAAATGCAACATTTTAAGGGCTATCTAATCATTTTCTACTCATTTGAAATCATTCAAATTTGAAGAAGAGCATGAAGAACTAAAGTAAAATTTAAGAGATTATTCCAAGTGTTTGCAAACATGATACAATAGTCGCTCGACACCATCTCAATAGATTTACAAAGGTATTTATCATGTGCCAAGCTATGCAGTTTGAATTTTTTCAAACCCTAGGTTTTCATAATGGTGTTTGGTTCTTTAGCTACTAAGATTAAAGAGGATAAATAAGTTTTGAATTTATAATTAATAACCAATGAGATCAAACAACCAGAATTTAGAGCTATTCTAGGTGTTTATTGCAAGCAAGATCCATCTAGTGCGTTATTGATGATACCACCACAAGTTTTAATGATTCAAGATGTCAGATGTTGCTACACATCTAAGGTGGGTAGCATAGGTGACATTGATATTAGTGAAACCTATGGTAAACTATGTAAAAATGGAGTATTGAAAGATGAATTCAAAATTATAGAGAGAAAAGGGTTAACTCATGCCCTAGATTTCCCCGGTGTCTTCAAAATAGAATGGATAAAGATAGTTCTAAGAAAAATTTATGATAATTCTATATGGTTGGAAAATGAACTGGTGAAGATCACAAAGAAGATTGTACATAGAGTAATAGGATATCCAACCCTAGATTGATCTAAAAACATGAGGAATGAAGAAAAATAAGTTATTGAGAAGAATATAGGGGCATTCTGGAAAAATAAAGGAATGACAATTGACCCTATCTCAGACCCCCTAATTTCTTTTGAAGTAAGGATTATAGCATATAAATTCTATCAATCCTATAGGCTTAACAATGTAACTTGTATTGTTGTTGATGTGGGATACAAGATAGTTAAGAAGGATCATAATTATGACCTTGCTGAGTTGCAGTTGTAACAATTGACAAAAAAATTGGGAGCAATAAGGACCAAGAGTGCATGCTAACAATCTGGTTCAATTCTCATAAGTATATTATTATATTTACAAAATACACTCCCTACTTTTTGTAAAGTTGCATGGAAGACAAACAAATCTATTGCAGTGCAAATAGGTGAATTTATTGAGCAACTTGGAGAAAATTTTGAGTCTTTAATGACTAGCTACTATGAAGATTTTAAGCAGTCAATAAAGAAAAGACTGAGGATACCAGTTTCACTAGTTGAGGAACATTTCCACGATGTTTTCTTTCTAGTCGATTCTGATTTCACATATGTATAGGCTATTGTCCTAAGAGTAAGATGGCTAAGACCACTAGGCTATGAGATTAATGTAGATGAAGCCTTTGCAACTATTACAACATTACTTGCAGAAGAAATGTATAAGAAGGCTACAACCTTTGGAAATTATGATGCAGCTAAATCTAAAATTACAATAGATTTAAAGACTACGTTAGTTAAGAGAAAGAAAAATAAAATGGTCAAGAAACTCAATGAGAAATTTGATGAGGGGGTAGAAGAAGAAGAAGAAGAGGTATAAATTGAAGAAGGGGTCAAGGGAGAAGAAGCTAGTGAAGCACCTATAGCCACTAAGAAAAAGAAGAGAAAAAGAAGATTGGAAAACCCACATAAACTAAGCCTATAGTTCATACTACTAGGGAAAGCACAAGAGCTACCACTAAAAAGGCTCAAGAAGTAGAAAAGAGAAAACAGAAGAGAGCTAGATAAGCTAGTAAAGAACAAGAGTTTGAGAAGAGACTGAGGAGAAATTATATAGCTCTAGCTCAATCTGATGAAGAGAGGAAAAAATCTAATGACAACAACAAATTCAAATTGGTAAGTCATCGTCCTTCCTCAGATTTAGACAATATATGTAAAAACATAAATAATAATGTTGACTTATCTCATTTCACACATATTGAGTTTGATAAACTTAGAAAAATTGAGATGAACCAAGTAGAGAAGTCAATATATGCCATGATGGAAACATTCAAACAGACTTCAATTGAGATTGCTAACTCATTACCAAAAGATCTATATGATAGATTTGAGAAAAAGTGGCAATATAGTCTCAATATAGAAAGAAAAATCAAAGAGACTACACTTATACAAGTGATGCCAAAATTGGATAGGGAAATAATAAAAAAGATGATAAAGAAGTACATAGGGAAATTTGCACCTAAATACACAATATTTATCATATTGTAGAATAATATTGAGGATGTTGCATAGAAGACCACCCAATTGTAGAAGTCATTATATGGTTTAACAACACCCAAGGCAATAGGGAAGACACTTATTGAAGTAGGTTAGGGAAAAAATGAACAACAACAAGTAACTAAGGTTACCAAAAAAGACACTAAAAAAGATACAATCATGGAAGGCACTAAAATGAACATAGACACACAAGCACCAACTGAGGTTGAGAAGTAGGCAAAACATAGTGTACTAGATACACTAGTGTTGAGTGTTAGTCCTCAACATGAATTGAATAAAGACACTGATACTATAAAGATTAAGGATGTTTATGATACTATTAATCAGAACATCAACTCCCTTAAAGAGGAAGACTTGAAGAAGATATTGATAGAACCCACTACCTAAGAATAACTTTGTGAAAATCCTATACTAGTAAGTGTAGATGAGATTGAGAAGGAAAAAAAGGCATCTATAGGGGAGGAAATTTAGACACAAGATACATCTAGAACCCCTCCTCAATCCACCATGGTACAAAATACATTACCTGTTGTAGTGTATTAAAGGAAGGAGACAACAACTTCTATAGTTAGTACATTGGTGCAAAGTGCTCCAATCTCAAGAAATGAAAAAGAAAAAGAAAATGATAAGGATGAGAGAAATGGAGAGCAAAAGGATGAACAAGAAGAGAATAAAGGAAAACAAGCATAGACATGACATGATGTTACTCCTACACCTACAACACAAGATGAAGGTGCAACTAAGAATGTAGAGTAAGCAAAGTATAGGACTAAAGAGATAGGTTTGACTACAATCCTAAGGAGCAACTAGCAATACAAATACTAGTGACTTTGCCAGAAACTACTACTCCTCCAAGTCAAGCTCTTCATAGGCTGAGTATAGAAGCTATACCTTTAAAATCATCAAGGATAAGTCCAAGCATATCCAAGGTAGATGAAATTACATTATTTGGTGATGTGAACTTGGATAAAGTGATTGAGTTTCCAAATTTTGATCTTACAACCATCACTATTGAATAGATGAGCATACTACATGATACTCTTGCAAAGAAGAAAAACCAAGAACTACTCAGTAGGGAGCATGGGTAGAAGCAAGATTTTCTAGATATCAAGGAAAGTTTTCTTGATGCATTTAGCTTGTGAACACTAGAATAAACAAAGCCTAGCATAGAGTAGTTAACTAGATTAGTTGATAAGGTTAATGACATGGAGCTAGATTCAAATGTAAAATTACTTGAATGGTCTAAAAGAAAGTTTCAAAACAAGGTTAATGAAAAGATATCAAGTGCTATTGCACTATCAGAAGTTGAGTTAGCAACTGAAGTTGACAATGTGAAGAAGGTACTAGAGAACATTTTCTCTTTATACAACACTTTCCACAAAGGAAGTTAGGAGCCACATAATAAATTTGGAGACTCATATGCAGTCAACTAGCATAACTCTACCAAGGTCTCCACCCCAAAGTGAAAACCTTTCAAGAATCTCCTGAACTCCCAGAGTTAGTTAGTAGTGGTACATGCAGATGAAGCAAACATAAAGACTAAACTAATCAACATCCAATCTATACTGACTCCACATATGAAGATATTGCACAAGGAAATAGAATTTTGTGAAACACTCATGAAGAAATATCTACATCTTTCTACTCACAAAGGTTTAGTACACCTTCCTACCAATCTAACCATCCAAATCAAATCACTGGAGGTAGCTTAGAACAATTGGGATACAACTTTAAAAATTATGGTTGAGGTCCATAAATTTTTTTGACAAACACATTATAAGTGTATAATCCTTTAACATAAGTAATAGAAAAGGGGATAAATAAGAGAGAAAAAAAAGTATGGGAGAGATAATGAAAATGAAGGAGATAATATTTTTGGGGGAGCTACTATTTTTGAATAAAGGGGAGCCAATGACATAAAAAAAGTACACAGATCAGCTTATGAAAATCTAATAAGAATGAGGAATGATTTTGGTTTAGATACAAAAAAAAATAATTAAGCTATGGAGAGTTAGTTAATTTTGAGGTATGATTAATGGGTCATATGTTTTTTGCAAAATTTTGAAGTTCTGAAATTTTGTATGTAAGTAGATATTATCTAAGTTATGCTTGAAAGGATTAAGGCTACTCATGCATGACCAAGTATTTTTCCACTCATGTCAAAGGGGGGGATTACTAAGATTAGTTTTGACATATGAGTGACAATATACTTAATTTATTTACTTAGTTCATGCCAAGCAAGTAATACATGCTGAGCATAAGTTGTCAGATATTATATGTCAAGCGAGAGATATTTAGTATGTGTCAAGTAACTAGTAAGTGTTGAGTCACTCAAGTGCCCAGAAAATTGAATGTGCCAAGCTATTTAGATGTTTAGTGATCAATGGATGCCAATTCACTCATAGGTTGAGTTAGAACAATGAAGTTGCAGTTAATGTCGAGAATTAGGGAGTTCAAGAGTTGAGTAATATTTTTTTGACATAGTTATTTGTAATGGCACAAACTTCTATGTAAACCATTTTTGAGTTGACTTAATGATTATTTTTAATCTTAGATGACAAGAATGAATCTTTATTGTGAATTCCCTATATATTACATGCAACCAATTAGAAAAAGAGAAGGACTAAGCAATAATATGGGTGAATTATAGTCGTTGATTTATACCTAACCCTAAGTCACCTAGGTCTTCTTAAGGAGGACACACCCTAAAATTCTTGTGAATGTAGTAATGAGAAAAGAGAGAAGATTTCATGCACACAAAAAAATTCATGTGGTGACTAAAGAGTTGTGATAAATAGAAGAATTAGTTAGAGGAGAACAAAGGAAAGGAATTAGAAGACAACAAAGATACATCTAATTAGAAAGGATTAAGTACACATAAGGAAAGAGGTGATCTATCATCAAGAAATAGAGTGCTAACTAAAGGATCATTGTTAAGACATTCTAAAAAGTGAATCAGTTAAATCTCTTAACAAAGTAGTCTTAACAAGCTATTATAAATCCTTCAATAGGGTGCTTACTTAATTGTACATTAAAGTCCTTTTACCAAGAACACTTCTAATGGGGTGTTGAAATCCTTTAATAGTGTGAGATGTAAAAATCATGTAAGCCTTTAATAGGACAAAACTTTCATAGGGTAGGTCATGTTTCATGATCAAAATATTGTAACCTTCATTGGATACACTTTATTACTATGGTAGTGGAGATTTGTGGGTGTCATCCCCACCCTAGTTTTACCTTCTCCTTAGAGGTTTTCTAGGTAACCAAATTTCTATTAATGGTTGTCTAATGAAAATATGCAATTTTTATCATTTATGGAAACACCTGATGTACATGCTTATAGGAGACCTTGAAAAAAAAGATACATAGCTTTTGGTACTCAAAAAATTGTCTAAGTATGAATTTGCTATACAATAGTGTACTATTTTTTTTGTAACTTGTTGTTGATGTCATACTATGACTAGAAAAGTTAGATGGAGATAGTTTACATGTTGATAATGACATGTATAACCTTAGAAGTTAGTATAGACTGTATATAAAAGAGATATTCATGTTTCTCTAGTGAAACAGGACAACAAAATTAAAGGAAATGAATTATTTTGTTTACAAAATTATTACTTGTCCAATTATGACTGACATTCTAGATTTTTATTCTAAGTTGAAAATTTGTATTGTGTTCTTAGCTAAGCTAGCAAAAATTTATAAAAAGGCATGGTATTTATGCAATGGACATCTTGCAATAAGATGTGTGTGCTATCTTGCAAAAATTGTGTTGAGCAATTGTATGTGAACTTTTGTGAAAGTGATATATGCAAAGTTTGTGAAGCTATTTTGTGATCTGTGATCAAATTGAGAAATAATCTATATTTTAGAATTTGGATTACTTGTTTGGGCAGTGAGCTCTTCCTATAATTAAAATTTCATATTTGGGTAGTGGGCTCATCTTGCATCTACTGTACCACAACTCCTAATAGGGATTCAAAGTCTTCTAATAGGGACTCTCTATACTAAATTTTCTCATTGAATCCTAACAAGGTCCATCCTCTCATAAGGAAATTATATACTAGTATATTATCTAGTGGATATCATTCCCATTGGGGTTTTCCCTTGGCTAGAGTTTCTTTAGTTAACAAAATATGGTTTTATGAGTTATCTTTGAGCATTGTTACTGTTAATATTCAACATTACTTTATTATGTATGGTTTAAAGTAGGAAATAATATCTAGTTGGTGACTTAGGTTTGTAAATTACTAATTCACCCCCCTCTCAATAATTCCTATTTCTAACAATTGGTATCATTACACAGTTACTCAGAAGAGGCTTCAAAACTTGAGTAAGATCCCTATGGATATGCAACAATTCATGAGGAACCTTGAAGAGGCACTTAAACAAACTGATCTCCTTACTAGAGAAAGAGATAATCTAAAGGACATATATGAAGACTCTAAAATATGCATTATACAATTGAAGAAAATGATTAAACATCTCAAATCCAAGCCTAGATCTACTAAATTTGAAACTAGTAATGACGATTATTCAAAGCTGATGACAATGTGCAAGATCTTGAAGTAGGAATTAAAGATTATGAATCTAAAGTTAATTTTGAGGAGTGATCCTAGAAAAGTTAAAACTGATTTGAAAATCAAGAATGTAGATCTTAGAGCAAGTCTAGCAAAGAAGACATCTTAACTTGAAACATTGAAAGAAGATCATGAAGAACTTCAAAAAAAAAATACGGGTATGTGCAGGATCATGGTGTGCCAAAAAGTGGCGATCTGAAAAATATGTAGTTCTGAAATGCCTCAAAGAATTTCAAAATCTATTCCCACTTTTTTCCCACCCATCCTAATACTAAATGAAAACAATTAATACCTTTATAATTCCTACTATATCTTTCAATACCAACCTTATATGGTCATCTTTAAAACGCCCCGAAAATGTGTTTTTGGCATGTTCTTATGTGTTTTTTACTTCAAGCATGTAGCTGACGACTTTTTTTTAACCAAAATTTGATGTAATGAAAAGGGTTTCTTAAGAATGTTCTTAGTTTTTTATAAATGTAATTTTTGTCAACGAGTTCAGTAAGTAATTATTACTTATTTTCTAATGGAGTTAGCTACAAAGTGTTGATTGACATACTAGTTGAAAAATAGCTATAACTTTCAAACCATATAAGATTTGTGAAATCCAAAAGATGCGTCACATTCTATGCTTTGACTAGTATAAGAAAAAAAAAAAAAAAAAACTTAATTTTGATTTTTTTTGAACTAGTTAAGGTGGTCAGACACGAGAGTGTTTTAATTCTGAAAATAGTATAGTAGAAAATTCATAATTAATTATTTATTTGGGATAAAAATTGCCAAAAATATGCGTCACATCCAGGCATGAGCCTACTTTTTATATCTAAAATTATATTTAAAAATATTATCATTTGATTATGATTAAGGTGGTCAGACATACACCTACATTTTATTTTTGCCCTAAAATTTTTGTAGTACTGCATTAAAATCCAAACTTTTGACCAATCAAATAATTTTTTCTCTAGATAAGGCCTTTTAGTTTAGAAACTAGATTTAATTTCCTACAGATTATTTTCTTACAACTTTTTGATATAAAGTCCAGAACCACTTTAAAATTATGTGTCAAGTTGACATAACCCTGATTTGCTGGTTTTTCATTGCCACTTAAGGCCATAGTTTGGTACACCATGATCCTGCACATACCCATACTATTATGAAAGGTGAATTAATTCAGTACAAGAAATAATTTGAATATCTTTATTCTAGTAGAGAAAATACTGATGATTCAATGTCAATACAGAGAACTACTTATGATAAGAATGGTCTTAGTTATCTAATTAACATGTTTGCAAAGAAAGTTGAGATTATATTAGATCCAAAAGATAAAGATAAATCTAATGATAAGATTGAATCTAGTCAATCTTTTGATAAACCTAAAGAAGTTGGACAAGACAAGGAAGTTGAGATATTGGATGAACCAAAGCAAATAGAATCTCCTAAAGAAACTAGGTATGAATTTAGATGTATGTGTTTTTCATGTAATGAAATAGGTCATATGAAAAGTGATTGTACAAATAAGTCATTTAATAATGTTAAGGACTTTTATTACCATAATTGTCATTGTATGGGTCATAAAGCAATTGATTGTAGGAAACTTAAATATGATAATGAAAATAAAAATAGTAGAATGTCTAGAAATACTAACCCTATAGATAGAAGAATATCCAATGAAAGTACATCAAGAGAATGAAGACATCATGAAGAAAGAAGACAAATCATGTGTTATAAGTGTAATAAATTTGGACACGTAGCTTAGAACTATCATGCACCTGATGATCAACATAACCCTAGAAGCATAATGCTAGTATGTTAGTTATGCAACAACTTTAGACATACAACAAAGCATTGTAGAATGGATAAAAACTTCAAAGATAGAAGGAACAATGGAAGAAACTTTGGAAATATAAGAAATGATATAAGGAACTATGAGAGGAACTCTAGAACTAACAAAGACAATGAGGAACAAAGAAATGTAGTCAATAAACTTTGAGGAGAAATCAATGAGGCATTTATAAAAGGATTAGACATATCAAAAGATAAGTTATATGATGGTGACATAGGAATATCGAAGTCACTAATCAAGTTTGATTCAATTAAGTTAAATTGAGCTTGTTCATAGCACTAGAATTTGAAGACTTCATCTAGATATTGTACTAGAGGTAGAAAAGTTGGGAAAATGTGTATCAAGACAAGTTTAGATGGTACCTAAGATCACTTGTAATTTGGAGATTATAAAAACTAGTTACAAAGGAATTAAGAGTTACTATTATTACAGAGAGTTAATTTTGTAGTAGAAGATCCAAACTATAGTGACAATTTCATGGAGAGAAGTTTTTTGGAGCATTATCATGATGGGAGGAAGCTATACTAAATCTTGGGTGGCATCTAAAGATTAGCTAAATGATCTTGTGTAGATATTTAGTTTCAAAATACAATTGATAGCTTTTTCATGTTTTCAAAGTATGCAATTAATTCAAGTTCAAGTTGATGGAATAATTGGAGTAGAGACTTGATTTTCACTTCATTATGATCACATCAGTAGAAAAGAGCATTTAGAAGTGACTTGTCAAGGAGATTTCGAAGAAAACCCTATTTTTGAAAGAGGTATTATCATTTTCCACAAAATTTATTCGATAAAAGTTCATATTTGATAGAATCATGGATGCGTTAGCAGTTCACAGTGTTGAAAATGAGGAGTGATCAAAATTGAAGGTTGTTTCCATGAAACCCTAGAAGGAAAACCTAACTCAACATTATCCATTACTCTGAACAATGTAGTGTATTTGGAAGATATAGGAAGTTATCTTACCAGTAAGTTTGAATATATTTAGTGAGTATATGAACAAGGATATGAAATTAGTCTTTAATCATGATATGACTATGAAACTCAAATTTTAAAACTTGGAGGAACTAGACCTATTCAAATATCATTTTTTCCATGAATTGTACATAAATGAGTGGACATAAATCATACTAAGTGGAATACATAATGGAAAACTATGGATGTAAGATAGTGTAGTTGATATCTCAGCTGACCTTATTCTTGAGGTAACTGGTCTTTGTAAATGAGGTAGTGTACCTATAGGTGAGAAAATTGTTAAGGAGAAAGTTGAGAGCTACACCAAAGTAGTATATAATGGAAAGGATATGGAAATCAGAACCAGTAAACAAGATGATGTAAGATTACTGAGTAGAATCATTGCCTACTCTATATATGTAAGTTCAAAGATTGTTGAATTGTCAGCTAGATTCATCTATGTAGCCTATAATTTATGTATTGAGAAGGAACAAGATAACCTTAGCAAAATACTAAGAACACAACTTCTTGAAAATGTAGAAATGATCAAGAGTACTAAGAATGGTGTGTTTATATATCAATCACTAATTAATCACATATTCTTTCATGTACTTAAAATATTTCCATATTTTTCAGTCATAAAGATTATGAGTAGTGAGAGGTGTACAATGGAGAATATTATAGAAGTGTGTAGAAGACATGATCTAGCAAATAAAATATTGGATAGTGGAAATTTGATTATAAAAACATTTTAGAATGAAATGAGGCAAAGAATCAGAATTTTACCTACAATTGTAGATAGATTTAAGGAAGATATTTATGTTATGGTTGATATAGATTTTATTTATATTTAAGCAGTAGAACCTCAAGAAAAATTTCTTGATCTCTTAGGCTATGAATTGAGTGATGAAATAGTTGTTGGATATATTGATTTACTATTGAAATTAGAGAAGGACCAAGCTGAATATAGATTTTGAACTTATGATTAGATTACCCAATTACCTTAGCACACATCCTTGGAGAAGGCATCTCACAAGAAGATAAAAACAATAATGAAGAAAGCCTTAACAAAAGCCAGTATGACTGAGAGTAAGTCACAAATAGCTAAGAAAACTATGAAACAAGGCATATTGAATGTGCAACCTTTATCAGTATCTGTTGTAGAAACATCTTCAGAACAAAGCATTCAGTATTTGAGAGACTAGTGGAAGTTATGACCATAATAAAGACTAAAAGGGTCAAGAAACAAGCCACTAGACTAGGAAAAAGGAAAAATATATTGTTGACAATTGTTGAATCCAGTGAAGAATAAGAAGTCAAATAGACAAACAAGGTAACAACTTCTAAGTAGTCGGTAGGAAAATCTTGACAACTTTGGAAGCTAATGATAGAGAAGATAAACTCAACTATTTCTAATGAAGGTAACTTTGCTCAGATGAACAAATTCTATGATTTGTATAACAACTTTGACAAAGATCAAATTGATATCTCTACTATGAGATACATTATAGCCAACAATATGAAATTGAAGTATATTGAAGGCACATTAAATGAAAATGTCTATGATAGACTCATAGAAAAGATGGCACCATCTAGAGAAGAGGACATCGAACTTTGGAAGTCTATGTTAAGAACAATATGCAAGACTAGTGACGAAGAAGAAATCAAGAGATTGTTGAACAATCTTGCAGCTTACTTGAGAAACAAAGTAAGACCATTTCAGTTTATGGTGGGTCATAAGGACAAGATAAGAAGTGAAATTATGGTAGGTATAAGTCAAATGATGATAGAGTCCAAGGCAACATCTTCACGAACACCCAAAACCTCAAAAGTTTTAGTGAGTGGTGACACAATGCATATAGATTAGACGAATGTTACCATTAACATTGATGATACAAATTCATTTGAAGGTTCTAAATAGAATGAACCTTACACTGAAGACATTGAAGATAAACTAAGACAAATTGAAGAGCAGAAGAGGTTACTAGAAGAAGAGAAAATCAAAATACAAGAGGCCAAGTGAAAATTGTTTGAAGATGAGATGAAAAGGAAAGTAGACGAAGAAAAGAAAAGAGAAGCCAAAGAAGAAATGAAAAGGAAAATAGAAGAAGATGAGAAGAAGAGAGTAGATGAGGAAGAGAAGAAAGAAAAAGAAAGAAAAGAAAAATAAAAGAAAGTGGAAGAAGAAAGAAGTGGCAAAGAGGTAACTTAAAAAGAAGCAAAGGGAAGATGACACTAAATCTTCTAGTTCATCTACTCCGCTTTCATTTGTTAGCCTAGTGACTGATGATGATGATCAAACTAACTTGATCTCATCTTTATTAAAGCTTATTCAAAAGAACAAGACAATGAACCTTGATGGAGGTTACTAACAGATTACCTAGTACTCTGGCAGTGCAGCACACAGAGGTAGATCGAAAATAGAGGACATAGGTAGTGCTAAAATATTTTGATGATGAATTCACAATTTTTTTGAATGTTGCAGAATCTAAGGCACAAATCTCAACCATTTGTCAAAATATTAAGAATGATTTGATAAATCTTGATACTTGTATCAAGGAACTTTGGAAGTGTCAATAGGATGGCAAGATATTGTACATTAAGTGTACTCTATCTCACAAACTAAATAAGTATATTGACAATTAGATTGGAAGAAAAATGAGTGAGCAAGAAGCTCTATCTAACTAATTATAGCATCCTACTAGTAAAATTAATGTTTTTGAAGGACAAGTGGCTAGTATTCATAGTGATATCAAGAAATTGGAACTTTAGAAGAAAAAAATTTTGAAGAGAGCATTGGATTTGGGAGAGTCTATTGCTCTTAAAATATCTTTTATTGAGAAGCAGTTGGAGGAATGTGTCAAGGTCAAGGACACTTATTCTAACTTGTTATACTCTAACCCTAATGCAATTGATATTGCATCATATGCCTCATGTGTAATTTTCACCTCTTTTCAATCAGCCAAGGATACATGGACTGAAGGTATGGATAGTCTGAAAGAAAATTTTGATGATTGCCTGAAGATACTATTAGTCTAAGGTAGATGTTCAAAGAGATTTTGACAATAGATGGGTAGTTTTTGAAATCTTAGCCTTTGTCATTGATGCCAAAGGGGAAGAAATACATAAGAAAATTGTAAATCAAGTAAAGGAATAAGTATGAAATAATATTGTAAGGGGGAGCATGTGTAAAATGGACAAATTATAATAGATATAATGTTAATATGTTATTTATTTTAGGTTTCAATACTTAGCCCATTTTCCCTATTTTGTTGTCATCAATGCCAAAGGAGGAGATTGTTGTCATTTATGGGAACACATGATGTACACACTTATAGGAAATAAAGATACTTAGCTTTTGGTACTAAGAAGATTGTCTATGTATGAGTTTGTTATACATCAGTTTATTGTTTTGCTTGTAACTTGTTGCTGATGTCATATTATGACTAGAAAAGTTGGATGGATATAGTATACATGTTGATAGTGACATGTATAACCTTAGAAGTCATTACAAACTATATAGAAAAGAGATATTCATGCTTCACTAGTGAAATAGGATAAAGAAATTAAAGCAAAGGAATTATTTTGTTTACAAAATAATTACTTGTCCAATTAGGGCTGACATCCTAGATGTTTACTCTAAGTTGGAAATGTGTATTGTGGTCTTAGGAAACCTAGCAAAAACTTATGAAAAGGCATGGTATTTATGCAAATGACATCTTGCGATAAGATGTGTGTGCTATCTTGGAGAAATTATGTTGAGCAATTGTATGCAAACTTTTGTGAAAGTGATATATGCAAAGTTTGTGAAGTTATTTTGTTATCTGAGATCAAACTAAGAAAGAATCTATATTCTAGAAGTCTGATTACTTGTTTGGGTAGCAAGCTCTTCTTGAAATTGGAAATGTATGTTTAGGTAGTTGGCTCATCTAGCATCAACTGTACCACAACTCCTAACAGGGTTAGAATCTCCTATAGGGATTCAAAGTCTCCTAATAGGACTCTATACTAAATTTTCTCATTGACACCTAACAAGGTCTATCCTCTAATCAGGAACCTATATATTAGTATATTATCTAGTGGGTATCATCCCCACCAGGGCGTTCCCTTGGCCAGGGTTTTCCTAATTAAAAAAATATGGTGTTATGAGTTATTTTTGTGTATTATTATTGTTCTTGTTCAACATTACTTTATTACTTTGTTATGTATGGCTTAAAGTAATAAATAATATCTAGTTGGTGACTAAATTTTTTAAATTATTGATTAACCCTGCCCCCCTAGTAATTCCTATTTCTAAGAATATCTTATGTCATACATGTATTTAATGTTTTATTTTCATGCTATGGATGTATATGGTTAATTTCTAGTATTTATGTTTACATATATAAATTAAAATATGGATGTGTGGTGAATGATTTTAAGGTTGAATTTTTAAGTGCTAATTCATCCCCCACCTCCCCCCTGCCCCCTAAAAGTTCACATTCCTTGTTGTATTTCCAATAAAAAAATGGATGATCTGCTAGCTAATGTAGCCATTAAGCCTAATGACATATCTTTTTGTAGGGTATCCAAGATTAAAGTGTAGAACAGGTCTTCAATTGCTGATAATATAGAGAAATTATAAATTTGAAGATGACAGAGATATTCTAAATTTTCTTTTGAATGAAGACAAATACCATGGTCAAGAGTTAGACTATAGTACACTAGTTGAGAACATAGATCCATTTTTTGCTAAGAAATACTGTAGTTGATAACAAATAATGTGCCCAAAGGGTTAGTACTATTGGAAAGTGTCTTTGACAATCAAGATAAGGTTCACTTAAAAGTCAAAGACAAGAAACCACAAGAACTTGAAGAAATCAACCTTTGAATAATTGAGTCTACCAAAATGGTGTATATAGGTAAGACTCTCTCTCCTTCCTACAATAAGAAAGTCCCTAGTTGAATTTTTAAGGAAGTCTAGACATGTTTTTGCATGACCATATGATGACCTTAAGGCTTATAAGGAAGATTTGTTCCAACATGTTTTCCCATTAAAGGAGAATGCCAAACCTTTTAGACAAAAGTAGAGACCTCTCAATCTAACATTAGGCCCCACAATGCAAGAAGAGCTAATAAAACTTAGGGATGGGTGAATTATTAAGCCTATCAAACATTCATCATGGGTATCCAATCTAGTGGCAATTAGGAAGAAGAATAGTGATATTAGGCTATGTTTAGACTTTATGAATCTAAATATTTCTTCCTTCAAATACAATTATGGTCTACCAAATATGGAATCTATGCTGCAGGAAGTCATTGACTTAGAGTTGTTGTCTATGATGGATGGTTTCTCTAGTTACAACCAAGTTTTGGTTGATGAAAAAGAATAATTTAAGAATGCTTTCATAACTCCATGGGGAACATATGAGTATGCTTGAATTGCCTTTGGCTTAATTAATGCAAAAGCTTCTTTTTAAAGAGCAATGGATGTTGCCTTTGCCTTTTCCTTTAATGGTTGTTTACCAAGATGATCTAATAGCCTACTCCAAGAAAGGTCTTTGTAGACACTTGGAGAAAATCTTTCTATAGGCTTTGGAATATGGACTTTCTATTAGAAGCATAAATGTTGATGACATTTCTGTGGGGGAGTATTGTAGAAACATTATTTTGATGATATGTTACATTCATGACTATATTTGTCATTGATGTCAACATAGTATTTTTTATGGTATCTAATAGAAGAATAATAGTAAAGATCAGGTTGGTACAAATAAAAAAATGAGTATTTTCACTAGTGAGGTTAAAGGGAAACACTACTAAGTGTCTATTATGCGTAGCTAACCTTAAGTACATAAGATATTAAGTTATGAAGAAGGTATGCAAGCTTTGGTGAAGATTGTTTTGAGATAGAGTTTACAAAAGCATGTTCTAGTAAACTTGTTATATCCTTTTGTAGAATTGTTATTCTAAGAAGCAAGGTTAAAGGCATGTATAAGAAATTTTGTTGATGATGTGGATAAGCTCAGTAGACATAATATTGCATGTGCAAAAAGATTTTCAAGTTACAAAGCAACTAATTGATGTTATCACTAAGTATAACATGTTCTTAATGAGGTCCTATAATAATTAATTGAGAAGGTGTAATAGTTGATTGAGGGAATTGTTTTATGGATTCAATATAAAGGAAGGACATTTTACTTTGTTATGTAGGAATGATTGCATGAAGCATGAAGAGAGAAATAGAAGAGAAACAAGTTGATATGTAAGGATAAGCAAGAACATAGTGAAGTTAAAAAGAACTTCATTATCGAAATTTATTCCAAGATCTGAGGTTTGATATTTGGATATGAGGTTTATGATATGGTCTACATGGTTTGACAGTGATTAGTCCAGTTCATAGGAAAAGGAAAGAGGTTAAAGCATAGTACAAATAATTATTCTACAAGGAATAGTTGAGAGATCAGTTTGATAGTGACATGTAGTGGTCTTTCCCTAGAATCTATTTGGACAGTGAGTCCTTCTACGTTCTACATTTCCCAACAGGGTTGGCACAACTCCTAATAGTGTTAGAATCTCCTAATAGGGATTGAAAGTCTCCTAACAAAGATTCTTGTGTATTGAATGTGTTTATAGGCTTCTAATAGGTTCCACCCTCTAATAAGGAATATATATATATATATATATATATATATATATCTTTGTGGATATCATTCCCACTGAGGTTTTTCCTTTGATCAAGGGTTTCCCTAGTTAATAAATCTAATGTAATTATGTGTGTGCATCTTGTTATGGTTGTTGTTTAATTTGATTGAATGGTTAAGATCAATTAAGGTTGATAATTTTTTTAATTGGATAATTGATTCACCACCCCCTCCACCCGAATTAGGTCCTTGAAGATAAAGTTTAACAAATTTGGTAAATATGTAGTGAGTTATTTTAGAAAAGATAGTCCTAAATCAGATCGAGGAAAATTTGACATAGCAGTGATTAGATTTGTGCAGAGATCAGAGCATTGAGTTTTCATATCTAGAATTCTTTTGTTGCATACAAAAGAATAGAGACACAACTATAGAGAGATCTAGATATGAAGAAGACATGAAGATCAAGGAAAGTATTGATCCACTTATGCAAACAAAACAAGAAGGTAGGAAGTTTTCTCTTGTTGGGCATGTAATGAGTTTGGTCATTTTTCATCTACATGCCCTAAGAGAGTAAGATAATATAGAAAGAGTTCACTTTCTGATGAAGATGAAGAATTCAAAGAAAGTATGGAAATATTCTTGAATTATTATGATGATAAGAGTGAATTGAAAAAGGAATAATTAGAAGAAACAACTTTGGTAACTATTATTGATGAAAAGTTTGGTACTAAAGAGAAGATGGTAGATTATAATTCTCATGAAGAAGAGGATAACTCTAGAATTGTTAGACAAAATGATGAAGTATTATTTGAGAATAACAATGATTTGTAGAATGAAGGAGAGCTAAGGTAGGCACAAATTTTGGAACCTAGAATAGAGCTAAGAGTTGAGATAACAACTGCTACTTCTGGTAAGAATATGAAAAATAATCATCCACTAGAGAAAATCATCGGTATTAGAGATAAAGGTGTGATGAAAAGAAGCAAAATCAATGAAGAACCATGTCTAATATCTCAAGTAGAACCAAAGAATGTAGATGAGGTATGTAAAGATGACTATTGGATCAAATAGTGAAGAATGTGACATGGGAATTACTCCCTAGACTAGGAGACAAGAATGTGATAGGAACAAAATGGATATTTAGGAACAAGATGAATGAAGAAGGTGAAGTTGTAAGCAGCAAAGCAAGATTTGCATGTAAAGGCTGCTCATAGAAAGAAGGAATAGACTATGATGAAACCTATACTCATATGACAATAATTGAAGTAGTAAGGTTATTCTTAGCCTATGCAACACATAAGAAATTCAAAGTGTATTAGATGGATGTCTAGTCAACATTTCTAAATGGAGAACTTGAAGAAGAGGTATACATAGAAAGCCTAAAGGTTTTCCTTTAACATGTGACAAGGACATGCTATGAAGATTGAATAAAACATTGTATGGCTTAAAGCAAGAATTTAACAAAACTTGGATTTAGCAAAGGTATGGTAGACAATAATCTATCCTAGAAAGAAATAGATGATGGATTGGTGATTTTGGTAATATTTTGTTTATGATATCATATTTGAAGGAGATGATGATGAAAGTAATAATTTTGTAAAAGAAATGAAGAAGGGATTTGAAATGAGTATGATATGAGAAATGAAATACTTACTAGGATTACAAATTGTGCAAGATAAAGAAGGTAGTTTTATTTCTTAGAATAATTATTTGAAAGATCTATTCAAAAGGTTTGGTTTGGAAATATGTAAACTATTTGGAACACCTATTGCAACTCAACACAAGTTATCTATAGAGGGTGAGACACCTATTATTGAGTAGAAGAAGTACAGATCTATAATTGGAGGATTGTAATATCTAACTCACACAAGGCCAAATATAGAAAATGTAGTTGGAATTGTTGCAATATTTCAAGCTAATCCTAGAGAAGAACATTATGCAGCAGTTAAAAAGAAATTTAGATATCTAAAGGGAACACTAGAGTTTAGATCATGGTATGACAGATCTAATGATTTCACTTTATATGGTGATACTAATGTTGATGCTAATTAGGCAAGCAATATGGATGAGAGAAAGAGCAGTAGTGGTGGAGAATTCTTTCTTGGCAAAATATTGGTTTCTTGGTTAAGAAAGAAGTTGGATTGTATCTCACATAATGCAATAGAGGCATAATATGTTGTAGTAGCAAATAATTGTAATCAAGTTGTTTGGATGAAGTAGATGCAGAAGGATATAAGGATAGAATTTAGTGAACCTGTTGTCATACATTGTGATAACACAAGCATAGTGAATATTTCTAAGAATCCAGTGATGCAGTCTAAGACTAAGCACATTTATATCAAATATCACATGTTGAGAAATAAAGTTGCAGAAAAGGAAATAAGATTGTCCTCAAGTATGTAAGCACCAAAGAGAGGATTTTTGATATTTTCACCAAGCCTCTTCCTAAAGAGACTTTTGAGTATTTGCGAGATATGCTAGGGGTTATGCCCCTACCTACATCAGAGTAGATGATGCAAGAGTGAATCAGTCCAGTGATACTGAGCACCACTATTTGTCTATATTGAATGTTGATAATTCTTGTATGAGGGAGTATTTTTGATGGATAGAGTCATCTAGGACTCTTGATAGATGTTGTTTTCAATAGTGTCTTTGGACACTTTAATAGGGAAGAAATAGTTATTATAGTGATAGATGAAACCTTTGACATTAATGTCAATGGGGGAGAGATTATAGCATGAAAAACATTTTTTTATAAGGAGCACATTGAGGTATATCAAATGGGGAGAATGATTGATGAAGATGATTTCAAAAGAAAGGATAATAGTCTTTTACAGTTGGTATTCTTGTCACTAGATATTTTTTATCTATGTTGCCATCAATGCCAAAGGGGGTAATTTTTGGAAGCATGAATGTTATTAATATTCCTATGGGGGAGTATTGTAGAAATATTATTTTGATGATATGTTACATTTAAGGCTATGTTTGTAATTGATGTCAACATAGTATTTTTCTATGGTATCTAAAAGAAAACCAATGGTAAAGATCAAGTTGGTACTAACAGACCAATGAGTATTTTCACTAGCAAGGTTTATAGTATACATAGCTAACCTTCAGTGCATAAGATATTGATTCTAGAAGAAGGTATGCAAGTTTTGGTGAAGACGGTTATGAGATAGAGTTTATAGAAGCATGTTTAGGTAAAATTATTATATCTTTTAGTAAATTTATTATTCTAAGAAGCAAGGTTAAAGGCATGTAGAAGATATGTTGTTGTTGATGTAGCTAATATATCTCATCATAATATTACACATGTGGAAAGTTATTCAAGTTACAAAGTGACTGATTGATGTTATCCCTAAGTATATCATGTTCTTAATGAGGTGCTATAATAATTAATTAAGGAGGTGTAATAGCTAACTCAAGGAGTTGTTTTATGGACTTGGTAAAAAGGAAGGATATTTTCCTTTGTTATGTATGAACAATTGCATGAAGCATTAATAGTAGAATAGAAAAGAAATAAGTTGATATACGAGGATAAGAAGACCAAAGTGAAGTTGAAAAGAACTTTATTTCTAAGGTTTTATTTTGAGATCCAAGGTTTGATATTTGGATCCAAGGTCAATGACCTCATCTATAAGGTCTAACAGTGATTGCTTTGGTTGAAAAGATAGGGGAATGTGGTTAAAGCACAGTATGAATAATTATTCCACAAGGAATAGTTGAGAGATCATTTGGACAATGAAGTTTAGTGGTGTTTCCCTAGAAGCTATTTGAACAGTGGGCCCTTCTACCTTCTACAATTCCTAACAGGGTTGGCACAACTCCTAATAGGGTTGGAATCTCCCAATAGGGATTTTTATGTACTAAATATGTTTATAGACTCCTAAGAGGGTTCATCCTCTAACAAGAAATATATATATATATATATATATATATATATATATATATATATATATATATATATATATATATATATATATATATATATATATATATATATATATATATATATATATATATATATATATATATATATATATATATATATATATTTCTTGTTAGAGGATGGGCCCTCTTAGGAGTCTACACACACACACACACACACACATATATATATCTATATAATCAGTATATCTTTGTGACCATCATTCCTACTAGGGTTTTCCCTCTGATCAAGGGTTTCCCTAGTTAACAAATCTTGTGTAATTGTGATTGTGCATCTTCTTATTGTTGTTGTTTACTTTGATTGAATGGTTAAGATTTATTAATTAAGGTTGATAAATTTTTTAATTGGATAACTACTTCAACCCACCCCTCTCCCCCCCCCATCTTAGTTATCTTGATGGACTATTATTTCTAATAGTTTCTTTGAATCCAAGGAAGTGTAGATTTGAAGTTATAGAAGGAATGTCGTTGGGCCATATTGTGTCTAACTATGGAGTTAAGATTGATCCAATGAGGGTGGAAGAAATAGATAAGGTTCCTATGCCAAAAAATGTTAAATATATACAAGCTTTCTTTGGCCAAGTAAACTTCTTGAGGAGATTTGTAACTAATTTTTATCAAATTAGTAGACCCATAATTAAGATGCTTTATAAAGGGGCAACAATCAATTGGAAGGGTAAACCATCAATAGCTTTTCCAGAAGTAAAAGATGCAATAAAGAATGCCCTAGTGCTAAGAACACTAGATTGTGCCAAACCAATACACATCTTTTCAGTTACATATTTTCACACCATTGCAATCATTTTGCTCCAAAAGAATGAAGAAAATTTTAAAAAACCAATTGCATTTTTTAGCAAGTCCTTCCAACCTATGGAACTAAACTATGATATCATTTGTTCCTAGTGCAGCTGTGAAGGATATTTTTCCCAATAAGAAGTGTCTTGTAGGAGGTGCAAATGGATTAAAAAATCTTGGAATTCAACATGGAGAGTCAAATAACAAAACTAGTGAGATGTCATGGATTGACTAAGATGATGGATCGATCTAACTTGGATGATAATTAGATAAATCTTGTTGATGAAGACCACCAACCATATACATGTGATATGGATAACCATGAGTGGTACAAAAATGTTATTTATTATTTTACAATACATGGAAGTTCCACCTAATTTGACTGATAGTTAAAAGAGATCTATGAAGCTACAAAAAATGATATATATTATTATTAGTGGGAGCCTTTTGAAGATAAATTTTGAAGGAATACTATTGAAATGCATTGATCATGAAGAATAAAAAAAAATAGTAACTAAAATGCATTTATGAGTATGTGGAGGTCAATATATGGCGAAGACTATAGCCCATAAGGTGATAAGAGCTATGTTTTGGTGGCCAAGCCTATTCAAGGGTGCTCATGTTTTAGTCAAAAAATTTGATCCTTGTTAGAAATTTGCTAGTTTACTGAAGTTCTCTAGAAATACTCCTTTCAAGCAGTAGAAGTTCAAGCACCATTTCAATAGTGGGGAATGGATTGCATAGGAGAAATAGAAAATAATTCTAGCACTAGATATTCATGGATTCTTGTAGCAACAAATTATTTCACAAGATGGGTAGTAGCCATTCCTACCAGAAAAGCTACTAGCAAAGTTGTGAACAACTTCTTGATGAACAATATAATTACTAGTCTTGGATTTCTAGAGAGGAATGCAAATGACAATGCCATGTGCTTTAGATCAAATGAATTTATACATTTTTGTGACAATTATGGCATTACTAGATCAATAACATCTCCATATCATCCACAAGGGAATGGGAAAGTTGAATCTACCAATATAATTTTGCTGGATATAATCAAAAGGAATTTGGGTGATAAAAAAAAGGAATGGGATTCCAATTTACATCTAGCAGTTTGGGATGATAGAATAATAGTTAAGAAAGAAATAGGTGTTTCACATTTTGAGTTGGTATATGGAATTCAAGAAATAATGCCTTAGAATAATTTGATTGTTTTATATAATTACATCCAAATGTATGATGAGGATATCACATATGACATGCAAGAAAGGATGGATGAATTGTTGTGATTAAGTGAGCATAGGAGAGAAGCTTCTACTGAGAATGCTCTACAATTGTAGGCAAAACATTTGTATGATAAAGTAATACTTGCAAGAAAATTTGAATAAATTTTTTTGGTACCATTGTGGAATTCTAGAATGGAAGACAATGGGTAAACATGGAAAGTTTGACCCTATCTGGCTAGGTCCATTTTGATTCATGAGAAATGGGGAGAGAATTCTTACCTTGTTAAAGAGTTATCAAGAAATATTTTGGAGTTTCTAGTTCATGGAAAATTCTTGAAGAAGTACTTCTTTTGAAGGTTCTTGTTTTTTCATGAATAGTAGATTAGGTCTTTGTACATTTCTAAATCATTGTATATATGTTGTGATTTTTCTATTGTGTGTGTGTAGCTCTCTGAAAAAGTTGTCATTGTGCCAAGAATGTGATCTACTTAACTTAAATATTTTAAATCCTTATATGGATGCAAGCTATCCATTAGCCCTAGATAGGGCCATTGTTGGCCTGTATTTTTACCTTGTTTAAATCATGAGATCTTATTGTGAAAATTTAGTTTTAAAGATGAGATTAGGGTTACACATTGCCTATTGCAGAAGGTTTTGGTAAAAAAACCATACGCTTTTTATCCACATGCATGTTTTCATGTTTGAAACCCTCCTTTTTAAAAATGATTTCTTTAATTTTTTGTGCTTCCAAAAGAAATTTGAAATCCTAAGTGGTCATCTTGCAACCAAATTTTATCACTCTATCGCTACCTCATCAAAATTTTAAGAATTTTATGGTCTGATGGTGTGACTTAGTCAGTTGGATAGTGTTTGCTTGATCTCTGTAGTTATTGACAAATGGTTGGCTCAAGTAGCGAGGGTATGGCGCAGTTAAGTAACTATTTTTCATGGCTTCACACAATTAAGTATGAAGTTAAAAATTTAAGCATCAATGGTGCTACTAAGGTTAGGGAAGATGTTTGTAGTTTCACAACTTAAATTTTTAACAGTTGGCATGATGAAGCAATTGGGCAACTAGATTTGATCATGAGGTCACATGGATAAGTTTTAAATAGACAACATGAACTAAAGGAAAGTTTGAGAGCTTATGACGGTTGGGTTTGGACATCACTTTGTCACATGGTTAAAGTGTAAAGAGAAATAGAAGGTGTTAAGTAGTGAACTCTCATATTTGTAGTGTATCACGTGATCACAAACTTAAAAGGTAAATGTTAAAATCAAGCCACATATAAATGATCAAGACATGATAGCAAAGTTTTCTCAGTCATCCAGATAAAAGCATAACAAAATAGGCAAGATGTGAAGAAGCAACGAGGTATTTCAAAAGTGTTCTTTCTTTCCTAAGGCTAAAATATTAAGCATGAAGATAGACAATGAAGTAGAAATCAAGGGTTTTGTGTAGGCACAAGAAAAAATATGGGTTAGAAGGAAAGCCTCAAAAAGCCATGAATAACTAATAGTGCTAAGTGTTCACATGGTCATTGCCATAAAAAATAAAGGCTAAAATGACTCTTGTAATCTCATAATTTCCAAAAAGAGAAGTACTTTCTAAAAAAGTGTCAAAAGGGATTTTGAACGTTGACAGTACAAGTGTTGTAAAGCTGATTTTAGTCTTCTTTTTTGAAAATTTTCATGCATGTTGTCTTCAAAACTTGGTGAACACCATTCCCAAACACAATTGCTATTAAAAGGTGATGTAACAAAATTCCAATTACAAGATTCACAAGATTTCAGAGCCTAGAAGATATTAAGCACACAATTTTATGGAGAGATTGAATTGCAGAGAAGTGATTGAATATTCTAAATTTGAAAAAATGGCACAAGAAGAGGGTAAGTTTATAGCATAGGTGAACATTGAGGAAACTGTTCAAGGCATTATACAAGACAAAACAAAGATAGCTAGTTTATATGTTGAAGAATGTGTGTACATTCTACCAGAGTCCTCAAATGATCAAATAGTTTATGCAGAGATGAAACAATGGAAGAAACTAATCATAATAAACTATTTTGGTATTTTTATAATAATATGTTTTGTGAGCCACCTTATTCAAATCAATGGAATAGAAACTTGGAAAACTTGATTATGCCTGAGGTCATAGTCGATGTTGATTTGGTGAAGGCCTTGATAAACGCATACAATCCTCTAACCCATGCCTTCAATGAAAAGAATAGGATCATCTTATATAAATGAGATAGGGAGACATTCATAGAAGTCTTCAACCTTGGAGGACCTATAATAAATATTATCAAGTAGAGTTATGATAAGGCATATTCCTAAGTCCCAAAAGGAAAAGGATGAGCTCCCTAAGAAGGTAGGAAACTTTATGCCCTTAGAATTCTTCAATAGATACTTTTAGTACACATCTTTTAGAGTAGATAAGGTGATAGGATTGGATGTCACCATAATTCTCCTAGAAATGTATATATCATGGTACTAGATATACATGATTTGCATGACAATTTAGGGCATGATTTTGTCACATGGATAATAAATGTTATGCACAATGAAATCACAATTGCACAAAGGGGAGAAATGAGGAATTTAAAATTCCACCATTATTCATTGTTGATGCACATCATCTTGTATAATAAAATAGGGGACATTGATCCTAATTAAATTGTAGGAATAGAGGAGATAGGAGATAAATTGTGAGTGCAGCTATGGACCATGGCATGGAAAAGATTCTATCCTTATTCCAATGCTTTGGATTTGTCTAATGATTTTTTGTTTCCAATTTTAAATATGTTAGCTGATATAATAGAAAAGATCCTTAAGGGAGTTAGGATGTTAATTATGTATGGAACTTGTAAGAAAGAATATAACCATTTCCACATAACCCATAATAGATCTGAAATAAATATATAATTAAAATCCACATGCAAGAGAATAGAAAACATACCCACGAAAATTGTGACACAAGATATACCCTGGGAAACCCTCATTGAGGGAAAAAACCTAGCCTCCAAAAACATTCATCACCATGTATTATTCAATAAAAATACCATTGCAATAAAACCATGGAAAAATTCAAAGCCATAGCTACAACCGAACAATCCATGTGAACAAGCATGAATCCACACATCACATGCCATGCTTCAAACCTTCACAAATGCTCCCTTGGCTAACCTATCAAGCCTTGTCTCACTTGACTCTTTCCCTTTTTCCTTTTTTCTTCTCACACAACAACTACCATTGTGGCTACTTATATAGTAGTAGGTCCCACAAAACCACTAAGTGGTATTGCATAAACCATGTGCTACCTAACCCATTGAACCCACATTTAATATTAGAAATTTAATTATTTTCCCCAATATTAAATAATTACATGAAATATTATCACAATGTTACAATACAACTCATCAAGTATATCCCATGGGAATATTTACATGTTGCACGTCCATCTAGGTGCAACATTACATAATAAAATAAAATAATACAATATAAAAATATTATGAAACATGTGCAATATTGGAGCTCAAAATTGTTTTCTCATTTTTAGTGTCCATTTAAAATTTTGAGTCAATTCAAGCTGTTTGAATGCCCTTGAATGCAAATGTACCTAACTGTACCTATAAGGCCCTAGAGGTGTTCAATGTTTCTAACACCTTCCTTTCAGCCCATCTACCTACTTCATTAAGATAAATTGTCATTCTGAGCCATTTGGCAAAGTCTTGTTTTGAGTTGATGCCAAATCTGCATTTTACCCCAAGTGTCAGACAATGACATGAGGTTGTGTTTGCATCTGAATATCTCGTACCCAAAAAAATTTTGTGACTCACCACTTTGGGAGTATCTAGTGTCCATACCCAAGAACCTATGTTTCGGATTTTGAGTCGTTTTGAGTCCATTTGACTAAGTTTTGAATCCCTCAAAGTTGGTCTTTTAAATTTGTCATGCTAATGCACATTGCACATTTCTGGGAAGCCATGTTTGACCTATTATAACTTTTGATCAGTTGATTCTAATGCTAAAATTCCTTTTGTGTTACATTATAGACTTCAAAGACTTGTCATGTTTAAAGTTTCAACTCTTGACGAATCCGTTTGATCAATTTTCAAGCGCGATTCCAAATGGAATTTCTAAAGTTTTACTAGTGTCAGGTATCTACAGATTGATCAGTAACCCTATTCGTGACGTCATATCTCCTGATCCGTGATAGTTGAGATCAAATGGTTTATTTCCCTATGTTATATATTGAAAATGCTTTAAGTGTGCCAGTTTATAAACCTTGACAAATTCGTTTGCACACTTTTCCAAGGCATTTTCATTTGCAAAAAACACTTTTCTATTGTTGTCTCTTGTCCTGCAATTCTGAGTAGCTTACTTTGACTGATCGCCATTTGCACCCTGTGATTCTTCATGAACCCAAATTGCATTTTCATATTCACCTCATGACATAGAATCAGTGTTCCAATTTTTTTTTACTATGAGACCATTGTTGGTAGGAAAGTTGCAGTCATTCTGTGAGACCACTTTTTTGGATCCAGAATTGTGATTCCACCTCCATTCTTCAACATTTCTCTGTTGTATTAAGTAGCATGTATGTTTTATGCAGATAGTTCTTTTCTATTAGGTGATAGATGAGTTATTTTCTATATTTCTTTCATGTATTCATTTTCAAGGAGAATGAATAAAATACAACAAAGGTTTCCAAATTCAATTTGAGTCTTGTCTCCTGTTTATGGATCTGTAATCTTTCTAGTTTGTGATCAAAGATCATAGATTAGATTGCATCTCATTTTTTAATGTATGTGGTTAAAATTTCTTGCATATGGATTAAAGAGCCATGTAATTGCTTGGTATTTATCACAGGGTTTGCAGATTTCATGGTGGGATATTTTGAATATGAGATTCAAATCTGAAGCAGATGTCTGTTTACAAGGTGAAGGATAGATCTGGGATCTGGATGTAGTAATGTGTCTCAGATTTACAAAAGAGGTATGGTTATAATTCATTTAATTTCCCAATAGATAAGGCATTGATCAGAAAAAGGATCACTAGATTTTGTTGCTCATATTTGGGTCTTGCTGATATCAACATTATTAATCAAATGCTTTTCCCTTTCATGTTGAAGAGCTATATTAGAATGCCCTCACTCAGCTTATGAGGTTCTTAGATATGCATTTAGCTACTGTAGATTGATGATTATTTCATGAGTTATCAGGAGAAATAAGGGTTTTATCTGCTTCATGTTAGATTCAGTGTATGTTTTGATAATTGGTACCATATAAAGAATATACAAGTCTACCCACCTAGGTTTTGCAGAGCCCAAAGAAGAAGAAGAGTCATGCCTTATAGTTGGCCTAGTGTCTGAATGGGCATGTTAAAAATTGGAGTTAATTGCCCCTAGATGTGTCTTGTTCTCATTAGGGTAATTGGAAATGGGTAACATTTTCAAACACCAACATGCAACACCTATTATCTCAACAATCTCCCACTTGCATAGAATCAATCTGTAGCCATATAAATGAACAAAGGAACAATCCCTCCCTATACATCCACCATCATGGATCAAATTACATGAAGTGGTCCATCCTAGTACTTGCAATAAAATCAAAGTATCTAACATCTCAAACATGAATGATCTGACCTCCTATTATGTCACTGCCATCAAACATACATAGAAGCCATCCAAAGAGAAAGCCACCTAACTTGTCGCATTAGAAGATCATAAAATTTTGCACCAACTAAAATACAAAGCACAAAAACCTTATCCAAAGGTAATCACATGTATCTGTAGTTGTCAAACATCCATAGCTTAAATAGTACCCACAACAAGTGCCAAACCCATCCAACTATCCATACATCCAAAGGTATACCGATTGAATCTCACAACATCAACATATCCAATATATAAACTATATTCAAAATCCTCAAGAGAAATACCTATCACATATATACCAAGAAGCTCCTAGTGCAAAAGATAATTTCAAATCTATAACCAATCTACTCACAACATCTCAAAGAAGTGAATCCATGTAGTATCAAGGACATCTACAATATATAATCTGATAACCTACAAGAAAAACTCTCACAAAATTTCTTGAACAGTACCCAAAGCTCTCCACAACCAACAAAGAGATAAAGGAATCATCATGTCATCTCTATTGGATACAATTGTCTAATTGTGTGTTGTCTTTGATGTTACACAAATATCATATCAATTGTTAGTCAGTGCTTACCAAGATCACTTAGGCAACAAGACAATTTTCCTTATCTACTAAGTGTTCCTAAAGTTTACTCCACAAAGATAGTGTCTACTGAGCTCACTCTGGGATCAAAGAAATTTTGGTAGGAAATAGTGTTAATCGAGTTCACATGGTTAGCAAAGAAAAGTTTGATAGAGTCAGTGTTCACTGAGTTCACTTAGTTACCAAAGGATATTTTTGTAAGCTTGTAGTGTTAACCAAGCTTTTGTTGGTTAACACAGGAAATTGTCTTAGAACTAGTGTTTATCGAGTAGGGTAAGCCAATGAAGGATTTTGTTGTTTTGGCATAGGAAGCTTAATTATTTTAACTATTTTTTCTAGCCAACTATGGTGATGATTATTGGTTATTGTAATTTGAGTTTGAGCCAACTTGACAATCTAGATGGTATAAATGAAAGGTCAACTTGAGAATTTTAGTGTGTGTGCAAGTGTGTTGTTTGAATTGAGAAGGAAAGAGTGAGAGAAAACTTGAAGGATAAGTAGGTATCCTTGTGGAGCAAAAAAAGTGTTATTCAATCAAGAAGGATCAAGTATGAAGTAGAATAGAGATTTATAATCAACAATTATATTGCATCACAATTAGGTCATTTCATTTTTTCTCTCTAACCATTGTAGTAATGATCTGAAATCTCTTAATAGAGTTGGTTTAACAACCAATTGTAAATCCTCTAATAGGGTGACAATTCCATTGAATTTTTTTAAGACCTCTTGCAAGGCCACTCCTAGTAGGGTGATTAAATCCTCTAATAAGTTCACACCTAATAGTGTGTTTTGTAACTTTTAACTAGGTTGGCTCCTAACAGGGCTGACTTCAGAAGAGTGAAAATAGTAACTAGTTACATTGGTGGTTTTTCCCATATTGGGTATCTGTGTTAAATCTTGTTTCTCATGTGTTGATGTTAATTCTCTTATGCATGAAAATTAATCAATGTTAATGTTTTAAGATCAGCTAAATGTAAATCAGACTCTATATTTAATGAGTTACAATATTTTATGTGTGTTTACTGAATAGTAGTAGCAATCAGATTTCTTAGTTTAAATTTTATTGTTGACATCTAAGGGATCTGGGATATATTTTAGTGGTAATTGATTCACCCCTACTCTTAGTTACTCCTTCTATATTTCCAACAATCTCTCACATTACATACATGAACACAAACCAATGATCACAATCTCCAACAAATCTCAAATCCAATGTAAGAAAAACCAAACATCTAGGAAGATAATCAAGACCAAAGAGAAACCATGGAAATCATAACCTATATCATGTCCTTCTACACACACCTCTAGATGTAAACTGTACAAGTATGACATCCTCCATAAAACCCCAACCAAGAAACCTCGACAACACCGAAGCCATATAACTAATCATGGATGTAAGCCTCTCATAAAAAGATCAAAATCATAAACCATTCCTAAACCAAGGAATATTCCCAATATAAAACCTTCTCCCAAACTCAACAAACATAACAACATATAAAAATAGAGATAACCAATGCTAAACCATCTCTTAAATGAACCATCCAAAACCAAATCATTTACTGTAGCTCAAGATTCATATCCATGAAAGACAAGCATAAACATGATGCACCTGAGAGAAGAAATGGGCTATACCTCTCAAGTAGCAAACTTTCGATTAGACCAAGAGTGGGGAATGAGAATGCTCATCAAGATATCCAAGTCTCCAACCAAGAATCAACTAAGAAAAATGTCCTGTTTGTGCATGATGAAAATAGTTTATGATATATTTTTACTTGGTGTCTCATGTGTTCATGTTAATTCTCTTATGCATGAAAATTAATCAACGTTAATGTTTTAAGATCAGCTAAATGTAAATCACACTCTGTATTTAATGAGTTACAATATTTTATGTGTGTTTACCAAATAGTAGTAGCAATTAGATTTCCCAGTTTAAATTTTATTGTTGACATCTAAGGGATCTAGGATATATTTTAGTGGTATCTAATTCACCCCTGCTCTTAGTTACTCCTTCTATATTTCCAACAATCTCTCACATGACATAAATAAACACAAACCAGTGATCACAATCTCCAACAAATCTCAAATCTAATGTAAGAAAAAATAAACATCTAGGAAGATAATCAAGACCAAAGAGAAACCATAGAAATCATAACCTGTATGAGGTCCTTCTACACATGCCTCTAGATGTAAACTATACAATTATGTAATCCTCCATAAAACCCCAACCAAGAAGCCTCAACAACACCCAAACCATATGACTAATCATGGATGTAAGCCTCTCATACAAAGATCAAAATCATAAACCATTCCTAACCCAAGGAATATGCCCAATATAAAACCATCTCCCAAACTCAATGAACATAACAACATATAAAAATAGAGATAACCAATGCTAAACCATCTCTCAAATGAGCCCTCCAGAACCAAATCATGTACTATACCTCAAGATTCATATCCATGAAAGACAAGCATAAACATAATAAACATCTAACTTTCTGGCTCTCAGGACCTAATAAAATTTAAAAATCATAGAACCAAATCTACACCAAGTTTTTGTGCTCTGAATTAGCTTTCCAACACTTATAAGAAGTATGAAATATGATACATTGATAGAAAGTTATGGCCATTTTACTAAGATGGTTTTTTAACCATTTTCACTACGATTTTTTTTGTGAGAAAAATTCCAATGGGATTATATTTGATGGCAACCATAGGCTGAAACTAAACAAAACTCTTCTATTTCCTTTGAACATGGCCAAACTAGGGCATATTATATATCAAAATTTATGAAAACGTCAACCTAGATCCAATTGTGATGTTTTTTTTACCTATGAGGTCATTTCTGCAAGCTAACCCCTAAAAACCTAATTAAAATTAAACATCCAAAAAAACCTTTTGACCAACAACATCACATGCCTAAAATCTATCAATATTACATCATAATAGCAAACCCAAAACTATAAGATCTACAATAAACAACTCATATATCTTTCCCTTTTTTATCCTCTCATGCATTCCCATGGATTCAATCTAGGGTTATAATAATAAAACCATAGCTTTGATGCCACTTCTAAGGAAACTTGCAAGAAAGAATATAACTAATTCCACATAACCCATTATAGAGCTGAAATAATATGTACTTAAAATCTACATGCAGGAGAATAGACAACCTACCCACAAAAATTGTGACACAAGATATACCCTGGGAAACCCTCATTGAAGGAAAAGACCCAACTTTCAAAATCATCCATCACCATGTATTATTCACCAAAAACACAATTGTAGTACAACCATGGAAGCCTTCAAAGACATAGCCACAACCAAACAATCGATGTGAACAAGAATGAATTCACACATTGTATGACATGCTTCCAACCTTCATAAATGCTCCCTTGGCTAATCTATCAAGCCTTGTCTCGCTTGACCCTTCCCCCTTTTCCCTTCTTCTTCTCACACAACAACTACCCTTGTGGCTACTTATATACTAGTAAGTCCCACAAAACTACCATGTGCTAAAACCATGTTCTACCTAACCCATTGACCCTGCATTTAATATTAGAAATTTAATTCTTTTCCCCAATATTAAATAATTACATGAAATATTATCAAAATTTTACAATACAACTCATTGAAAGTATATCCAATGGGAATCTTTACATGTTGCATGTCCATCTAGGTACAACATCACATTATAAAGTAAAATATTACAATATAACAATATAATGCAATGTGTTAAACACCCATTATCTCAACAAATTAGACACTCTCTGTGCCCTAATGAGGATAGGAGGTTAGGACATGATTGGGGAATTATTTTACTTTTTGAGAATTTTTCTATCATAATGGTAAATATAGATGTCCATAGCCTCCTCATGTTTCACTTAGGCACATTCTAGAGAGAATGGTGATTGTAGAAATCTTTTTTGCAACTAATTATGGCAAACCGAGAGTATATGGGACATACATTCGAAAAGGGATCCTTTAGATGGAGAAATTTTAAAGTAGGAGATTTTTTATAGGAAAGGATGCAACAAAAGAATTAGATGAATTTGTGAGAGAATTATTATTTTCTTTAGCTCTTGCTCGGACATATGATCCTCATGACCTTGTTAGGCATTGCCCTAAAGAAGATGAGAAATTTCAACTTTCCTGGTAGCAAGCTCTATTGGTAGGGCAATGCAATCATGAATTTCCTAGAGATAGAGGAATGCAAAGATAGGACTTTAAAATGAAAAGAACTCATTAGAATTGAATAGGAGATGAAAAGAATAGATCCCTCCTTCAAAGGCTTCTATCATGAGGAGATGTATCTAGATGGATTCAATAAATGCCTAAATAATTATGAAGAAATAATGTATCAGGTGCCTCCTAAAATAAGAGATAGACTAGAGTCTAATGTCCCTAAGAAGGATGACATCATTGAAATTGATGATCATGAGGATAAACCAAAAAGTTCTACTTGGGCTCAATGTGTTAGGATGAAAAAATTTAGATTGAGATCCCAAACAAAGAAAGGGAGAGAGTTGTATATATAATGCCATGGGGGAATTCATACTTTGATGATATTAGGCATAATCTATTAATAAGGTAGGCAAGTTAGCATGAACTAATCCCTAATAAACTAGAGCTAGGTGCAAGAATGATAGATAAAAGGATCATCCAAGCTCAAGTATTTTTAAGGATGATGACTTCATCAATTTTGAGGTGTTCAAATATTTCCTATTTAAGATTAAATAGAGTGAACTCACTCTATGATTGCAACCAAGATACTCATGGGAAATAGTTGTAGAACGAGTGCAAAAATTGCTAGAATATGATCCAAATAGTGAGACCCTCACTATAGATTAAGCTAGAAAGTTGGTTAAAAAAAGTGGAATGTTGTTCCTCTTGGGATGGGAACTATTCTCATCTATGATGTTGGATCAGATTAGGAGACAAAGTACATCTATCTCATTTGAGGAGACTAACATTGTTGGAGAGTTATAGGGGTTTGGGTTTAATATTGACACAAAGATAATGACAATCTAGAGTGTGGACCCTAAATTTGACAAGCCAAATCTGATGGAAGTAAGAGACCCTCCCCAATGAAATTTTATATTTTGGAATGTGACTACTACATCAAGTGACTAGATGCACAACATGATGAACATAGTTTCACTCTTGTGTAACAAAATAAATGGATATACTAGAAGAACAACTATTTTAGGCATATACATATCCATTGAGACAAGAAAGATGTACGAGGAATAAATGAAGAAGACACATTCCATTGAGTAGTAGATGGCTGCCCTCAAAAATGAGATAAAAACATTAAGAAGTGTAACAAGTCCAATAATACAGGTAAAGGATTAAGAGACCTAAATAGATGTTGATGCATCAAATGTGGGTATGGATCAAAATATGGAGGTGGAAGATATGGAAGTAGGAAAAGAAGTAGAAGTTAGGACAATGGAGAGTATTCTCTCACACAAAATAAATGTCCTAAAATAGGCTTCCCAAAATTTTCACAACAATTACATTGCATTGTAGGGAGAAGAGTGTTAGTTTCTGAGGCATTATCCATTCTCTCTCCTTTGTTCACTAAGTAAGGCCCCTACATTCCATTTTTCTATAGTTTGGTCTAAATTTTAGCTTAGAGAAAAAAAATTTCGTAAGAAGATCATCATTTCGATAAGGAAGATTATAAACTAGGCAAAATATTTGAATGGCTTTTTTTCTAGAAAAATGCAATTAATAAATAATAAAATGATGATGCAAGGTAGGGGTAAATAACTAGGGCCAATGGCTCACCCAGCTATCCAAACCACCCTGCAAGAGTTAACACAATGTAAGAAAACACAAAGAACAACAACCAAAAGAGGAAGAAGGGTGAAATACATTTATTGATTCATCAAAATATCTTCATACATCTCCAACTATAAGGCCTTCTGGGTTATAGCCAAATACAAATACATTCACATTCAAATATCCAACAACAATTTTGCACTTTCTTTTTCTGCTTTACAATCCTCTTCCAAAAACTTCTTAACTCTAAGCCTAAACACTCTATATATACTTGCCAAAATGACTTACAAGCCATTCTAGAAAAATGCATAAGAGGAAGGCCAACCCAACAATGGTTTGGACACATCCGAAGAAAAGATCTTAACATAAATATATTGATCAAAATAAATCTCACAAGTCAACTCATAGAAATCATGTCCAAATGCTGACACTTAGAATAAATAGGAAAACTCAGCATGTAAAGAGTCACTCAGAATACACTAGATAACTCTACACATGAAGAATCACTTGGCATATGCTAGTTAACTTGGCACATGAAGAGTCACTTAGAATACATTCGGTAACTTAGCACAATTGGAACTCGGTAGCAACTAGAACTCGATAGCAATTGGCACTCGACAGCAATTGGAACTTGGTACCAACTAGAACTCAATAACAACTACAAACTAGAACTTGGTAATAACTAGAACTTGGTAGCAATTGGCACTTGACAATAGCTAGAACTCGATAGCAACTAGCACTCAGTAGTAACTAGAATTCGGTAGCAACTGGTAGAATGAACAAAAAGTGTAGGATTACAAGGAAACCCATGCTGCTCCAACATCAGACAACTAGAGTTGGAAGAAATGATTTTCTTGAATCATTGAGATGTCACAAAATGAGCTGAATCCAACTCAGATTGAGAAATCCATGAAACATCTTCAATAGGTATGTTCTTCCACTTCACCAAATATTCATAGTAATATTTTCCTCTTGTGCTCTTGCCAACTCTCTGATCCAATATATGTTCAACATCTTCAATTTGCTTCTTGGGATAATCATCTCATACAACAACTTCATCATCTCATTCATGATACTTATATAAATCAAAAAAATAAAATATAGGAGATATATCCATGTCATAAGGTAACTCAATTTCATAAGCATTACCACTATCAAACTTCTTCAAGATCTTACAAGGTTCCAAATTTATTCATCTTCAGCTTATTGTATGTTCCAATAAGAAATCTTCCTTTCTTCAAATGAACCATTACCTCATCACCAACTTTAAAATCATGATGTCTTCTAGACTTACCAACATTCTCCTTATACTTTTGATTACTTTGTTCCAACCTTAGCTTCACTTCCTTATGCAAAGACTCCATAAAATCAGAAAATTCTTCTCCTGTAGTGCTTCTCTTTTCTTCACCAGCAACATCTCTCAAATCTGATATACCTCTAGGCTTCATTCTAGTAATAATCTCAAAAGTTATTTTTCCTATACTCCTATTCACAAAATTATTATATGTAAATTCAGCTTGTGACAATACCATCTCCCCATTACTTGGCTTATCTCCTACCAAACATCTTAGAAAATTACCCAAGCTTCTATTCACAACCTCTATCTATCCATCTGTCTGTGGATGGAATGTAGAACTAAAATTCAACTTAGTACCCATCTTCTTCCACAAAGTCTTCCAAAAATAATCAACATACTTACTATATCTATCAGAAATAATACTTCTTGGTAATCCATGCAATCTCATGATCTCTTTAAAGAAAAGTTTAGCAACACACTCAACATTTGATGTCTTCTTACATGTTATGAAATGAGCCATCTTAGAAAATCTATCCACTAAAGAAAATATGGAATCATACCCGTTCACTATCTTAGGTAATCGAAGAACAAAATCCATATTGATATTACTCCAAGGTTTCTTAGGAACAGTAATAGGTGTATTCAAATAGGTATTTTGACTTACTCCTTTTGCAACTTGACAAACTCTACAACTCTTTACAAATTTATGAACATACTTATATATTTGTGGCCAATAATACTTCTCTTTTAGCAAACTCCATGTCTTATCCATTTCAAAATTTCCATCTAAATCACCACCATGCTTTTGCTTAATCACATTTAGCCTCATAGAACTTCTAGGAATACACAATTGAATGCCTTTGAACAAAATACCTTCTTGAATGAAATGCTCATCATACTTACCTATGTGATTTGTTAAATTTGGTGCTCTACACTCTCTCCATGCCTTAGAAAAAATAGGATCAATATTATACAACTCTTTCATTTCCTCAAAACCAATAACTTCAACCTTCATTTTAGTAAAAAAAGAACATCTTCTACTCAATGCATCAACAACTCTATTAGTAACTCCACTCTTATGCTTAGTAGAAAATGTAAAACTCTACAAGTACTCAACCCACTTCATATGTCTCTGATTCAATTTATGTTGACTTCCTAAGTATAAAGCTTTATGATCAGTACACAACACAAACTCCTTAGGAATCAAATAACATCTCCACTTCTTCAAGGCTTGAACAATAGCATAAAACTCTTGATCATACACATAATACTTTCTTTTAGCATCATTCAACTTTTCACTAAAGAAAGTAACGTGCTTACCTTCTTGACTTAATACAAATCCTATTGTATTACCACTTGCATCGCATTCAACTTGAAATACTTTGTTGAAATCAGGAAAATTCAATATAGGTGATTCAGCAATCATTTATTTCAAAGTCTCAAAACTCTTATCAACTCCATGTGTCCACTTGAATTCCTTTTTATCTCCTCTCATTGCCTCAGTCATAGCATTACAAATAGCACTAAAATTCTTTATAAACTTTCTATAAAAACTAGCCAAACCATGAAATGATCTTACTTCACCCATATTCTCAGGTGTAGGCCATTCCAAAATTGCTTTAACCTTCTTTGGATTCATCTTCAACCCATCAGCTGAAATCACAAATCCAAAATACACAATCTCCTCTTACATAAAAGAACACTTTTTTAGATTAACCAATAACTTGTCCTCTTTCAACCTTTGTAATACTTGTCTAATATGCTCAAGATTTTCTTCCTTATTCTTACTGAATATCAGAATATCATCCAAATAAATAATCAAAAATACACCCAAAAATCTCTTTAGAACTTCATTCATCTATCTCATGAAAGTACTAGGTGCATTAGTCAAACCAAAAGGCATAACCAACCATTCATACAAACCATCCTTTATCTTGAAAGTAGTTTTTCATTCATCACCTTCTCTAATTCTGATCTGATGATAGCCACTCTTCAAATAAATCTTGGTAAAATACTTTGCTCCACTCAAACAATCCATTATGTCATCCATCCTCGGCATAGGAAACCTATATTTCACTATTATCTCATTAATAGCTCTAGAATCAGTACACATTCTCCATTCTCCATTCTTTTTAGGTGCTAATACAAAAAGTACAACACATGGACTCAAGCTTTGTCTAATCAAACCTTTCTGCAACAACTCATGCACTTTTCTATTAAGTTCTTCATTCTCTGTAGGTGTCAATCTATATGGTGGTTTGTTCGGCAAACTAGCTCTAGGAATTAGATCCATACAATGACTTATGCTTCTTACTAGAGGTAAACCATCAAGAATATCATCAAAAACAATATCTTTATATTCCTTCAGCAATTTTGCAATTTCTACTATCATACCGACTTTTTCTTCTTGGTCATTACTACCAACACTCGGTCCTCTAGGAACTATAGCAAAACGTACTTGATTCTTCTTTACTTCTTTTTCAAATTGCTTTCTATTAACCATTCAAACTTTTATTGCAATACAATTGACCTCATCTAGACTTTCAATCAAATGCCACAATATTTTTTTCTTTTGATTTACGCAAAGAGTATATTGATTCAATCTTCCATCATGTACAACATATCTATCATATTGCCAAGGTCTACGCAACAAAATATGACAACAATCCATAGGCATAATATCACACAAAACTTCATCAAAGTAAGGTCCAATCTTGAACTTCACAAGGCATTTCTCACTTACCAACATCTTATGCTCATCTTTGATTCATGAAACATGATAGGGTTTAGGATGCTTGAACCTTTGTAATTGAAACTTTGTAACTAGCTCTTTTGATGCTTCAATGATCACTTTGCAACATTTTCCAACCATCTTACATCTTGTCTTGAAAAGATTTCTCCTTAAAACAAGTTCCTTATCACTTCCCTTATTACATAAGGTTCTTCTCACCATCAAATTTTCTCCAGCATTAGGTCCACTTGGTGAACCCTCATCATCTCCTTGAATCACAACATTTATGTTACATTGTCCACTTTCAGAGGATCTAGATTCAAAAGATCTATGTCCCTCTTTACCACATCTAGAATAATTACCATGAAATCCACCTCTAGAATAAGAATCACCTCTTCCTTAGTAAGAATTAGTACCTCCTTCGAAACAATAACCAATTTTATATTAGGTCTTGCCTTTGTCATCATTCTTCCATTCAAATTTGCCTTATGATGTACAAAATTATCAAGTCTTCCACCTTCACATAAGATCTACCCCTACATCTCTGAAATCTACCACCTCTACTTATTAGCCTTTGTTCATGCTTCTTTGTCAAGATCTCCTCAGCTTTCAAGGAATATTGATATGATTCTTCTACACTTTCCAACTTCACAAAACCTATTTCATCTTTAATTCTAGATCTCAATCCATTTATGTACCATGCAATTTTCTCAACATCATCATCCACATTTCTAGATTTGATGTCCAATCTATAGAATTCCTCTGTATACTCTTTCATAGTCATGTCCTCTTGTTTCAAATTTTGCATCTTTCTTAACAAGCTAACTTGGTAATCAGTGGGAAGGAATTTTTTCTTTACCTTGTTCACCATCTTTGGCCAAGTTTTGATCTTCTTCTTTTGTCTCTTTTGTCTATTAGTTTTCAAATGTTCCCACCATAATGATGCATGACCTTTCAGCCTAGTGACTACAATCTTCACCTTTCTATTATCAGGAGTATTTTCATACTCAAAGAACTTATCCATATTTGAGATCTAATCCAACAAAACATTGGTATCTAATTTTTCATCATAAGTAACAACTTCTACAATAAGCTTTGAATTTTCTCTGGACAACACTCACAATAATCTTTCCTCATCTTGATCTTCTTGAGTTCTAGATTATGGTTTGGTGTTGTTGCTTCATCATCACTTACATCATCAAAGTGTGCTCATCTCCTTTGTGCTATCTCCACAACATCTAATCTAGTTGCAATTCACCTCAACTGATCCAATATAGCATTATCAACATTTTTTTCTCTACCACAAACCATCTTTACAAATCAGGTTCCTATAAGATCATAACCCTTTACAAGTTATAGGTCAAATTCATAGATCTTCTACCCTACAACCAAATCCAAATCAGGGTTCTATATGATCCAATCTCCGCATGGAAACCCTAGCTTTGATACCACCTGACACATGGAAGGGGTAAATAACTAGGGCCAATGGCTCACCCAACTATCCAAACTTCCTTGCAAGACTCAACACAATGGAAGAAAACACAAAGAAGAACAACCAAAAGAGGAAGAATGGTGAAATACATTTATTGATTCATAAACATATCTTCATACATAGCTAGTTTTAAGGCCTTCTAAGTTATGTCCAAATAGAAATACATTCACATTCAAAGATCCAATAGCAATTTTGCACTTTCTCGTTCTACTCTGCAATCCTCTTCCAAAAGCTACTTAATTATAAGCCTAAACACTCTATTTATACTTTCCAAAATGGCTTATAGATCATTCTAGAATAATACATAAGAGGAAGGCTGACCCAAAAATGGTCTGAATACATCCCAAGAAAAGATCTTAACATAAACAACTTGATTGAAATAAATCTTGCAAGTTGGCTTGCTAAAATCATGTCCAAATGTTGATGCTAGGCATAAATAGGAAAACTCAGCACATGAAGGGTCACTTGACATACACTGGGTAACTCGGCACATGAAGAATCACTCAGCATACACTTGGTAACTCAACACATGAAGAGTCACTTGGCATACATTGGGTAACTTGACACAACTAGAACTCAGTAGCAACTAGCACTTGATAGCAATTGGAACTCGGTAGCAACTAGAACTCGTTAGTAACTAGAACTTAACAACTAGAAATTGGAACTCAGTAATAACTAGAACTTGGCAAAAATTGGCACTCGATAGTAACTAGAACTCGATAGCAACTAGCACTCGGCAGTAATTGGAATTCAGTAACAATTGGCAGAATGAACAAAATGTGTAGGATTACAAGGAAACCTAGGATGCTCCTGTATATGAGCAATGTTAGTATGCTAATAGAAACCAAATTTAAATAAAGCTTCTACAAACTAAACAAAATTCATAAACTTCAAGATAGAATAAGATGAGCTCTTAATTGAGAATATGAGCCATTAATGGGCTCTCTCAATGAGAAGCTCTCTTGTTGAGTAGCTTTGTCTAAATAGATAGGATGTATGCTCAAGCTTTATGCTTCAAAAAGGGCTTCAAATGGAGTTGGAATTTGGGTGTGAGTGTATGGTTTTGATGTAAAATGGCTTTTTAAAATGGCATTATGACTTTACTTCATGGATTGTGTTATTTTGCATGAGAGGAGAGCACATGGATTGTGCTTTCTTATAGCCAATTAGGGAGTGACACATGTCATAGGGTGAGAGGATGGAGGAAAGGGGAAGGATGAGTCAACAAAAGAGGCTCAAGGGATAAAATCTTCATAAAGAATCTCATAATAGCTTTTAAGAGCAATAAAAGGGCTCGGAAGAGTCATTTATGGCCTAGTGGGCTTCATAAAGTTTTATGGTTCAGATATTTTGAGGGAGATGAGAGCAATTTCGACTTGGGCTTGATTAGGAGGGTTTTAAGCTTGCTTAGGATTGTGCAAATGATTAGTGGATGGATTAGGATGGTTTAATATTAGCTTAGGGATAGGCAAGTGGATGGCATTTAATGAGGGTGGGTGAAGGAGGAGATATTTGTTAACTTTGGCTTGGGTTAATAAGTCTTAACCCATGTTTAGGGAATGTGACAAGGTTAGGAGGAGATTAGGATTAGGTTTAAAGACATCTTCTAGAAGAGTCTAGACTTTGGATGAGGATAAAGACTTTCTAGAATAGTCTAGAACTTCCTAGGATGAGGATGAAGACTTTCTAGAAGAGTCTAGAACTTCTTAGGATGAGGATGAAGACTTTCTAGAAGAGTCTAGAACTTCTTAGGATGAGGATAAATTAGATTTTTAGGAAATAAATAAAGTTTAATTTATTTCAAGGGTTTGGGTTGAGGACATATTTATTAAAACTTTTTAAATAAACATGAGGATTAATATTTAATCTTAATTAAATATTTTGAGTTGGGATTAGGGGTAGGAAATGATGGGATTAGCCTTTAATCAAAGTTAAAGAAGGATTAGAAGATTTTGGAAGAGGTTAGTGGTCTTAAGGAAATTGGCCAAATTTTGGGCAAAAAATAATTTTTTTATTTATTTTGGGTTTTTTGGTCAATTTATTAATTAAATAATTAATAAATAAGGAAATAATGTTTAAATAAGATTTAAACATTTTTGGGAGGTATTCCTTAATTAAATATTTTTAATTAAGATAAAGGGATTTAATGACATAAAAATAAATAAATAAATTAAATAATTAATTAATTAATTAATGATGATGTCATCAGGGACTTTTTTTTCAAAAAATAAAAATATTATTTTCTAAAGTATTTTAGGTGTCTACAGCTCCTACATCAAATGAATACCATTCCCAAAGGTACACTTAGTTTCATCTAGACAATTGTTGACAATGACAATAAACTAAAGGAGTGGCAAGAATGTTCATTTCTTAAGTCGGTCCATCTATAATGTATATGTATTTTTCCAAAAGATAGAATGAAAAGTTAATAGTTGCTCATTTAATTGAGTTTTCTTTTGATAGGAATTGGTATGGAATTGTATATTTTTCAAACATATTAATACAAAGATGTAGAAAGTTGGCTATATATTAAATTAGATCTTGTTTCTTCTTTATTATTATTTAATTCTTTAAGATTTAATGACAAAGTTTACTAAGTCTGAGTTGTAATTCATTTTGAATTATGTTTCAGTCTATATTTTTCCTATAATCTAATGAGTTATGTAAATGCTTGATGTGACTTGGAATAATTTTATGGTTTTCGTAGAAGATTTTGATATGCATGAGATCTAGAATTGTGTATTGATATTCTTACCACAAAGTGTTAAGATAGATCTGACTATTAAATGTAAAATTCTTGTGACAAGGCATTGGTTATCCATTAATGTTTATTTGATTTGGAATCTCTATATGGTATAACTCTATTATAAATCAATCCTTTTATGTTTTATTGTTGTAAATCTAAAAAGTAAGCCTATGCTTGATTCATGGATTTTTACAGTTTGATTGATTAGCCATTTATCATCTCTCTTACAGTCCTCCAATTAGAAGAAATTACAAAAATAACCTATTATACTAGAATTCATAGTAAGCTTTGCAAATTGCATAGAGAAGATGAATTCCTAGGTAAACCTACCTAAATTTTGTAGAGTTTAAAGTGTAGAAGACATCATAGAGTCTTGTCAGTTGGTCCTTTTATTCTGTTTCTCAAAATGCCCATTATGGTTTCTAGCTAACTCCTAGGTATTCTTATATTTTTAAAAGGTAGTTTAAATTTTGTCAAATCAAAAGTTAAAGATGTGTTGGGAGGACTATCATTCACATATATGAATGAATTTTAGTCTTCGGATTCTTTCTTGTATTTAATTTCATTGTTTTCTACATACTCATAAACTTTTACATTTGTACTTTCCACAACTTTGTTAGTGTTAGAGTTCAAACACTTATAAGCTTTTCTCTTAGTGGAATAACCTAGAAATATGTGTTCATCACTTTTTGCATCAGGTTTTCTATTTCTATTATCTTTTCGTACATAACATATACTTTCAAAAATGTTGAAATACTTTGCATTAGGAGCATAAACATGCCATAATTCAAAAGGTGTAGCCTTTGTACCTTTCTTGACTCATACTCTATTTAGACTATAAACAACTATAATTATAATTTCTATTCAATATTTATGTTATACATTCTTCTCCATCACGAGTGTTCTAGAACAATATATGATTGGTTATTTCTCTTTTCATCTACTCCATTTTGAAGGGTTCTTGGTGCTATCATCTATATTTTGATTCCTCTATCATTACAAAATATGTTGAACTCATTTGAAATGAATTCACCACCTATATCAAATCTAAAGCAGTTGAAACTCTTTCTCGTCTCTTTTTGTACTTTGTCCAAATACAACTTAAATAACCAAAAAACATCTATTTTTTCTTTAATAACCATCATAGTCATCATTCTAGTGTAGTAATCAACAAAAAGAATGAAATTTTTTTCCTCACAATAGATTTGAACACCAATAGGCCCATATAATTTTGTATGCACAAATTCTAAAATATCATGAGATGAATATGTGTTGCTCTTGAAACTAGACTTTGTTATTTTTCCCAATTGACATTGTTTACACATGGAATTATGAGGTTTCTTAAGTTTAGGAAAACCTTTTACTCTTCTCATCTTACTAATGCTAATCAAATTGTAAAAATTTACATGACATAACCTCTTATTCCATAACCAAATATCTTCATATTGTGCAAACAAAGATGTCTCATTAGATAAGTCTAGGTAAAACAAGAGACCTTATACTTGATCACCACTTCCAATCAAATCATCATCAACATCAAATATCTTTTATTTTTTGTGATGGAATTCAAATCTCTAACCTAATTTTTTCAATTATGAGACACTCAATAGATTATAGTTAAGTCCTTCAACCCAATACACATTGTCACATTTGATCTTATCAGTTAGTTGTAATGATTTTTTACTTTTTATAAGACATGGTCCATCATTACCAAATTTAACACACCTACCCTTATATGGTCCAATTTTCTCAAATTTACTTCTATCGCTAATCATGTGATTAGATTAACGACTATCTATTATCCATCTATCACTTTTATTCACATAAGAGATTAATGTAGTTTTCTCATCTTCACTAGAATTTTCTTTCATAGGAACATAAACTACTTCTTCATCATTATTTTAAGATTTAGTATCAATTTATTCTTCAAAAATATAATAAGATTTCTTACCTTTATCTTTTTAGTCCTTGTTTTTCTTGTTGCCTCTGTCATCTCTTCTCCCTTTGTACGTGCTTTCCTTTATCACATCCGTGTCTTCTCTAATTAGGACATCTTGCAGAAATATGACCAACTTTGTTACATAAAAAATAGAGTATAGGAAGTTTACCTTTACATATTCATTTAACTCTTGAAATTATTCTAGCCTTTAGTACTTCAAGTTCATCAATTTCATCATTAGAAGTGACTCTATAACTCTTTACATGTTTTCCTTTTCCTTTCTTGCTAAGAACTAGTTGTGACTCACAAGAAGATTCAACAGTACTAGGAGTGTAGTTAGATCAAAATTACACATCTCAAATAACCAACCAATCTCACCTTTTAGAGTTAGGGTACTACCTTGAGTACATCTTAGTTCTTGTATTGTAGAGACCCTAATAACATAAAGGAAGTAGGGTTCTCAACATCTTACTTATAAATATTTTATCCTCAATCTTTCCACTAGCACATCTAATAGCATTAACAAGCTCTTTGATTATTTCATAGTACTAAATGTGTTGGAAATGAAGACTGTAACTGCAAGGGGAGGGGTGAATTAGTTACAACAAAAATTATTCACTTTCTATAGATGTCAACTAAAAATTTTCACTAGTAATTAAGTACTTTCCTACTTGGTTATAACTTAGAAATTACTATCACTCTATTAACAAAGAAATCTTGTGAATATTAATCTATTTTAGTTTATAGTAACCTAGTTGTAGAAACATAAAGCATAAATTAAATAACATGAACATAGATGACTCCAAGATTCAATGTGGAAACCCAATTTGAGAAAACCACCATGAAAATAGTTACAATATTTTTCACTCTTCTAAAGAGAGCCTTGTTAGGAGCCAACCATATTAAAGGTTACAAACCATATTGTTAAGTATGACCATGTTAGAGGATATAGACCATCCTATTAGGAGTGGCCTAGTTAGAGGTCTTCAAACACTTCAATCTTGAAATGTCACCTTGTTAGAGGATTTACAATATAACTATTAAGTCAACTATGTTAAGATATTTCTTTACTCCTACAATTGTAAGACAAAATTTGACCTAATTTGTGAAGCAACTATTTTTGTAGCTTTAGATATCTATTATGGCTTTAACTCTGGATCCTTACTAATCAAATGTTCTTTGTAGCTTATCTTTGACACTTTCCTTCTCTTCTTTTTCCTTTTCTCGTATATCAATCTTATTCTATTATTGTGCTTATTCATGCTATCCTCACAACTTGACCTTTCTTATATATAATAAGCTAGGACAAGTCAACTTGAATACCATTATAAATAATCAATAATCATTCAAATAGCCAACTTCAATTAATTAATTATTAAATAATTATCTTTTTGTGTCACTTAATTAATACTAAGATTGAACACTCAATTAATACCATGAGTCTTTTGATGCCTGACCACTCAGTTAATACTACAAGTAGGATATCCTTCATCAACTGACTACTTGGTTAACACTAATAGTTATTCTTTATCCAACAAATCAGTCAATATTGAAATATGCAAGGTTAATACTATAAACTCTTCATTGTTTGGTTAATACTACCATTTGTGTAACATTAATGTCAACATACAATTGAAGAATTATTTCCAAGAAACTCCCTCTTTTCCACTGATGACAACACAAAAATTCAACATAAGCTGATAGAAGTATGTTCAATTTAGTAATATCCTTAGTTTTATTCTTATTATCATCCATACCAAATCCTTGTGTGATTTTTCTTGGATTTGTGTCAGCTGCATCTGAATGAATTCTCCTGCTTATATTTGTCAACACTCTGTTGTGGACTACTATCATTTTCTCCATCTTTTCTATAGATTCCATCACCTAAATATCTTTTGTTAATCTCAGATTGGTTTTGAAATATGAGTGAGAATATAATTTAGTCATTTACTTAGTTCATATCAAACAAGTAATCCATGTCAAGCATAAGTTTCCAGATAGTATATGTCGAGGGTGAGATATATAGCATGTGTCAAATAACTAGTCACTGTTAAGTCATTTAGATACCAAGTGATTAGTGAATGCCGATTCATTCAAAGGTTGAGTTAGAATATTGAAGAGATGTGGATGTTGAGCATCAGACACTTCAAGTGGCAAGTAAATAGTTTTGGACATAGTTGTTTGTAATTGCACAAACTTCTATGTAAACCATTTTTAACTAACTTCAGGATTGTTTTGTGATTCGAAATGATAAGGATGAATATTTATTGAGGATCCCTATGTAGTACATGTAGCCAAACAAATAAAAGGAAGGATTAAGTGGCAATATGGGTGACTCACAATAGTTGATTCATACCTAACCCTACATTACCTAGGTCTTCTTAAGGAGGAAAAAAACTAAACCTTTTATGAATGTGGAAAGAGAAAAGAAAGAAGTTTGCATGTGCAAATAGAGAATTAATGATGACTAATGAGTTTTGAATTAAGATACATTCCATAATCAGTTAGAGGTGAACAAAAGAAAGAAATTAGAGGAAATAAGAGATGCATCTAATTAGTGAGGATCAAGTACACATCAGGAAAGAGGTGATCTATTATGTAGTAGAAGAGTGCTAACAAGAACATCATTGTTGAGATATTCTAATAGGTGAATTAGTTAAAACTCTTAATAGAGTAGTCTTAGCAGGATATTGTAAATCCTTTAATAGGGTTCTTACTTCATTGTAAGTTAAAGTCCTCTTACTAGGAACACCTCTAATAGGGTTTTGAAATCCTTTAACAAAGTAAGATCTAACAATCTTGTAAGCCTTTAACTAGGCATGCCTTGCATAGTGTAGATCATGTTTCATGATCAAACATTGTAACCTTCATTTGATACACTTTATTACTCTAGTAGTGGATATGTGTGGGTGTTGTCCCCACCCTATTTTTACCTTCTCATTCAAGGATTTATGTATAACCAAATATCTTGTGTCATACATGTGTTGAATGCTATTTTTCTTCATATTATAGATGACTATGTTTAGCTAACTATTGGAGTTTATGTGAAAATTATGAGATGGATGTTTGATGAATGAATTTATGGTTAAATTTTTGAAGGAATTATTCAGCCCACCTCTTAGTGTTTACTTTCCCTATTGTATTTCCAACAATTGGTATTAGAGCATTAGTTCTCTAGAAAGGAAAGCTTTGTATCTTTGAGGAAAGATCTTAGAGATGGAAGTCTGCAACTTGGGAAAGACTATTGAGAACTAGAAGATTGAAATACAACTTTCCCTACATCATTTGAATGAAGAAAGAGATGAGTGGGTGACCGCAAGAAGTTGGGTCACAATTTTGTGGAAGTCAAATATGCAAAATTGTACTTCTCAAAAATGGGTACCTGATTTTGTTAGAATCAGGTACCCATTTTTAAATTCATGCTTTGGGCACCTGACCCAAGCTACAATTTAAAAATTGGGTACCCAATTTGTTTGAAATCGGGTACCTAATTTTTAAAGTGTTATTTTGGAATTACAAATTGGATGCCTGATTCATGAGAGATGAGCAGGAATTTGGAATCACTGCACGTTTTGCATCAGTTTTTTCCTTGGGGAAAGGCATGGCATAGGCTTGGTCCCACCAAGCCATGCTTTTTTGAACCTTTTTTTTCTAAGACACTTAATCGACAATTTCAGAGATTGCCTTAATTTTTATAGGTTCATCCTCATTGAATTTTTTGATGAAACAAAAACCCATTATAGGACTTATTGTTGTGAGTTCAAATATGTAAATTTTATAGTGTTATTAGTTTATTTTCTATTTTTCTATCATTTATTAATCAAAACTATATCTTAAATGTTAAAAAGTGAGATTCACTAAAACTTTAATAACTTTTTCATTTTATAATTTTTCTTAAATTAATTTATATCTCATCAATATACATATAATTATTTTGATGTTAACAAAAAAAAATTTGAAAAAAGTAAATTTTTGATCAAATTATGGTGTTCGTACACGAGAGGTTTTAAAATTTTTCTTTATAGTCAATTAATAATTAATAATAATAAAATTATTCAATGAAAAATTATCGAAAAATATTTTCATCAATCTTAGGTGTATTTGGTAACTCCCTTTAAAAGGATTTATGAAAACTCATTTATTTGTGTCAAATTTTGTTGTTAGTACACGAGCATGGTATGGTCTTGAAACAGGCATTTTGAAAAAGTGGTTTTTAAAGATCCATACTATAAAAAAAAATCTATCATATGAGTACACAAATAAATTACATATTCAAAAAGTAGATTCTGAACACTAAAATTTGTATTTCTAAAGTTTTTTTATGTTCAATCTCTATATGCCTCAAATTTTGACATCAATTGACACATTTTTTCAAAAACAGGAAAAACACTTCCGCTTTTTGGACCCAACTTCTTGCACTTACCCGAGTTAAAGTGATCATTGAAGAGAATAGAAGAGATGGCTATTGAAGAGAATGACACACATTACCTAGAGATTGACACTATTAGATTATTTGTAGATGGAAACACAAGTGAATTCAATGCAACAGTTGTAAATATGATGGAAAATAATGGCGCCCTAACTTAAGAGGTTAGAAATCTCAAGATAGAACAAGAAGTCTAATTAGTATGACTATGTGAGGTGACCAAGCAGAAAAAGAAAGCTAAATAAAACAAAGTAGTGATTGAAGATGACAAAAGAATACTGATCAATGGATTGGAAGAGAAGCCATTAGAGGTGAATAGGATTTCTTACATGCAACTAGAAACATTGAATCAAATGATGATCGCAAATCATGAATTGAATGGAAAAGATATTGAAATCACAACATTGAAGTTGTAGAATGAACAACTAAGAAATGATCTAAAAAGACAAAAAGAATTTGATGAAAGTTTCAATAGACCTAGTGAAGCCATCAAGTACTTTGAATAATTGGTGAGATACCCTAGATCCAATAGTGATACTACTAGATTGGGTTACACCAATATTGAAGGAGATTCATCTAAAAGTGGTGAACAAAGCAGAAACAATGGTAAGAACTACAAACCTATGGGTAAAAGCAAAAACCTGTGTCACCCTTTGTGGTATCCTTAGGTGTTTTGGCTAGAAGGCTTTTGGCTGGAACTGTTTCGATCGAAAAGGTTATGACCAAACAAACATAGTGGTTTCACGCGCCTATGTGGCACGTACCATTTTGGCTGAAACCCTTTCGGCCGAAACGGTTATGGCCGAAACCCCAAGCCACAATAAAACCACCGTAAACCTCTTGCAGCTATCATTTTCACTATTATGGTTCCTAGATTTCTAGAGAGCGAGTCAAGTGTTTCAGTCGTAACTGGTTAGTGGCTTTTTCCTCCCCACTTTTCAATAGTTTTTTTTACTTGTTTTTTGATTAATAGATGCTAATTATACTTAAAGTAGTTTTTTTTTACCTATTTTGTGAGTGAAATACTTAAAATTGTTTATTTTTTAATATGTTTAAATTATTTAAATTATTTTAGATTGTTTTAGAATGGTAATTAAATTAATTTGTTAGCAAAAATGTAGTTAAACATGAGATAAAAAAGTAGAAAACATTAGTTAAAAGTGTAGAAAAACATTATGTTAAAATATAGAAAAATATTAGGTTAAAATATAGAAAAAAATTATGTTAAAATGTCAAAAAAAATAGTTTAAAAATATAGAAAAACATAAGGTAAAAATATAGAAAAACATTAGTAAAAAATGTAGCAAACCTTTAGGGGACATTGTTCAGTTTCTCACATAACCTGATGGATCTAGAGGTGAAACAATAATATCTTATGGTGAAATTAATTTTGATATTAAATACACCTTCTAACATAACCATATATTAACTACAATCATAACCCATACCACATTCTAACCATAACATAGGCCCTCTACTAACCAAATGAACCACACTTAGATATTGATGATGTTCATTTTAACAACTAGTTATTGTTAGGTAATAATGAGTCTTACATTACCAAACAACACATTAAGAACAGTTAAATGATATGTTTTTAGGTATGTTATCCATGCATCTATGTCTTAAGGGGATAGAGGAGTCATAATAGGTCATGCTATTTTTTATAGGTTCTAATAAGTCTTAATATGTATTATTAGGATATAATAGGTCTTATTAGGTAATGATGATTCTTACATTACCAAATGACACATAATGACCTCATGATACATTTCTAGGTATTTTTATCCATATATATGTTAAGGGAACCTAGGGACTCCTACTAGGTCATTACATCTATTATAGGTTCTAATAGGTATTCATATGTTTACTAGCACATAATAGGTATTGTCAGGTAATAATGAGTCTTACATTACCAAACAACACATTAAGATCACTTATGTTGCATTTTTCAATACATTATCCATACATGTGTGTCTTAAGGGGACATAGGAGTCATAATAGGTCATACTATTTTTTATAAGTTCTAATAAGTCTTAATATGTATTATTAGGATAAAATTGGTCTTATTAGGTAATGATGATTCTTACATTACCAAATGACACATAACGACCTCTTATTATACATTTCTAGGTATTTTTATCCATATATATGTTAAGGGGACCTAGGGGCTCCTACTAGGTCATTATGTCTGTTATAGGTTCTAATAGGTATTCATATGTTTACTAGCACATACTAGGTGTAGAACAAGATTTAGTATGAAAAGAACATTAACAATAAGAGAAACATTCACAAACTAAAACGAAATTCACATATATGCTTAGACAAAGAAAACAAACAAGAGATGCAAACCTCAAAGGATGAAGCACTTCATTGCTTTCTTGATTTTGTAGATGTGTCCTTTGATGTGGATGTATGCTCAAGATGCTCAAAGCTGCTTCAATGGAGGTGGGTAATGGAAAATTGGTAGCTTTGTGAGCTCTCAATTTGGCATTATAAGGGTAAGATTGATGACTTTGATTCTCAAAATAGCATGGTAACTTTAGCTCAAAGATTGTTGATAAAATGGCTTGGGATGGGATTCAATTTATAGGCCAAGGGGTAGAGGGATGGAGGGCTTGGATGCAAGGATGGGGAGATGGTTAAGGAGGGCTAAGATGCACTCAAAGGGGAGCACATGGATTGTGCTTGTTTAGCACCAATGGGAAGGTGACACTTGTCACAAGGAGGATGAGTGTGAGAGGGTAGGGTAAAGGGTTGGTTAAAGGCATGATGAGTGGGGTTGAGTATGCAAGAGGGATGTAAGAGGAATGAGTGTGGAAGAGGGAAGAGTGTGGAAGATGGATGTAAGAGTCATGAGTGGGCTTGTAAGAGTCTTTTATGGTTTGTAAGAGCACTCATGACTTGGTGGTTGGGTTTTTTGAAGGGGGACTTTGGTTTGGTTTAGGAAAGTCTTAAACTTGTTTAGGGAATGTGACAACATTAGGGGGTGGATTAGGCTTGGGTTTAGGATTAGATTAGGGATGTTAGAGATGTGCAAGTGGATGGCATTAATGAGGGTGGGTGAGTTAGTGGCTAAGCTAGGTTAGTATGGGTGGATGGGGTGGATTAGGCTAAATGGAGGATTAGACATAGGTTAGGAGTTTTTAGATTTGAGGATTTTATTTATCAAATAGATTTATTTAATAAATGGGGATTTTTGGAATTAGATAGAAGAATAGGATTTAATTGATAAATAATAGGTTATTTGATTTATCAATTAGGACTATAGATGATTAATTAAATTAATCAGCTAGGGGATGGCAAAAAATTAATTAAATAAGAATTTAATTAATGATGCCTTTAGAGATAACTAAATAGGATTACCAAAGTGGTGTAATCAAATTTAGGTGTCTACACTAGGTATTGTCAGGTAATAATGAGTCTTACATTACCAAAGAACACATTAAGACCACTTATGTCAACTGCATTTTTTAGTACGTTATTCATACATGTGTGTCTTAAGGGGACATAGGAGTCGTAATAGGTCATACTATATTTTATAGGTTCTAATAAGTCTTAATATGTAATATTAGGATATAATAGGTCTTATTAGGTAATGATGATTCTTACATTACCAAATGACACATAACGAACTCTACATTTCTAGGTATTTTTATCCATATATATGTTAAGGGGACCTAGGGACTCCTAGTAGGTCATTACGTTTGTTATAGGCTGTAATAGGTATTCATATGTTTACTAGCACATAACAGACTGACCTTACTATCAACCTTAATAAAACTATATCCCATTTACTTTATTAACATTCTTAACTCTAATTCAAACTACTAAATTAAGTCATGAGTTCTAAATTGTAAACTAACATTTGCTAAATAAACTCATTTACTTATCTAGTAACAAATTTTCCTATCCCTATGTCCTAACTCTCATCTACACTCCCCATAATCATCAAAGCATTTACATCAAAATCTAGAATTTAGTCAAGAATTATATTTTTTTATTGCATGTATACATGTGTACACTTAGTTATCATTTAATCAAGATATTTTATTTTATTTTTATTGCATATACACGTACATGTACGAATATTTAGTTTTCACATTTGCATGAGCACGTTACAATGTACATTAGATATGGTCTCTAAGATAATTTTTTTAAAAATACATATGTATGTTACATGATTGAATTTAGCACCATACATTTAATTTTGTGTATTTATATGTACATGTGTTTCAAATTAAATTTAACTTTTAATTATTTTAATTTAAATACACTTGTATGTTTATATTTGTATATATATGCATGTGTAGATCTCTAGATATTTATCACTCTTGTAGCTTCACATTCATATCCTCATATTTATTTTCATATATACATTATGGCATCCAATTATGGGGATCATGCTCCTGCATCCTTAGGGGATGCCAGTGTTCATGGTGGGGGTTAGAGTGCTGAGTTTGGTATAGCACATAGATCGACCTCCTCCACTCATGATAGACAATAGTTATTTAGAGATACAATTGCAAGATTATCTCGTGCTATGCAGGTTTTGGATACCTCACTTTCCTCTTCTACCACCCTCCCTAATAGGGAGAAGGTCATAGCGATGCAAGAGGAGTTATTTTGTATGATTCAGATAATTGAATCATACAACCCTTTTGATGATATAAGCATTGAGACATTTTATTCTTCTTTATCCCACAGTGTCACTGGCACTGTGAAGTACACATAGACTGACACTGAGGTTTCCATCGGCATGGTGAAATCCATGTTTCCATCTTATACAGATCTTCGTAGAGTCAGAGGCTACTCTGCAACGAAGTGTACTGATCCACTCGTCACACCATTGATGTATCCTCATTGGTTGGATACTCATCATAGATGGCCACAAAAGGATGAGTTCCCTCTATATTTTTGCAAACAATTGTTTGCAGAATTTCATTTACACTATGATGTTTACTATACAAATTATCTAGGGCATGTTGGGAAAGGTCAGAGGAGACTTTCTGATAGATTTAGACCCACGAACACTCCTGTACCCATTACCAAATGGGCAATGGTGGGTCCAAACCTTTTGGTTATGCCGAGAGGTCCATAGATGGCTGCTGCAGGTGAGAGTGTTCCTGATGACACAATTAGGACATAGATTTTTTTGAGCATCATCACTGTCACCACACAGTTACACAAGATTTCTTCTGATATATGTGGTAGATATATGCTATGGTCTTGAGGTATCACTCCCACAACTACATCATCTAGCACACCTGTTGATGATGATTATGGAGTTGTAGACATACATTCTCCTATAGACATCTTTGCAGTCTTAGAGGTGGATGATTGCATCATTTGGCATCATATTTAGCATCTAATATTTTAGATGCATATCAAGCATTATCTACATTCTCAAGGATTCCACATTGTGACATGAGCTCTCAGATTAGTCATATTTTGTCACGTACAACAGTCCCAGAGAATTCACAGAGGTAGGAGTACATTCATGCACCTTCTACTGCTCCTACTGCTACAGAGGCCCAGGCTACAGCACCAGCCCTAGCTACTCAAGACCCTACAACACCCCCCCTACTTAGGATTTCAGTGCTAGATAGCCTGGTCTATTTACTTCCATGCTTTTAGATCAGGCCCGCACTATTGACTTGGATGCTGATACTATTTTTTCATGACATGACTCAGATATCAGTCAGATTGGCAGAGCATTACATAATGCTATGGTAAATATCTCTATATGTTTAGATTTATTTTTATTATAGTAAATAATATGTCTATATGTTTAAATTAATGTATATGTGTGTGTTTGTGTTTGTGTTATAGGGTTTGAGTGATAGTATGTTATGTTTTGCTGATCTGCAGACACCGACAAATGCTACACGTTGTGAGTCCCAGGTATGTTACAATTTAAATAAATATATTTATTTGATTTATATACATGTAGATCTTGATATAATTTTTCTATACACATAATTAAATGGTTCAAGTTATCATTTGACACAGGGTTCAGATGTAGCTAATAGACCCTTTTGGGGACAAGGCCCAGGATCAGGAGGGGGGATGTAGCTAATTAGATCATATGTGTCCTTTTATTTTATTACAGACATGTTATGTATAGATACATATTTATATGGATAGTTTGATGTTTTATATGTTATTTCCATATGCATACATTTTATATCTAGACACTTTGATGTCTTATATGTTATTTTCAGATGCATGGTTTATATGGACACTTTGATGTTTTCTATGTTATTTTTAGATACGTGTTCATATCATGGACACTAAATGATGTTTTATATGTTATTTTCGGATACATGTTTATATGGAGATTTTGATGTTTTATATATATTATTTCCAGACATTTGATACATGATCTATTTTTATACATTTGATATGGGTACATTATATTCTCCAGATATATGCACATGTATGTTATTGATCTTTTAATGTACACATCTACTTTATTAATCTTTTGATGTCTTCATCTTTTATGTAACTTATGTATGTGTTATGCACATGTTTCTATATGTTATTCATCTTAATGCCTTATATTCATGTTTTCAATATTCAAGTTTACATGTATATGTATAGTTATTCATCTTAATGCCTTAATCTAAGTGTAATTAACTATATAATTTTAATGGTTGATGTACATAAGAATATAACATATACATGTACATAAGAACATATAAAGACTATAATCACCTAGAAAGAATGCATGAACTATAACATTTAATTAATAAAAGTTAATATACATATGTATATGTTTTCAATATTCATGTTTATACATACATGTTACTATTTTTAATGCCTTAATTTAAGTTTAATTAACTATACTTAATGACATGTCTTAATATAAGTATAATTAAGTTCTATATATTTAATCTGAGTATAATTAACTATATTTAATGACATGTCTTAACTAACTATATAATTAACTATATTTAGTCTAATTATATTTAATGTAGATCATGTATTAACTATATTTAATGACATGCCTTAATTAACTATAATTAACTAAATTTAATCTAATTATATTTAATGTCTTAATAATTAACTCTATTTAATGACATGTCTTAATTAACTGTATCTAATCTAACTATAATTAACTATATTTAATGGCATACATTCTTAATTAACTATAATTAACAACATTTAATTAATAAAATATAATTTATGTAATATGTAACATAGTTCATATAACATATACATGTAAGAACATATAAAGAGTATGACCTAAAGAATGCATGTTACAACATTTAATTAGTAAAAGTTAATACATGCAAGAACATAGTGATTATATACAAACATAAAGAATGTATCAGATAAGAACATATAAAGATTATATGTACATAAATACATAACAACATTAACAATCATATGTAAGAAAACATAAACAATGTACATATAAATACATACAAATACTAAAGGGGTTTTCTTAAGGGGAGGTCCTAAGAGACCTGGTCATAAATGAGATATCCATGTCGAATTTAAATAAAAATAACAATACATGTCTAATTTTGCATATCCAAGATAAATGATCCAATGTACAAAAATTTATAAAACAAATATCCTATCAATATTAAATATGAAAGTATAAGAGCTATACAGGCATAACTCAACTAGAGCTCTACAATAAGTACATAGGTAAACTAGAGCTCCATAAGCAATGTATTGTTAGGATCCTCTCTACTTTTTATTATCTCTAAAAGTTTTTCATGTTCTTCAATAGGAAATTTCCACTTTTGATTTCCACGATGTAATTTTCTTTGTACTGCTTCAAATTGTAATTCGGTTTCTATAACATGGTTACTATAGTGTAAAACCTTTTCTGTAGGCTTGTATTCAATAAAATCAATACCACTATCAATTACCCTTGTTTGTTGATAATATGTTCCTTCAATAACAATTAATCCAATTGGATATGACTGTTGATCAGCATCTATAGTTCCTTCTAGCAACTTGTGTTTTTATTTTGTGCATCTTAAAAGATAATAGTCCACATTTTCTGCATTATCTGGTAAGGATTGAACTGCAAAATATCTCCTGCATGTATATAAAAATATAGATTAATATAGATTAATTTTAAAACAAATATACATGTATATTAATTTATGTATATTTATATATGCACACAAACTTGCCATAACTAAATCAGAAATGCGCTCATAATTAGTTGAATATACAGGATCATGAATGCCAATGTCAATGTCAACATCTTCAAAAGGAGGCTTTCTAACTATCTCCTTCAAATCGCAATGTGAAACATATCCATTCCCAATATTTTCACATGCACTCACTTGATTTTCCTTAATGCAGTCATCACAAAAACATGTTTTCTCTCTTACTTTAATTACTAGAGGTTTATGGTTTCCTGTAGTCATCACTTGATGTAAACTTCTAATTCTAGGAATCATTTGACAATTGTAAGGATTAGATCAATCTATATCTATTACAAATACAAAAAATAATTTTCATATTTCAAAATAAATATTTAATTAAAAACTCAACTTGATTTGAAAAATACATTAAAAATAAATATAACTTAGTTCACCTTTCACCTCCCGAAAGTAATGCTTATTGTATTCAGTATCTTGAGAAGCAAAATGAACTTTGCACCATTCAAAAATTTGATTTGCGCTCTCTATCCTATTCCCTATATGTACATACAATATGCATGTATATATAAAATTTAAAATATATGCTACTAGAGTATTAAACATGCACATTTTTAAAATGCATATATTTACTTGCAAGTTCATGTTGTCGAAGCACACATTTTATACATGCTCTTGTTCCATTATGCTCCCCTTTTTCGTGTTCACTTTCAAAGAAATTCCATAAAAACCTAACATTGGTTCTAGCATGTTGCATTGCTAACCAATTAAATGCTTTTGTAGATTTGAATTGTCCTGTGAACATGAAACATGATAAGTATCTACAATTATCTATGTACATATATCAAATAGAAATAGACATGTCCAAATAAATATAAGTTAAAATAAAGTTAAATAAATGTGTAACTATTTTGTGTATACTAACCTGCACATCCATCAAACCAAATCCAATGCTCTGAAACATTTATTCCATGATTTTTGAGATCTTCATAGAACATTGCAAAACAATGAGCCACATAACTCCTGTCATGAACTCTATCATCACTAATATAGAAATGAACCTCTTTGATGATGATGCGTTCATTTTCATCCAATCTTTGTATCCAATCCACCTCAAATTGTGCATGTCTATAGGTCACTTGCACAAATATTGCAACTTGTTCAGAATGATAATATTGGTTTTGGAGCTCTGTATGAGGTGCAAATGTATAATTCTTAGAAAAATCTACAACTGAAAGTATACAACTAGGCGGAAAATTTTTTTTGGAATCACGAAACTGTTTAGCTTGCCATCGTGCACCATGACAATGTTGGATATGTGGATATATCAATGGATAGAACTTGGCCATGAACTCATCATACTGCAATTCACTCTCTTTCAATACAATTTTTTTGTATTCATCTCCTCTATTATTTTGGTATGTCTCATATTCATATCTCATCCATGAAATTGGTGTGGATTCATTAACATTCTCAACTTGCATAATTTCAAAAAATTTGTGTAAATCTGCACAATCTTCACACTGATTTTTCATGCATTGCACTTTGAATTCATCTGAATCTTCTAATTTATCACAGAATATGGACCTCACAAATTGTGTTGTACTACTAGGGATGACCAAATTAGGATAAGTACTCCCATAACTTTTTTAAATGTTTGCAAGTGTAGACCAAATTCAACATGATTTCTACAACAACAAGTTTTACGCATCTTATTTATGCGTACAAAGGAAGGACGTAAACTCTCTAATATTCTCTAACATATTTTGACATTTGAAAATTCTTGTTTGAATGCTTCAAATAATTCACTTTGAGTTATATCTATGAAATGCTTTGGATGTTCAATTTTGGCCCCTATTTCTTGATCTTTAATTTGTATAGTATCATGCCTGTTGGAAGAAACACAAGAATGTGTGGTCCAAAATTCAATAACTTGTCTTTTTACTTCTTTAGAAATCCTATCTTTTTGAGGAACTCTACAAATATTCGCCTAGTTATTCTCAATGTTATCATCTAGCATATTTCTCCTCTTGATGTATCTCTGCACAATTCTTCTAGACATATGTAGTACATCAAAAATTGCACGTACTTATTTTCTGTGTCAATTTTCTACTAGATATAGTAGTCATCAATGCTCTGCGTGCATTACTCAAATCACCTCCTCGAGTTGTGTTGTCAATTTTGTTATAAGCATTTTGCAAGTTTTCAACTATTGTTTTATTAATATTATGGGCATGGCTTTTCCTATTATCAACACCCAACAATTCTAAAACAGGTCTCATATCTTTTCTCCTAAATAACTTGACAAATAATTGTGCCTATCCAAATATACTTTTATCCTTTAAATATTCATCCCACATGTTCTGACAATGCTTTCTGATAGCGTTATCATTTATCATATCATTAGATGGAATTTGGTTAAGAAGTAGTTCTTCATCCAAAGCCATCAAATTTTTTATGCTTTCTAATTTGTCTCTATCAATAGAATTGCCAATTTCTTCCTCTTCATTACTTTTATTTTCTACATGAATCTCATCTTGTTCAGGAATTTTAGTAGGTTGGTTTTGATTGTGTTTCTTATGGCCTTTCATTTTGTCATCTCTTTTTCTATCATATTTCCTTGATCTTTTCCTTTTACTACCCATTGAATATTTCAATCTATAGAAACAAAAATAAATAAATTTAGATTTCACTAGATATCAGATAATGGTTCAATATATAATACATAAAAATAAAAATAATTAGACAAGAAAAAAATCACCTTCAAAATATTCGATCCTTTGCAATATTGATTAAATCCGTAGAACAGTTGTTGAAAATTGCTTCAAAATTAATTTTCTTTTGAAAGCCCTCTTCCAATTTTCACTGTCCCTATATATTTAATTTTTTTTAAAAGAAATTTTTTCTTTTTATATCAAACAGTGACATTAACCGCCGGCGGTTTATTCTGCCAATAGGGGTTTTGACCGAAACTATTTCGGCTAGAACAGTTCTGACTGAAACTGTTCCAGGCGAAACAGTCTATGTGGCATCCTATGTGGCAGCCAAACAAGCAAAAATCAGAACTTTTGTAAACATCTCACTTTGAAGGCCAATTTGACCTATTAAATTGATTTTTTTTTTAAAACTAAAAATATACTTTTGTAGTTCTCAGAGTCACGATTATGAATAATATGTTATAATTTGAAAATATCACAAGTAGGTATCTTAAGATTCAAGAAGATGTCTATTAAAAAATAAGAAAAAAATAGTAAATCATGTTAAAAAATTAAATTTTTTTTATGCTGCACTAGAGGAGAGAGTCTTCTTCAAGAATATGTAATTTTTTTTAATAAAATATGTAGATTTGATGGAAAAAGTTTGATGGGAGAAAAAAATTGTCAATTTATAATAACTTTGACTTTGACCAGTGATAACTTCAAAAATATTAGCCAAATTTCAATTTTTCTTTTTTGGTGCACTAGGTATACATGTTAACTCCACCATATTCCAAAATCAAACCAAAATATGAACATTTGCATATATTTGTTTGATGGGAAAAAAACTCTATATTTTTAGTATTTTTAAAGAAATTAAAAAATACACGTGAAAAATTCAAAAATAAATAAAATTTTAACTCAATTTTTTAAAAAAAATTATAGACATAAACTTCATCCAATTTTACACATTTTTTTAGTTTACATCATCTTCAAATTCTAAGCACAAATGCCACTTTTATTTCGTTAAAGTTGAAGACTTTAAATTCTGATATCACTTCTCCTTTATAAAATGTGACATAGGTTTGTGCTTTTACCCCTACTTGTCATAATTATAGTAAGATAGGTCACACAAAAAATGTTTGAAGGATCAAGACTACAAATTAGAAACCCAAGTAGAGGTTCATGGGTCAATACCACAAGTGCAATAAGAAAGGACAGTAAGCACATGATTGTAAGACCAAGACATCAAGCACACAAAGATTATAGTTGTGTAAGCACTAAGCATTTATTGTGAATTTTTAAGGGCTATATGGTCAATTTTTAACTCATTTGCAAAGATTCAAATTTGGAGAGAGCATGAAGAGCTTAAGGTGAATTGGAAAGAAGGATTCAAGAATTTACAAACTAAATTCAATCACTACTTGACATTGTTCATCAGATTTGAGAAGGTATTTATTGTGTGTCGAGTTATGCTATTTGAATTTTTACAAACCCTAGTTAGTTGTAATGATGTCTAGTTCTTTTTTTGCTATGGTTAAGGAAGAAAATGAAGTTTTGAATGTTCAATTGATATGTAATGAGATGAAACAACCACATTTTTGGGTAATTCATGATATTGCATATAAAGAAACCCGTTTGGTGCATTATCGATGATGCCACCACATTTTTTGATGATACAAGATGTAAGGTGTTGTTAAACTTGTAAGGTTGGAAGCATTGAAGATATGGAGTTAAGAGATATTTATGTAAGATTGTGTGAGAAAGGTTTATTGAAAGAAGAATACAAGGTTGTAGAGAGAAAAGGGTTAACTCATGCCCTAGATTTTCTAAACATGTTCAAAATAGAATGGATTAAGATTATTCTTAGTAGAATTCATGACAACTTTTTATGGTTTGAGGATGACCCTATAAAAATCACAAAGATGATCATTAATAGAGTGACATGGTATCCAACCCTAGATAGACCTAAGACAATGATGAGTGATGCAAATGAGGCAATTGAAAAGAATATAGGGGCACCATAGAACAAGAGAGGAATGACAATAGACACAATTTTTAATCCCTTAATTGCATTTATAGTGACAATTATTGCACATAAGTTCTTTTAGTCCATCAGGTTAAATAATGCACCATGTATGGCTATGGATTTGGGTTACAAGATAGGTAAGAAATACCACTCTTATGACCTTGCCAAGTTACAACTCCAATAATTATCTAAGAGCTTGGGAGCCAAAAGGAAAACAAAAAGCACACAATAAAAATTTGGTTCAATACTTTTTTGTATATTTTTCTATATGTAGAACACTTTTCCCACATTTGGGAAAGTATCTTGGAAGACTAATAGATCCATTGTAGTGTAGATTGGTGAATTTATAGAATAACTTGGAGATAATATTGAGTCTTTTATGACTAGATACTTTGAAGACTTTAAGAATTCAATGAAACAAAGATAGAGGGCTCCAATATCACTAGTAGAGAAGCATTTTAATGATGTTTATTTTCTAGTTGACATTGATTTTGTATATGCACAAGTTTTTGTTCCAAGGGTGAGATGAATCAAACCATTTCCTTATGAAATTAATGTTGATGAGGTATTTACAACCATCACTACTTTACTAAGCTACTAATTTTGGAAACTATGATGTGGCAAAGTCAAAGATCACAATGGATTTAAAGGTAACTTCAATGTTGAGGAAACATCATAAGTTTGTGAAGAAGCCCAAAGAATAATTTGGTAAAGAGGCAAAAGGAGATGAAGAAGAAGAAGAAGATAATGAAGATGATGAAGATGCACCTACCCATGCACCACTTGCTCTCACTCAAGGTCAACGTGAAGACCAAGGAGAAGAAGAAGCAAAAAATGATGAAGGTGTCAAGGGAGAAGAAGTCAATGAAGCACCTATTTCCATGGAATAAAGAAGAGGCTAGAAAAGAATCCAACAACAAGAAAACCTAAAATGGTTGTGAAACCAATGAATATAGTTCCTGTTACTAGGGCTAGCATGAGAGCTACTTCAAAGGAGACTCAAGTGGTTTAGAATCCTAAAGGCAAGAGAGCTACTATAACTACACAAGGAGATGAACCTAAGCAAAAGAAAAGAAGGAAGTACACTGCCCCAACCAAATCAAATGAGAAGAGGAAAAAGTCTGATGATATTAGCCAATTAAAAGTGGTAAGTCATAGCCCCTCTTTTGATTTGGAAAACTTGTGTGAAAACATTAAGAATAATGTTGATTTAAGTGGATTTACACATGTTGAGTTTGATTTACTTGGGAAGATATAAATGAATAAAGTACAAGAATACATATATGTCATGATGGAAATTTTTAGGAAGACTCCAATTAAGATTTCTAAATCTCTACCCAAGAGCCTACAAGATAGAGTTGAGAAAAGATGGCAATATAATCTTACAACTAAAAGAAATATTAGAGAGACTAAACTTGCAAGAGTGGTGCCAGAGTTGAACAAATGTGAAATGAAAAAGGATATTAATAAGTATAAGGGAAGATTTTCTCCAAAGTATCAAGTCTTCAATATCCTACAGAACAAAATTGAAGGGGTTGTTTAGCAAAGCACACATGTATAGAAGGTGATCTATGGACTGACAACACAAAAAGGCTATTGTGGAAGCACCTAAGAAAGTAGGTGAAGATAAAGAAGACAAAGATGTAGTTGAAGAAAAAAATGATGAATCTATGATTGAAGTACATGGTGAAGGAACTATAGAGGCAAAAATTGAGGATGAGCAACAAAAATACCAAAATGTACTAGTAGTAAAATTGTTGAGTGCTAGTGTTCAAGCAAATATATTAAAGGATAAGGATGTATCTAACACCACCATCCAGAAAATCAATCCCTTCATAGAGAGAGGATGTTTAGATGATACTAACTAACTCCACCACTGAGGCACAATTATGAAATCATCTAGTGTTGGTGAGTGTGGATGATATTGAGAATGTTGAATTGGCATTTGCAGGGGAGAAAAATAAAGCATTATCAAATGACCCCTATCAATCTATAGAGGTGAAAACTACCATGCATATGGTAGTATACCATAGGAAGGACATCATGCCTTCACATATCAGCACTAAGGTATTTGCAATTACAATAATTGAAAAAGAGAGGACAAAAGTTCAAACAAGTCAAGAAGCCATCCTTGTACCTACATCACAAACAAAAGGTGGAGAAGAGATCAAAGAGAAGGAGAAGTGTAAGAATTTGGCTTAGGCCAGAATTCACCCAAAAACTAAAGAACTCAACACAAGCACATAGTAGACCAAAATAGATAGAGTATGATCATAATGACAATATTCATTCAATATGATAGCTTGAGAGTACACTAGGAGTGCCTATATATAAAGGCTTCAAGAGAGCTTCTAGAATGCATAGAAATTAGCAACATGATAAGTCATACAACTAGGCACATGTCCACCAGATATGGGTTATCCTCCATTAAGCACAAAATTAAGTGCAATGATGTGAGGATAAGCCTACAATGGTGTAGCATGCAAATCAGTGGTGTAGAAAACATGTGCTAAATAAGAAGTGTGAATAACTATGTTGTCAACATGACAACTCAATGAATGATGTGAACTCCTATGTTGTAGGCACCATGTGCATAATTAGAGTTGCATACATCTATGAGAGTACAAAAAAATCTAATTATGTCACCTAAATAAATAATAAAATAATGTAAAATAATTAAACAATGCATTAACCTAAGTAAACTTAAGTAAGTGTAATAAGTAAATACTTATTTATACCAACAAGAAGGATAGGACTGAAGATTCATTCTTGACTACAAAGATAGATGAAGTAATAGAAATATAGGCACTAGTTATAGTACTAGACACTACTACTCCTACTCCTAGTCAAGCACTTCACAAGCCAAGTATTGAAGCTACACTATTGCAAGCATCAAGGTCAAGTCTGAGCACATCTAAGGTTGATGAGGTGACATCCTATGGTGCCATTAACTTGGATGAGGTGATTGAGTTACCAAATTATGATAGTATAACAAACAAAATAGAGAAGATGAGCATATTGCAGGATGCTCTGGTATGAAGGAAATGTCAAGAACTACTTAGAAGGGAGCATAGGTAGAAACAAGCACTTCATGACATCAAGGACATATTTCTTGATGCATTCAACCTCCCTACACCTGATGAAGCCAAGAAAATAATTGGGTAGTTGGAAAATATTGTAGAGAAAATCAATGATGAAGACCTAGATGCTAATGTAAAATTATTGGAATGGTATGTGAACAAATTTCAAACCAAAGTGGATGAACATATATCTAGTATCATTGCACTACACTAGGTTCAGTTAGCAAAAAAGATTGAGGGTGTAAAGAAAGTATTAGAGAATATTTTCTCTCTATACACCAAGTTGTGTGATATAACTTTGTTCACACAAGAAGTGCATCAACATATTGACACTCTACAAGGAGATATAAAGCAAAAAAGCACTACTCTACCCAATTCTCCAATACAGAGTCAAAAACACTCCAAGAATTTTTTGAACTCCCAAGGTTGGTTAACAACATTTTAAGCTCAAGATTCTAACATTTGGGCTACACTGATTAGTATCTAGTCCATGTTGACCCTACACATGGAGATATTATACCAAGAACTAGCCTTTATAGAAATAGTGATGAAGAAATATCCTCATATGTCTACGCATGAAGGCCTAATTCACCTTTCTGCCATGTTATCTATCCAAATCAAATAAGTGGAAGTAGGATGTGATAACTAGGATGCAACTCTAAAGATAATACTTGAGGTATATAAAACTTTATTGGAAAAACACACTATACAAGTACAACCCATGACATAAGTGTCCAAAGGGTGAGAATAAATGAAGGGATAGAATGAAGAAAGGTGGAGAATGCATGAAAGGAGACATAAGTTTTAGGGTGGATCAAATGGAAATAGAGTTAACATAGAAAATCTACTCAACATGAGTATTTAGTTTCATAATCATAATAGAATTATCAACTCAGGTGGCATTATTGAATTTTGAGGTATGACTGATGAGTCATAAGTTTTGCAAAATTTTGAAGTTTTGAAATTTTCTATGTAAGACAAATACTAAATAGATATTATCTGAGTTATGCTTGAAGAGTTAAGGATATTCATGCATGACCAAGTATTTTTCCACTCATGTCAAATGGGGAGATTGTTAATCTCAATATTTTTTGAAATACGAGTGGAAATATGTCATTTACTTAGTTTAGGCTGAACAAGTAATGTATGCCAAGCATATGTTGGTAGATAGTATACATTGAGCAAGAGATATATAGTATGTGCCAAGTATCTAGTGAGTGTCTAATCACTCAAATGCCAAGCAAATAGTAAGTCATGAGTCATTTAGATGCTGAGTGATCAGTAGATTCCAAGTCATTCAAAGGTTGAGTTACAACATTGAAGAGATAGTGGGTGTCAAGCTTTAGATACTCCAAGTGCTAAGTAAATAGTTTTGGACATAGTTGTTTGTAATGGCACAAACTTCTATGTAAACCATTGTGAGCCAACTTAAGGATTGTTTTGTGATTCTAGATGATTAGAAAAAATCTTTATTGAGGATTTCTATGTATCAAATCTAGCCAATTATAAAAAGGGAAGGATCAATTGACAATATGGGTGAATCACAATCATTGATTCATACCTAACCCTAAGTCACCTAGGTCTTATTAAGGAGGACACAACCTAAAATTCTTATGAATGTGGAAGGATAAAAGAGAGAAGTTTACATGGATAAAAAGAGAATTCATGGTGACTAAGGAGTTGTGAATATAGATACATTGCAAAACTAGTTAGAGGAGAATAGAAGAAAGGATTTAGAGGAAAAAAGAGATACATCTGATTTGTGAGGATCAAGTACACATCAGGAAAGAGGTGATTTGTTATCTAATAACATAGTGCTAAGTGCATGATCATTGCTAAGACATTCTAATAGGTAAATTACTTAAATATTTTAACAAAGTAGTCTTAACAGGTTGTTGTAAATCCTTTAACAGGGTAAGATATAAAACACTTGTAAGCCTTTAATAGGGAAAACCTTTCACAGGGTATATCATGTTTCATGATCAAACATTGTAACTTTCATTGGATACACTTTATTTATATAGTAGTGGAGATTTGTGTGTGTCATCCCCACCCTAGTTTTACCTTCTCATTGGAGGGTTTGTAGGTAACCAAATATCTTGTGTCATACATTTGTTGAGTTTTATTTACTTTCATACTATGGTTGAATATGTTTAGCTAGCTATTTTAGTTTACATGCAAATTGTGAGATGAATGTGTGGTGAATGAATTTATGGTTAAATTTTTAAAGAACTGATTCACCACCCACCCACCCCTTTGAGTTTACTTTCCCTATTGTATTTCCAACAGCTTCTAAGATACAAATCTCTCTCTTTCACTTCGACATAAAAATTTTCTTGTTGACACTAAACTCTCCCTCTTTGACATCAAATGCCAAAGGATACAAGCTTTGAAGTTGTTATGTATGTTTTGGACTGATTCATATGTAGTATGCTTTGTATTTCCCACCTAAAGTTTGATAATCTACATCAACTTGATATATCTTCAATGGAACTTGGTTGATGTCTCACTATATTTTTCTTTAGTGGGCATCAAATAGGGGAATAACCTCTAGTTTACCTCTTAAATATGTAAATGCAAACTTAGGTAAAGACTTTGTAAATATGTCTAAGTTATCTACTCCTTTGTTTTCACATATTCCAATCTCATCTCTTTGTCTTGAACCAATTCCCTTAAGAAATGATACTTGGTTTCAATGGGTTTTTCGTTTGTGTGCATCACAAGATTTTTGGATATATTGATTTCCCTTGCATTATCATAGTAGATAGCTATTGGTTCCTTGATTTCCTCTTTCACTCTTGATCATTTTGTCTTGATCCATATTATGTTGGAAAAATTGACTGTTGTAGTAACACACTCTACCTTTGATGTTGATTGAGAAATACAATTCTACTTCTTTCTTGTCCAAGATATTCATCTCTTTCCAAGGAAGAATGATCCTCCACTAGTGCTTTACCTATCATCAATGCTTCCTACCCAATCTACATCAATAATGGTTCTTAACTCAAGATTTCCTCCTTTCTTATACTATAAACCATATTTTTATGTCCCTTTTAGGTACCTCAGAATTCCTTTTATTGCCATCATGTGATTTTCTTTTGGATTACTAGAAAACCTTACACCTATGCCAACTACCCATGTAATGTCAGGTCTGGTGTGAACTGCATAATGAAGTTTCCCAATTATTGATCTATAGGTAGTCTGATTTTCCTCCTTTGAATCATCATTTTTTGAGAGTTTATGACCAGTAGACATATGTATTCCAACTAGATTGGAATCTTCCTTCCAAATGCTTTCAATATTTCCTAGATGTAATTTGATTGAGTTATAAATATGTCATCCTTCATTTGATAAACTTTTAGATCCACAAAGAATTTAATCTCTCCAAACATAAACATTCCAAATTGTTTCCTCATTTCACAAGAAAATGACTTACCTAACATCTCATGTCCTCCAAATATGATATCATCTACAAATATTTTTGCAAGCAATATATTGTCCTGTGGTCCTTCCTTAATATACAAATTACTATTATCATTTATGTTTTCAAAACTAATTCTTACCAGATATCCATTTCGCCTTACATACCATGCTCTAGGAGCTTGATTTAGTACATAAAAAACTTTGTGAAGTTTACATACAATGTCTCTTTTTCTTGGATCAATGAAACCTTTATGTTGTTCAATGTAGACTTCTTCTTCAAGAAATCCATTCAAGAAAGTTGAATTAACATCCATTTGATATACTTTGAATCCTTTTGTGCTTCATATGCTAGAAGTATTTTGATTCCTTCAAGTCTTACAACAAGGGAAAATGTTTTGACATAGTCAAACCTTCTTCTTGGGCATAACCTTTTCATACAAGTCTCTCATTGTTCATTGTTACTTCTCTTTTCCCATTTAACTTATTTCAAAATATTCATTTTGTACCAATCAAATTATTATCCTTAGGTCTAGGTACAAGAGACTAGGTTTTATTATTTTCTATTTTCTCATTTTCTTCATTCATTGCCTCTATCCAACCTTCATTTTCTAATGCATCTTTTATAGATCTAGGTTAAAATTCATGAAGGAAACATGTGCCTTTCAAATTTTTCCTTGTTAGTATGCCTTTGTCTCTCCTCCAATTACTTTTTTAGGTGCATGATGTCTTCTAACATATTTTGAAAGTCTTGGATCTTTCTTTCTTGACTATGAACCTGATTCTCCATGATCTTCTATCCTTTTCTTAGGCTTCTCTGGATGATCTAGCTATAACTTGGATTCTATTTCCCATGACTTGGATTGCATTATCTATGGTTGCAACTCAAATTGAATATTCTATGACTCAAGTGCCTTTTTTTATTACTCATGTTGTATTGCCAATGACTTGCTAGATTCACTTTGTTTATAATTGACATCAAATATTTGTGGTAAAGTCTTAGGTTTCTCCTCATAGTAAATAAACTTTCTATAGTCTTCTCACTCCTCGAAGCTATGTTCTTCACTTCTTTATGTGAACTCATTAATCTTTAGATGTGCACTTTCTATGTCTTTATGACTAGAAAGATTCAAACATTTGTATGCCTTACTTTTATTGGAGTAACCTAAGAATATACTTTCATCACTTTTTGCATCAAGTTTTCATTTCCTTATATCTTTCAAGATATATCATTTTCTTCGAAATACTCTAAGATAACAAATATTAGGCTTGTGCCCATACCATAATTGATAAGGTGTTTTATTGGTACCTTTATTTAGTTGAATTTGGTTAAGTGTATGAACTGTTGTGCTGTTTTCTTCTCTCTAGTATTTTGGTGCAACACTATTTTTAGTCATTAGTATTCTTGCACATTCTATGATGGGTCTATTTCTTCTTTTTGCTATTCCATTTTTCTTTTGTGTTCCAGGTGCTGATACATGTATTTTTATTCCTATTTCATTATAGAACTCATTGAATACATTTGACATGAATGTACCTCCTCTATCAGATATGAGGGATTTCATTTTTTTCCTTGTTTCTTTGTCAACTCTAGCCAAATAGAATTTGAAATTTTGAAAAGCATGAGATTTATCTTTCAAAAATATTCCAGTCATCATTGTAGAATAATCATCAACAAATATAATAAAGTATACATCTCAACAATATCTTTGTATACCTTCTATTCCACAAAGATCTATATGAACTAGTTCTAGAACTTTTTTAGAATTATAGGACTTACTTCTAAAACTTCTTTTACTCATCTTTCTAGTTTGACATTGTTTTCACATGTCCAACTCATTTTTCTTTAGATAAGGTATGTATCTTACACTTTTTTTCTTTCTTATGGTAACTAGGTTATCAAATTTAACATGACACATCCTTTTGTGCCATAGCCAACATTCATCTATTTAAGCTAATAAATATGTACTTTTAGTAAGATCTAGGTAAAAAAAGTTATCTTTTGTCTAATTTTCAGTCCCAACTACATTTTCTTTTCCATCCAATAGTTTAGTTTTTCCATTTATGAATTCTACCTTGTATCCTATATTGTTCATTTGTGCTACATTGAGTAGATTATGTTTTAATCCTTCAACCTAGTATACATTTTCACATTTGATAGCTTTAGTTAATGCTATGATTCCTTTTCCTTTAACATAACAAGCTTCATTGTTTGAAAATATAACACTCTCACCATCAAAGTCTTCTAAATGTTCAAACTTAGTTTTTTCACTAGTCATGTGATGAGAATAATCACTATCGATGATCCATGTATCATTTTTGCTAACATGAGAAATAAGTTCCATCTTTTCATTCTCCTCATTTTTAGATTCAACATTAACAAAAATTTAAACTACTTCTTATTTCATTATCTTCACTATAAATATCTTTAGCAATGTAATAAGATTTATTACCTTTGTCTTTGTAGTCCTTATAGGTCTTCAAGACTTTCTTCCCTTTGAACCTGATGTTCCTTTTCTCATCTATATCTTCTTTGTTTGGACATCTTGTAGCAATATGACCAACCTCTTCACATAAGAAACAAATAAATGGAATTTTTCCTCAAAATTTTCCTTTCCCTTTTAATAGTCTTTTCCCAATTGGGGCTTCAATGACTTCGACTTCTTCATCTAAATCATATTTTTCTTCACTATCAACCTATTTTCCTTTTGAGTTTCTTCCCTTTTTTCCGAGGGTTAGTTTGGCTTTGAATGCAGACTCAAGGTTACTAGAGGTTATTTTATTTTTATGACTGCATCTCATTTCTTGAATTACTAAAACTCTAATTGCATAAATAAGAAGAAGAGTTCTTAGTACCTTGTTGACCACTATCTTGTCATTTATGTCTCCTCTTATAGCTTTGACTACACTCACTTTCTTTGATTCTTTTACTGTATTTGACAAAGTTCTCACCTTCTTTCATTTTCATTCAACCAAACATGCCTTTAAAAATTTCTACCTTGGCTCTTTGAATATTTTTATCACCTCCATAGTCACTCTGAAGTTTTTCCCACATTTCAAATGAAGGACAATCTTTAATCTCATCAAATTTAGAATAGTTGAGAAAATAAGCTATATCAATCATCATTTTATTGTGATCATTTGCCTCTTTCATTTGTTCCACATTCATAGGTATAGGTAGTGGCAAGTATTTCTTTTCCAAGTAGAATAGACCAATATCACTAATGCTTGATAGGTGCAACTTCATTAACTCCTTCCATGTTGAAAAGTTGTTTGAAGTTTGAGAATCTCCATTCTATATGACATCTTGATCTTTAACTTAGGTCCATGAAAACTTTCTTGCAAGCACCAAAATCTTTGATACCAATTTTTGGAAATGAAGAGTGTAATTGAGAGGGGAGGGGTGAATCAGTTACCAAAAAAACAATTCCCTTTTCCTATATGTCAAATCAAACTTTTCACTAATAATGCAATATTTTCCAACTTGGTTATAATTAAGATATTATTGTCACTTAGTTAACAAAGAAATCTTGTGAATATTAATCAATTAAAACCTTTAGTAACTTATTTGTAGAAACATAAAGCATGAATTAAATAACATGAACATAGATGACACCAAGATTTAACGTGGAAACCCAATTTGGGGAAACCATCATGCAAATAGTTACAATATTTTTCACTCTTCAGAAGTAAGCCCTATTAGGAGCCAACCTTATTAAAGGTTACAAAACATACTACTACGTATGGCCTTGTTAGAGGATTTATATCACCCTATTAGGAGTGGCCTTGTTAAAGGTCTTCAAACACTATCTTTCAAGATTCAAATATATCTTCTAGTTTTAACACTAGATTGTTACTAATTAGATGTTCTTTGTAGCTAATCTTCAAAATTTTCCTTCTCTATTTTTTCCTTTGCTCACATATCAATCTTATTCTTTTATTCCACTTATTCATTCTATCCTAATAACTTGGCATTTCTTATACATCATAAGCTAGGACAAGTTAGCTTCAATGCCCTTTAGAATAATCAAGAATCATTCATATAATCGACCTCACTCAATTGATTATTAGACAATTACATTATGTTGTTACTTAGTCAATATTGATATTGAACACTAAGTTATTACTATGAGTCCTTTGATTCTCGACCAATTAATTAATAGTATATGAAGGATATCCTTCATTAACAAGCTACTTGGTTAACACTGAAAGTTATTCTTTATTTGATTGCTCAGTAAATATTGAAATATGTAAGGTAAATATAGAAAAATCTTCATTATTCAGTTAATACTAACATTTGTGTAACATCAATGAAAAAATACAATTGAATATTCCTTTCCAACAAAACTACATTCTCACCTTTTTTTATCCTCATTTCATCAAATTTATTTATCAAGCTTTCTAATTTTTCTCTCATCACATTATCATCTCCTCGATATATGGTCTTTAATTTATCCTATATTTCCTTTAAATTCTTACAATCTTTTATTTCATCAAATTCAACATAGCTTAGGGTAGAAGCAATCTCTAACATTTCCTATTTGTGTTCCTACTTCTCTTTAAGTTATTAAGTAGTCAAAAGGACTATTTTTATGTCCACATATACATTGTCCACAAAATCTAGTGCAACATCATCAATCCTAGGTAGGCGTAGCCTCATCAATCTTTTCCATGCAGGCAAGTTCTCTTTGTTGAGCATTTGCACCTCATTTATGTACATCATGATCTTTACCTTTGAGTACTTTCCAACTTTTCTCTATAAGCACCAATTCTCTAATACCAAATGGTTAGAATATTTAGAATAACTGAGAGGGGGGAGGTGAATCAGTTATCAAGGTCTAGATGTACCAATTGAACAACTTTAGATCTTAACATTCCATAGCCCAATCTCTATAGTCAACTTTCAATAACCTCAACTAGCAGTTCACTATACTAAATATAATAGACTCGTAGAATGTAAACATTAATAGTAAAACATCACATTTAACATTCACAAAAACTTTGACACTAGAATTTAATGTGGAGACCCAATATGGGAAAAACCACAAGTAATGTGTCACCATCTTTTACACTTTTGAAGTGAGTTATGTTCAGAGCCAACCTTGTTAAGTTTACAAAACACACTATTAAATGTGACCTTGTTAAAGAATTTAATTACCATGCTAGGAGTTCCCTTGTTAGAGGACTTTAGATCATTAAATTAGAATTCCACCTTGATTAAAAGATTTAAATATGATTTTTAGCTCAACCTTGATTAAGGATTTCAAATTATACTAATGTAATTTTCAAAAGTAACAACAGGTTTTGATCTATCAAGTAAAACTCACTTTGCATATACAAATCTCAGTTTGACTCTCAAGTTGCTTCACTATATGTCCCTTATTGTCATAGGATTCATTTATTCTCTTGGAAACCATGTAAGAAATAAATTTTCACCTCCACTCAATTCATCTTAGCCTTCTACTTAAATTTTCTAGTCAATAACATTAACAACTTCTCCAATGTTTTCTCTCTCTCTCTCTCTCTCTCTCTCTCTCTCTCTCTCTCTCTCTCTCTCTCTCTCTCTCTCTCTCTCTCTCTCAAAATTCTTCCTTGTACCTCCTTAAATAGATATTGCTGATATTTTTTTTCTTAAACTATTGGAAATATAGAGAAGGCTAGGTTACTAAGAGGGGGAGGTGGGGTGAGGGTGGGGGTGAATCAGGAACAAATAAACTTTAACTTCAATTCACCAATCAAACTAATATGATATTATCTTTAATCTTTGTGTATTATGATGGATGGTTATATCTATTTGATGGATGATTTTACTTATTGTATTGTATCTTGTTTGATGGATCCCAAAGGGATGATGTAATCTATTTTATAAATGTATATTCTTTTAGCCTTTCATAACTTGTTACATGTACAGTGGATGATTGTGCTTTCCAAATTAATGCCAAGTGGCATTCAAAATAAATGTATATTATTTAAATGGATTTTAACTTGTAGTTATTCTTTCATGTGGATGTGTTATTTATTGGACTTTTTATTTTTTAAATGTGAATATGATTCAACATCTTGGGATTTTTAAGGAATGTAATTTGTTATATTCACTTATGTATTATTGTATGTCATTGCTTCCACTATTTATAATTGTTGTTATATGTTATCTTTCAAAAAATATGTTTGGAAAACTTAGTAAACTTTAGGTTAATTCCTTTGGATGCCTTGGTAGGGCATTACATTTGGTATCAAAGCCCAAGTTCTACATTGGGAGCTCTAGGCATATTGGAACGATAGTAGTTGTTAACTAGTTGAACTAAAATGAAATTTAAACTGCTATGTATATCTTTTTCAAACAGAAAACTTGAATTAGTTGAACTACAATAGAACTTAAACTATTAGTCTTATATTCTCAAACTTGGCCACTTAAACTTCAAAACTAAAATATGCTTAAACCTAAACTAGGGAAAACTAAAAATAGAACTTATACTATTTTCAAAACTTGTGTCTTTTATGTATTCTTTGTAATAGTATGTTTTATGGTTATTATAGCATCTTGCATCTTGGATATTATTGTAGGATGGTATTTGGGATGAGATCTTTAGTTAGAGGTCATAACCTAGGCCATGGTAGAGGTTGTGGATAAGGAAAAAATATCAATGTACATGAGTCTATCCATGAAGGCCTTAATCAAGAAGAGGGTAGGGAAGAGCATGTCAATGAGCATCAGGGAGAAAACCATAGAGAGCAGTAGGCTGACTTAGAGGAGGTTGACTTGAGGAAAATAATGAAGACCATCATGGATCACCTACCTCCTCCTCAGGGTGTTTATCAGGATGGAGCACTAAACAAAATATGAGCATAGACCTAGGTCTAGGAGCCCTAAGAGGGACCAGTAGAGATCAGTTGTAACTGACTAGATGAAGGATCTTCAAAGGTCCAAGGTCAAATCCTTTAATGGGTTGGGTTTAGGTCATGTAGCCAAGTAGTGTCTTATTTCTCTTGATCAGTTTTTTGTCATTTAGAACTTTGACACTAATGTTAAAGAGAGGTTTTCTATCACCAACTTGGAACTCTTTGGAGCCACATGGTGAAGTATCAAAGAGAAGATAATGGGTATAAACATGAACAATGTGACATGGGAGTTATTCATGGAATTTTTTTTTGATTGATTCCTACAAGAGGAATGGAACCAATAGAGAGTAGATGAATTCCACAACCTAAGATAGTTCACTATGACCATAACAGAGTATGAGCACAAATTCTATGAGCTAATGACCTATATGGGAATTTGAGATAACCATTCATAGTTGGAAAAACATTTCATCATAGGGTTGAAGAACCATCTAGTAGGGGGTGTTAAGGTATTTAAACCTAAAACCCTCAAAGATGTGGTACATCAAGCCATACTTGTAGAGTAGAGAGTTAACCTTGGACATGGAAGTTTTGTGGGAGCACCTACAGTATCATGATCTAAGGGTAACTATAGCTCAAGTGAGAGTATGAAACCTCCTTTTCATAAAGGGAATTAGAACCAACAAAAACCTCAAAAATAATAGCAATAGAAGGGATCATACCATTAGGAATAAAGTGATGGTGGTGGTTCTAACTCTAAGAACTATTGCAATGCACAATGCAATAGGAGAAATCATAACACTCAAACTATGTAGAGCAACCAATCTTTTACTATTAGGAATAGCCACTAGTAGCCTAATGCATCTCCAATAGTGAGGTGATATGGTAGTGGAATAGGATGTTATTCTTGTGGATAGTTTGGACACATTATAGCCCATTACCCACAATGTGTATCTCACTATTCATGTTTTAGGCTAGCAGCATCTGAGTCCACAGTTGGAGATGCAGGTAGAGCTCACAAGGTATTTGTGGCAATGGATCACTGTTAGGTAGATCATCAAAGGACCATGGTTGAGACTATGGGAGCTATCTGAGTTACAACTCTCTCTTTATTGTTTGATTCAGGTGTCACTAGATCTTTTATTTTAGCATCCTTAGTTTCTAAATGTAAGTAGGAAGCGGTTAAGAAAGATTTGGGTTGGCAAGTGGAACTAGGCTCAGGTGCTAGGGTTTCCAAAAAATTTATAGTACAGAAGTGTGAACTAAACTTAAGAGGGTTTGTGACATTAGTTAACCTTAAGGTCATTCCTCTTAGCTCTTGTTGAGCTATCATTTTGCATGATCCTTAATGATAGGAATCCTTTCAAACTCCTCTCTTAAAAAGCTAATCTAAGGATTAACTCCAAGGTTCTGGGTGATCTTACAACCTACTAGAGTCTGTTCAGTTCAAGATAAATGTGAATGTTCATGAGGAAGCCTTTTTTGGTTCAAAAAATTTAGATAAAATGTAGAATCTATTTGCTGGGTCAAAAGAGTAAACACACAAAAAGAAATATATTTTTCTATTTTTCTATTTTATGATGAATGCAATCTAACAATGCAACTATATGAATTTGTAATTTAACCAAGGGGTTATTGAAGAAAATAATGAAGATAGGGTAACATGAAGTTTAAGAAAATAACATGAAAGTAAAATTATAACGAACATAAGCCATGGAAATAATGCATCTGTGAGTTAGGCTTTCAAAAAGATCAATAGGTGACCAATGAATGAAGGAGTAGCACTTAATTCCACTAATGAAATCATTAATGGGAAATTTAGTAAGCATAAGATTTTTCACTTTTCATCAAATCACAAGGCCATGAAAAGTGTGCTCATGTGAAATGAAAAGTTATGTAGGAAAAAGATGACAATCTCTTCTCAAACTAAGTACAAAAAGTGGAATTCATAAAATTTTAGGAAACACTAGAATTAAAAAATTGCACAACCTGAAATAACACAAATTTTTTTTTGGGTCAATTACATCCCATGAACATACATTCACAAAATATAACACACTTTAGCAAGAATCACTACACTCCAAATGCAAGCACCAAAAGCATATATTATTGCAAAATAATGGTAGCCTTGATTAAATATTACAATCCCATATTTATAAGAAATCATCTCCTCAATTTGTGTTGAGAGTGAGAGATATCTTTATGCAGTCATATGGTTCTAAAATAATAAAACAAATCTAATTATGTACAAACTAACCCTCTAACTAATGCTTAGTAGGATTTCATTCATTTTTATATCATTAATCGGATGCATAAGCCTTTACATTTATTAAAACAAATAAAACATGAGAAAATAAGAAAGAGAGAGACATCAGTTGATGCATGAGTTTCTAGAAGTGCGAAAAATAGAAGATTCATAATAGGCATTTGTTGGAGTTAACTACCATCAAGATGCATTTTTGAATCATGGAAAGCTTTAAATTTGGAACTAGAAAATAACTATTGGCACAACTTTGACTTATTCAAAATCTTCCAAGACACTATTTCAAAAAGCACAGTAGCACAAGTCAACACACCTAGTGTAGAAGTGTAACAACACACCTTAGAGGCAGAAAAATGTAAAATTTCACCAAGTGTCAAAATTGAAATTCTAGCTTCTAGGTTTTTGTCCCCTTTATACCATAGCTATGTTTAGATATTTTCCCTTGAAATTCTCTATTATGTCAATGACCTATAAGACATCTAGAAAATTGAATGCATTATATTTGTCCTTTACTTTCTACCTATAGTTATGCACTTCTATACAGGTTTCTACAAAATCTCCAAGTTTTAAATCAAGCTCTAAAAAGCTTCTTCCATTCTGAATCTTCTTGGATATCCTCATCATTAAAAACTTCATCAAAAGTTTTCTAAAATTTCTCAACTACTACCTCTATGGGTATTAGCCTTTCCTGTGTATCATCTTCAAAAATGTCTAGACATGCATCACTATAATGTTTCTCAGCTTCCAAAATTTTCTCTTGGGCTTGGTCCTTGAGCCTATGAATCTTCATGTGTAATTTTTCCATTACTTTATTACTATCTACAATCTTCTTTATCCAAGCATCTATCTTATCTAATTCCTTTTCTATATATACATCCATCAACATTTGGTACCTCTACCCTTTTATTTCCTATAATGCCTACAAATCTTTTCCCCAGGTATGAAATTCATCCACTAAACCAAAATCTTGATTCAAAATTGCTTCCAGCTTGTCTAAATTCTCTTGCATAACATATAATAACTTAAGATTTCTTTGAATAATTAATACACCTTTCTCCTCAAAACTTTGATGTAGGAGCATCTTGGGTTTACTTGGTGACTACTTTAGAGTTCATTGGAGAAGGCTCAATAGTTTCTTTAGAGGGTGCTTGGATTGGTACTCAATTGAAGAAGGACTAGTGCTCAACATGCTCTGGGAGCTTGGCATGTTCTATGGAGCTTGGCATAGTCTTGGAGCTCAACATGTTCTATGGAGCTTGACATGGTCTTAGAGCTTAGCATGTTCTATGGAGCTCAGTATGGTCTTGGAGCTTAGAATTTTCTATGGAGCTTGGCATGGTCTTAGAGCTTGGCATGGTTTTTGGTTGCTCAACATGGTCTCTGGTTGCTTAGCATGGTCTAGGAGGAGTTTGGCCTTGCTTAGGAATTTAGTCCCTATTGCAGGCTATGTAACTAATTTTCCATAACAAGTTAGAAGATGAAAATTTCAAGGACTTTAGAGGACCTAGATTTCTACATATGGTTTGAAGCACGAGTGTTGATTCAATTGGATCTAGGAGATATCATAATTTTACTCAAACATCTATTTTGGGCATTTAATTATTGTTGTAGGCTGACTTGTGGCATTTAATTTATATATTTGTATTTAATTTGTGTTCTGGGATGACTTGTGACTTGGATTGCTATAAGTAGGGGTTGTGGGGAAGTCTTTAGTCATATTCATCCATGCTAGAGAAGAGGAGGTAGCTAAAGAATGAATTTTTCTTGAGTTTATGGACAGAGTGTCGAATGTGAATTAGTTTACACTTGGATCTTGGATGAAGTTGGAGTAGAGCTAGTAGCTGTAGCTTGGAAAACAAGGAGATTGCTTGGTGAACTTGTGAGCACAAGTTAAGATCTTCCTTGGAGGTTTCTATCAGAGCGAGGATCTAGACTAGCTAGGGTTTGGAGTGGATCTTGAGGGATCTTGTAGAACTATTATTGTAATTGTTTTGTATTTGGTCATAATTGGGAAGGCCTTACAGTCCAGCACATTGCATGTAATAGTTATATTTCATAAATAAAGAGTTATTATTTGGTATCATATCTTGCATTATTACTTCTCATTATTCTATTTCTGCTAAATGGTTGTATAGTTGGGGGCCAAGACATCTCCTTTGGGGATTCCCCTACATTGCACTATGTCAAATGAACTCTTTGGATACTGAGTCATTCTTAGTTGTTACCAAGTTCCTTTGGTTTCTGAGTGAATTCTTTGGATGCCAAGTGAATCCTTTGGTTGTTGAGTGATTTTCTTTGGTGGACGAGTGTTATAGGATGCCAAATTGTTGTTGTTGAGTGATTCCTTTGGATTATTTTCTCATGTGGATGCCAAGTGCTAGTTTTCATTTGCTAAGTTGTTTGTGTCTAGTTCTAGTTTGGGTTGACTCACTTTGCATTTAATATTTGTTAGGTAGCTAATATTTGTAAAGGACCAACTTGTGGCCTTTCTATGTTTTAGAATCTTCTATAAGCCATTTTGGCAAGTATTTAAGGAAGTCTTAGCTAGGTTTTAGGGGCAGTGAGAGATAGGGAGATAGAAGCTAGAGGTCACATTGCAAAAGAAGATATGTGCTTGAAAGTGAGATTTTGAAGATTGTAATTTGTATTGGTCATAACCCAAAAAGCCTTATAGCTTGGCATGTATGAAAATATTTTGATGAATCAATAAAAGTATTTCTCTCTTCTTCCTCCTTTGGTCGTTGTTCCTTGTCTTTGCTTCCATTGTGTTAACTCTTGCAGGGTGGTTTGGATAGCTGGGTGAACCTTTGGCCCTAGTTATTCTACCTTTGCCTATGTCAAACTTTCTCCTCGTTGCTAACAAGCTCTCAAAAATGGGTCCAACTATACCACATCCCTATCTCTTCTTTCAATTGCCACATTTAAGGTTTCCTCTGAGTTTGTGGGATTTAAGGGACCAAAAAATTCACTCAAATATCCCTTTAGGATTTCATTTTTCCACCAAAGTGTTATCAATTCTACCCCATCCTACTCTAAGCTCCTAAACACTTCCTTCATCCCTATTGTTACCATTAGCTTCATAGTTTTCAAGGTTCACTTTCCAAGCACAACTTTCTAGATCTGATAATCCCTTGGAGTAAATTCTTCAACATTTGATTAGGGAGGAGAGATAGCTACATGAGAAAAAAGGTCCTAATTCTAATCACTTTTAACAAAGGCTAGTGCTCATGCATCCTTTAGAGGTGAATCAGGTTTCCTTGGAACTTGTGTCAATTCCATTTTATACTCCTCCTTAGTAGTGAATTGTTGTTTCTTGTTTCTTATTGCTTCTTTTCTAAGCCACGTTGGGATATGTTGTACCAAGGATTTACCTTTAGAGGATGAAGGAGTTTGCTCAGCTATACTCTTCCCCTTATCACTCCTTTCTAGAGTCATCTCCCTCTATGAGATATCAGCACCTAGAGTCTCTGTATCCATGGAGCCAACTATTCTCACCATGGTGTCTTGGGAAGTTCACTATGGTTTTTCACTTACTTTTCCTTCTTTTGACACTTCATTGGTGGATACATTTTGTGGCTCTTCTTCATGTTCTACTTGGACCTATTTAGCTTTTGTACCTAAAGGAAGAGGGGTACCTAATCCATTGTCTACATATAATGTGACCTGTACTTGGGATGCCAGAACTACCTTGGGTCCTTGTGATTCGGGGGGGCTCTAACTCGAATCCTCCTATTGAGCTTGATTTGTTGGACTATCTCTTATCTTATCCCCGACCAACTCAATACCCACAAGCATAAAGTCAAAATTTGACATCTAAAATAATAAGTGCCTATCACATCCTTCTCATCTATCCATTGTTGCATCTCATCTTCTAATGTTGTAGTTTGAATGGGTTCATAAGGGATATATGGTGGTGTGATCATGGAACTTCTCCTCCTCTCTGACTTTATAGTTCTAGCAATCCAAGTTCTCCTGTTCAAAGGTAGATTGTCCTCTTCCTCGTCATCACCCTCTTCTTCTACTTCTTCTAGAATTGGTTCAAAAATTGAGGGGAAAGGAATCACTTTTTTGACCACCTTTTTCCTTCTTTTGACTGAAGCCTTAATTTCCTTATTTTAGGTGTGGAGGGGGAGGCTTTCTCTATTTTTCAAGGTGGTGAAACCTCTTGTTCTTTAGTTTCTATTTCCCCTTGGCTTGGTGCAGCTGGCAGTACTTCAAGATCCTTTGGGGCTTGTGTAGCTTCTACATTTTCTGGCCCTTGTACATTTTCCTCTCCTTGCTATGGAGGTGCTTTAATCTCACCCTCTACTATTTTAGCTTGTTGAGGATAATTCCTCTTCCTTTTTCCTCTACCTTAACCCTTTTGAGCCTGATAATAACCATCTAGTCTATCAAGTTGGTTATTATTTCTTGTCTCGTTGGTGACTAGGCTATAAACATGGGCACCGTGACCATTGTTTCTTGACCTTTGGTTGGGCTAGCTTGAGCATGAAAGACTATTGTTTGAGGAATTGGATCAAGTTTGAATGGTTTCTTGATCCAATCCTGCATTAATTTTATGACATGCCTCACCCTATAGTTGATGTCTAATTTTTCTTCCCTGTCTATCTTGACATTTATGATAGGCTTATCACCAATCTTGTCCCTGTTAAACAATGGATCAAGCAACTCCTTTGAGTCTTGTTGCATAATCTTTAACAAGATCTTTATCCTTAAAGCCCTTTGTACTAAATATACAGTCACCCTACAATAATCCCTTATATACACATCATAGTCGTCTATTGCATTCATCTAATAATCTTCAACTACATCCTCATGCTGGAAAGTTTTACCTGCTAAATATTGTACTCTCCTGATATTGTCATAATAAGATGATAAAGAATTGTACTCTTCCAAGAGATATTGATCCCATTCATATTCAAAATATGGAATTTCTTGTCTTTGATCCACTTGAAAAGGTCCCATAGTCATAGGCCATATCCAACATGTTTTGTTTTTCTTTCTAACTATATCATATGTAGACAAGAGTTGTTGAGAAATCTCCTGGAGGATAAGTCTATCACTAGGATACTTAGGGAGCTTCTTAGGGTTGATAGTTGTACCCACTACGCTCAAATATGTAAATGTTTGGAACTAGATATAATAAGCTCCAACTAGGGATATTTAATAGTTGCCTCCTCTGATATTCTCTTCTCATAATCCCCTTCTATGAATTGAATTATTGCAAAGATGGAAGCATCATTTACAATCCTATATTCTTTTCTTTTCTCTAAAAGCCTCTTCTTCACTAGCTAGAGACATATAATGTACAACCATGAATTTGTATCCCACATTTTATCCCTCTTGTAGAGCCCTAGATAATTTATTGCCCTTGCAGCTAACAAGTATACCAAGTATGATGTCATGTAAAATTTCCTATTGTTCTTCACCACCACCAACTGCTCACCCAAATTCAAACTGAGAGTAGAAGCCCAAACCAGTGGGATCTCTACTTTCATTATTGTCTCAATAAAATGCACTATAAACATATCCAATTTCTACCTTCATGTATCCTCTTGTCATGTCTACTTTTCCCATTTTCTTTCCTAGAGAAGTCTTCTCTATAAGGTATAAAGACTGGATTATCTAGGAAGCTTCCTCCACATGTTCTCTATACCATCTCTCTGCTTGATCATAGGTTAGTCTAATGAATTGATCTACCCTTGGGAGATGGAACACCTTTTGAATATTCTTGGGTTAGAGATCAAGAATGATCTCTCCTCTTATGCTCTTAACGACCCTTTCTTCAAGAACATAGTGTTATGTAAGTGTCATAATTAGTTTTGAGGACTACACTAATATTGGGTGTGATGTTGCATTCACTAGTCTAGAGCGAATTAGAGTGGAAATCATCTAGGATATTTCCATCAATTTGTTACATAGTTTTAAGAACTGACCCAAATCCATGTTACCCAAATACATGTGTTGAATCTTTGAGTACTCATCCTAAAACCATGATTTTGTAGGAATACCCTGAAACTTGAATACTACTAGTTTTGGTGCCATCTTCTTAGCAAGGGAAGATGATGAAGATTCCATTGTATCTATAAAAAAGGTATGTCCATTAGCTCAAAACTAAAGAAATCTCAATTAATTAATACCTTATATTAACACAAACAAAAACCTTAAAACCTAGTTGCTTTAAAAAACACACAAAAACTTGATATTACCCTAAAAGCAAAAGAAATGGTGCACCTAGCACACCTGATAGGTGTGCTTGGTGCTCCTTTACCATAACAAAACCTTAAAATAAGGTGTGCATTAGTGCACCTCAGGGGGTGCACATCAGTGCACCCTATTTTTGACACTTTGGCAAAAAAAGGTTTTTCTTTAAGCTTTTTAAGGTGTGCATCAGCACACCTTAATTTAGGTTTAACATATTTGTATTTCTAAGGTTCTTTTATGTTTTTTGTGTTTTAGAAAAGAAAATAAGGTGCACATCAATGCACCTCATGAGTTGCACTAATGTGCACCTTATTTTATGCATTTTAACTTTATCTATCAATTGTGTTTGCATGGAAAAGGTAAAGGAATTGCACCTTGGATGTGCGGATTTGTGTTTTGGGAAGGCAAATGTGTGAAAATGAAGACTGTTAAAGAAGGAAGGGAGGGGAGGCCTTAAATGGACCCCCATCTTTTGTTTTGTGTTGTACTAGTGTACATCTATGCATCATGAATAGTTTTCTTTCTCTTAAGGGATTTTGGCACATTGGCGCACCTAATGAGGTGCACTGGGCACCTTTTTTTTTGTAAAAAATGGCCTTCTCCATCAAAATCTCTAATTTTTGACAACTGAGTTCTCCAATCAAGACCTGAACATGAACTAGGACACTATATAAAACCTCAAAAGGACTTGGACCCTAGACTAGAGGTTTGGGAAAATAAAGAATAAAATAGGGGTTCCACATTTCTAATCAAAATGGGGTGTGCATTGTGGAACCACAACAAGTATCCCTAACAAAAGGAAGAAATGAAAAAGCCATTTCTTCATCAACAAACATTCATCATCACATGTGTCAAAGACCAACTAAATCCTAAATACTCCAACCATATTTTTAGTCACTTTGTAGTCAAAACCTCAAAATCTCAAGCTCCAAGTTCAATGTGTCTTCCATGTATTCAATTCCTTCGATATCTCAAAATGCAGTCTATCAAAATTTTCTAACAACTTAGACACAATCTTCCATCCCATTTGGCTCATTCATTAGGAATCTTCACAAAAATTTTTTATCAATCCTTGGTCTAACCAGACAAGAAAATCAATTCTATGGGCCCTTGGTAGATTGTCACTTTTGATTTTGAAGTCTTAGGAAATATTTCAAATACTTTCTCTCTATGTCTTATAATGTCACCATTTAATTCTTTGGAGAAGCAATATTTTTGTATTTAATAGCTTATTTAGAGTGCATATCTGTATATGCGGATTACCTTTCTGAGACTTTGTAGAATCCTTCATTCTTAACACCATTCTTTTATTTTTATTTTCATTTTATATCCTAACCATGCTTAGACTCTATGGCCAAAACATTGATGTTTTTTCTTGGATTCGATCTTTTGTAAACATCCCTTGCATTCCTTTTTTAAGAACTTTTTGGAAACTCTCATGCCAAAAAAGAATCTTAGCAATTCGTTCGAGAAGACCCTTTTGTTTGAACCAATGAGGTTTGAACTATCCCTTGTTGTCTTAAACCTTTGTTTGAAAACACCTCAGATAATCAATCTTTAAATTCACAAAGTGTTGAGAGCTTGTCAATCTATAATTCTGAATTTAAGACTGAAAGTCCCCTATTATTGTAAGTAATATCCATTTCTTAGTTGGTACAAGAAACAAAATCATAAAAAATGTTTTGACAAAGAAATACCTCTTCCCAGAAATTGGAAACAAAAGAATGGTTAGTGAGATACATCAAGATAAAAAATACCTTAAGTGCACCTACCCCCTAGATTGATGCATCTTTGAAAACACATGATTGAAAGAAAACATGCAACAAAAAGCAAACATGCAACACACAACTAAAAAGAAACACATGTGCAAAAAAAAACACACTTCCAGAAATGAAATCCTTTTTTCTTTGGGTCTTCTAAGCTTCAAAGTAATGCTTTAGAAATTTCCCATTAACTGGCAATAGAACCAATTCCCCCTGTAAGGAACTTAGCTAAAAGTATTTTCTTAGAGAATTTCTGCGATTTGATAGGTATCAATCCACAAGTGTTGAAACTTAGTGTGGCTGCACAAATTTTCTTTTGCATTGTCCCTAAGTAGAACAAGGTTAGATATCCTAAAAGATTTTATCATGGCCCTCTTATTGAACCACCTTTTGATGACTACTTGATGTTTTTCCATATTCTCCAAACTAGTTGTCTATTTTTCATCCATCTCCAAAAGATTCATCAATTTGATTTGTACTTTTTCAGCATCTTCAACATACCCACTCATGAATTTCAAAATAGAAATTTTGAGATCAAGTAGGAATATCAGTTCTTGTCCATAAACTAGAAAATATGGAGATGTACCTAAAGCATTCTTGACCCTTACTCAGATAGTCTATAGCACATATTTTAGCTTTGTATGCCAATCTTTAGGATTCTCCTTTAACAAACATCTTATTACTAAGATCAAGTTCTTGTTTTAGAATCCACTACACTATTCCCTTGTAGATAATAATTTTAAGAGAACTTGATAATGACCTAATTTTCCAATGTCCATTGAGTTAGGAATAATGATGCAAAATCTGATCCGTTATTGTACACTAGGGAGAATGACATCCCAAATCTAGTAACAATGTGTTCTTCCAAAAAGTCTGTAACCACCTTAGCTATACATTTTCTAAATGTCTCTGCTTTTGTCTAGCATGTACAATAATTAGTAGCCATGAGAATAAAAGTGTGTCATGTTGATGATGGTGGATTCACTAGACCAATAAAATTCAACCCCCACTTTGCGAAGGGGTGTATCTCAAATACTGGTTGTAATGACATCGCAAGATGTCTTTCTCTATTAGCACTAGTCTAACAAATATGACAAGTATGCACATTCTCAAAAGTATCCTTGAATATCATTGGCTAGAAATAACTTGATCCTAAAATTATATGAGCAGTTGCTTCTACCGAACCATACCCCATATCATACTTATCGTGACATTATTCTAGAACATCTTTTACTTCCTCACTCCCTAGACATTTCAGATAAATCCCTTCATAGTTCCTTTTGTATAACTTCCTATCATGCAACATGTAGGATTCACACTTCATTTGAGTCCCCTAAGCTATGAACTATTCATCCAACTAGGGTAGTAATTTTCTAAAAGATAGTAAACAAATATCCTAGTACCAAACATCTATTACTACACCCTGATCAATATCAACTTCAGATACTAAAGTCTTCTTGTGATCTTCCACATCTATTTCACTATCAAATCTAAATTACTTTTCATCCTCAATCTACATTTCAGCTATCATCTTTGATAATCATTGACCTCTAAATAACATAATTGGTTGAATTTCTAAGCAAAATTCTTGAAGGATCACCATCCATTTCCCTCATCTTTCACCAGGTCCATTTTGCATTAGCAATGTCTTAATTGTTGGATCAAGCACAATCACATATAACTTTCTTCTTAGTAGGTAATGGTGGAACTTCTTTACTACTTTGATTAAGGAAAAAAATATTTTTTTAAGGTTAGAATAATTTAACTCTACATTTCTCAAAGGGTAACTCATGAAGGAAATGGGTCTTTCATGTTCCTTTTCTTTCTTTTGCATAAGAATCCTAGCACAAGAATGTCTTGAAGAAAAAGAGTATATTTTGAAGGCTAGTCCATAATCTAGACTTACCAGTACTTGGGCCAGAGAAATGGCCACTTTGATATTCTCAAATGATTTCTTAATCTCTGGAACCCATTCCATTTTAACTCCCTTTTTGAGTAAATCATTAAGGGGATGAACTATCTCTGTAAATCCTCTTATAAATTTTCTCACAAAATCTATCTTCCAAAAGAAAGACTTAAGTTCTTTTTGACTATGAGGTGGTGATAACTTTAGAATAGCTTCAATTCTATTAGGATTGATGAAGATTCCTTCTTCGGAGATGATATGACCTAGGAGCTTTCGTTTAGTAACCCCAAATGAACATTTCTTGGGATTGAGGAATATGCGATATTCATGAAAACTGTTGAATACCTATCTTAAATTGGTAATGTGAGTACTTTGATCCTTTGAAAAGATAGTTAATTCATCCATGTAGATAAATATACACTTATTTATCAATCCCTTAAAAGCTTCATCAATGGCTCATTGAATTACAACCCCTAAATTAATCAACCCAAAAGGCATTCTTCTATCAGTAAAGGTTCCATTTTTAGCCTATCTTCTTCATCAACCATAACCTAATTATATCTCAAATATCCATCCAAGAAAGACATCATTTGTGAACCATTTACAATTTGAAAAACCTCACGTAGTGAAGGCAATGAATAGTTGTCCTTTTGAGACACAAGGTTCAAGTCACAAAAATCTATGAAAAGACAAATTTCTCTAGCCTTTTTTTGTATAGGAACCAAATTAGCCACCCACATAGAATAGGGAATGGGGAAGATGATCTTGGCATCAACTAGATTCTTAACTTCCTTCATTATCAATGGTTCAATGATAGGATTACTAGGTCTTTTCCTTTGATAGAAAGGTTTTGAGTCTTGTCTTAATGCAATGTAATGTATAATAATCTTGGGATCATATCTTTTAAACTCCTCTTAGCTCCAAGCAATAACATCCTTATACTCTATAAGTAATTTAAGCATATATTTCCTTTCCTTTACATTACATGCCTTCTTGATCTTTACCATTCTAGGATCATCATCAGTACCTAAATTGTACAAATCACATTCCTCAATTCCCTTCTCTTTGACCATTCTCCTATTAATTGCTAATTTTTCATGATAAAAAATTCACTCCAACTCAACCATTCCCTTAGGAATAGTGTTGGTTTTTAAGTTCAAGATCCCTTCTTCATCTTCAAGTTAATCATCTTTAGGTTTTTCATCTAGAGTGTCATCAATTTCTTGCCCTTTAAAGTGGCCATTGCATGTGATAAATTTGAGTATATGATGATCATCCTAAAAGACTTGGAAGTTTGTCATATTGTCCAAAATAAATGGAGAAACAACCATTTCAACTAAAAATCTTTTCAATTTCATTCTTCTGACTAGTTGTAATGTACTAGCAGAAATTGTGAGAGCATCTGTTACCATATTTTTTCTTCTTGAAATGGACTTTATGTTTAATGCTTCCAATTCTTCCATTAAATTCCATACTCTTTTCCTAAAAGAAAGCAACCTCTTATCATTGCAGGAGTGCAATGATTTCACTTATCTTATAACTAACTAAAAATGTCCTTTGACTATGAGAGTTATGATTCCTTTCTCTAGTGTGAAAAGAAGTCCTCAGATCAATGCTTTGTATTTTGTAGCATTATTAGTACATCTAAATTGTAATTGATATGCTACATAGAAAGACTTACCTTTTGGGTTGATCAACTCAATCCCTATATTGGCTCCCAATTTTCATTTGGAACCATTGAAGAAAAGTGTCCAAATTGGATCTTCCTTGGGCTTTCTAACCTTATTCTTATTCATCCTTAGCTTCTCTTTCACTTTGGCCTAAAAAGATTGTCTCTTACGTACCCATTATAGTCTTTTGCAGGGTGGACTTGGTGATTTTCCATTGTTATTCCTTAATACTAGGAGTGTATATTTTTCTTGTTCATCATGAATTTACCCTATCAATTCCTTAATTTTATCCACTTTGAGTTTTGGATGGATGACTACTAAAGTCCATCCTTGACCTTTCATGTATCATCTTCTTCTTTGAACTTTGATCATTCCTAGTGGAGGAAAAAACAAAGCTCTACCATCTGAAGAGGTATCACTATATGATAGATTTAGATCTTCAATTGCCTCTTCAACCTTTCCCATAGATTTAGATATGTTTATGAGATTTTGATTCTCTATGAGTTCATCTTTTGGACCATTACTATTTTCTACTTTCATCATCTGTGTTGATACTTTAGTGAATGCTTATTGGCAAGATGAACATTCAAACTTTGATTGACTAACTTTATGCAATCAAAAAAATCCCGGGAGAAGGAGGATGTTGGGATCAGCTACTTCTCCTAAACATTGCAAATTATTCACCATGTTATCTATGAACTATGTTACAACCTCTTATTTTGGGAAGGAAATGTTGGATCTTTCATCTTGATCAATGGATATTTTGGTTGAAATCGTATCAAAATCCATAACTTTCTAAGAGCCCAAATATTATTGTAAGAATGCAACCTCATTAGGTGCATTATATTCAGTAATCATTTTTTTAAAACTTTGGCTCTACATCTATCTTGATTTGATTGCTCAACCCTTTCCATGGTAACCATAATTGAGTGAAATCCATACAAAACCATCCTCTTAGGCATTTTGTCCATTCTCTACTTAGTAGTAATCCATAGGTTTTAGAAATATAAACCACATGTATGTCAATGATATCTTGAATTTGAGGGTCAGCTATCATCTATATCCTAATGTCTTTCAACACACCAATGACTTTCACCTCTATTTTATCCAACTATATCACTATCCAATTAGAAGGTTGAGGAATAACTCCCAACCTTTGTGCTATTGATAGTGGCATAAAATTACATGAGGGTCCTAAATCAATTAGGAAATTATGAAGATTCTTCCCATATATCTTGATGCTAAGAAAAAAGGAGGGCACCTCAACCTTGTCTTTAAACATAGTTTGCATTGCCTCCAAAGCATTGACTTGTTGAGATACTATCTTTTGAGGAAAAGTATTCATACTATGGGGTACCTTTGTATGATCCAAAGTTTTCATCAAAAATTCTCATTATTGAGGATAGTTTTGCATCATGTAAACACATGGACATTTTTGCCTTTGTTCATTTCAAATCTTCTACCATACTATATTTCTCAGTAGACCAAGCTACATTTTTCAGGATTGCTGAGATAGTTCCTTGATTATTATTTTATTGTCCTCTATACAAGGGTTTGATTGGCATCAGATTATTACTTGTTCTTAGATCAAGAGGAGTTTGTTGTAGTCCTAGAGGAATTCCATCTATCATAGGTTCTTTTTAACTCCGTAGGTTATATGTCTTTCGATTATCATTTCAAAAGAAAAACATTCTTTCAGGTTGAATGTCTGGCTCCTAGCTAAATGGAAATGAGAATTCCTCATTGGCTATTTGTTCCACCTATACATTTTGTGCAGAATCATAGGATTCTAGTAGCATAGCACCAAACTATATAGAAGGGACATTATCATTTTCTTGTGAATTCTAAGTCATGTCTTGATTCCCATTATAATACAAAGCATCATTGTTAGATGCATTTTGGCCATCATCATACTGATTGATATCGACATATTGAACATTGTTGTTATTGTTATTTACAAGAATGTTTCCATTATTTGGATGAGTGGTCCATTATCTATTCTATCTCTAGAATCCATTGTTATTCCTACGATTGTTGTTTCCAATGAAATTCCTATTGTAATTCTGATTGTAATTGTTGTTATTGTAAGGATCAATGTTGTTTCTTTGAAAGTTGTTATTTTTTCCTTACGACAATCTTAAGTGAGTTAGTTCATTATTCATTTGTGACATGGTCTTCTTCATCTAACCAAACTCGAAGGCAAAACTATTGACTACCTCAATAGAAGTTGTTGCCTTTTGTTTGAAGAAAGTAGCTTTCATAGGTTTATACCTTTGATATGTTAAAGCTAGGTTTTGTGGAGTAGGTGTCTACTATAATGGAACTAGATTAGTAGGTATGAACTAGCTAGACATTACCAATATTCCAATAGGATATGTTGGCATTGTAGTAATAGCTTGACCTGGAAGCATTAATCCTTCTCCATTAGGATTGGCTTGCTTAGTAAAGGTAATCACTTCTACGAAGAATTTGCCCAATGTGTTGATATCCATTTCTGAAAGTCTTCTTAGGAAAATAGCAGTAATATGGTCCATAGTATTTAGATAAATCTAAATAGTAGCTTTAACTAGTATAGTGTATGGAATTTCCAACATGTGGTATGCCATGTGAAAGGAATAGTTGAAGCGCAATTGGATTCTTTTTTATTGATATGAATTGTTGATGTATTACAGCTAGATTTATGAAAGTCTTGAATTGTTCCAAGAATAATTTTTTTAAAGTATCCCAATCTCCAATACATATACGTGGTGGTTTAACATACCAATTAAAGGAAAATTTCCATAAAGAGTAGGGGAATAAGCAAAGAACCACATTCTCATTAGCAATCTACTTTCGATTGCAAATTCCCTTGAAAACCTTGATGTGATCTTCAACAGTTCATGTCTCTTCATAGATAAACCTTGGGAAAAACTTCTGAGGATTCTTAGGAAGATCATTGAGTACACCTATCAACTTTATTTGTGAGCCTACAACATTTGAAAAAAAGGCAATTGGAGGATTTGGTTGACCTAGGGGTGGTTATTGTGGAGGTGGAGCTGAAGAAGTTAATGAAATTTTTAATGAAAGTGGTAGAATTTGAGGGATTCCTTTGTCACTACAAGGTTTTTGAAAATGGCTAAGCTTGAGAAACTCATGTATACTTGGTGAAGATCTTAAAGCTCACTAAAATGGAGATTCTAGATCAAGATCCTCCAGTTTGCATTAACTCCATAAAAAGCCCACCTTTGCAAACTTACACTTTCTCACAAAATAAGGCGCACCACATAATTTAGTGCACTTGTGCACCTAGCACACCTCAAAATCTCAGAAACATAAAAAAAAAATTGAACTTGTAAATAAGTGCAAAATTTTGAAATTTTAGATCTTTTTCTTCTATTCTAAAAGTTGAGAGACCCTCCTTCTAGCACCACTTCTATTAAGCTTTCATTTTGCACAATGCTTAATAACAGGAATCCTTTTGAACTCCTCTCTTGAAAAGCTAATCCAAGGATTAAATCCAAGGTTCTAGGTGATCTTGTGACCTACTAGAATCCACTCAGTTGAAGATAAATGTGAATGTTCATAAGGAAGCCTTTGCTGGTTCAAAAAAATTTGATAAGATGTAGGATCTGTTTGTTGCTTCGAAAGAGTAAACACACAAAAAGAAACATATTTTTGTATTTTGGTATTTTATGGTGCATGAAATATAACAATGCAACTATATGAATTCCTAATTTAACCAAGGGGTTAGTGAAGCAAATAACGAAGATAGGGTAACAAGAAGTTTTAAAAAATAACATGAAAGTAAAATCTTAATGGACATAAGCCATGGAAATAATGCGTCTGTGAGTTAAGCTTTTGAAAGGATGAGTAGGTAACCAATCAAAGTAGGAGTAGTGCTTCCTTAATTCCACGGGTGTAATCATTATTTAGAAATTTAGTAACCATAAGATGTTTCACTTTTCATCAGATCACAAGGCCATAGAAAGTGCACTCATGTGAGACAAAAAGCTATGTAGGAACAAGATGATGATCTCTTCTCGAACTAAGTACATCAGTGGAATTCATAAAATTGTAGCAAACACTAGAATTAAAATATTGCACAACTGGAAATAATGCAACAAAACTTTTGGCTCAATTACATCCCATGAACATAAATTCACAAAATATAACACATTTAGGCAAGAATCACTACACTCCAAATGCAAGCACCAAAGGCATATATTATTGAAAAATAATGGCAACCTTGATTACATATTACAATCCTATATTTAGAAGAAATCATCTCCTCAATTTGTGTTGAGAGTGAGAGATATATTTATGCAATCATATGCTTCTAAATTAATAAAAAAAAATCTAATTATGTACAAACTAACCCTCTAACTGATGCTTAGTAGGACTCCATCCATTTTTATATCATTAATTGGATGCATGAGCCTTTAAATTTATTTAAAAAAATAAAATATGAGAAAATAAGAAAGAGAGAGACATCAGTTGATGCATGAGTGTCTGGAAGTGCCAAAAATAGAAGCTTCATCTTCACTAGGCATTTGTCAAAGTTAAATTGTTGTCAAGATGCATTTTCGATGCATGCAAAACTCTAAATTTGGAACTACTAGTTAACTATCAACACACCTCTAACTTCTTCAAAATCTTTCAAAACACTATTTCAAAAAGTGCACTAGTGCACTAGTGCACCTGGTGCAATAGCATAGTAGTGCATCTCGAAGATAGAAAATTGCAATATTTCACCAAGTGTCAAAATTGAAGTTCTCACTTTTGCATTTTTCTCCCCTTTATAGCAAAGCTATGTTTGGATATTTTCCTTTGAATTTCTCTATTATCTCAATGACTTGAGCTACATCTGGTAAATCTAAGGCATTGTATTTGTCCTTTACTTTTTGCATATAGTTATCCACTTCTATACAGGTTTCTACAAAATCTCCAAGTTTTACATCAAGCTCTAATAAAGCTTCTTCCATTTTGAATGCTTGCTGGATATGCTCATCATCAAAAACTTCATCAAAATTTTTCTAAAACTTCTCAACAACTACCTCTACTGGTATTAGCTTTTCTCATGTATCATATTTGAAAATGTTTAGACATGCATCACTGTAATGTTTCTCAGCTTCCAAAAAATTTTCTTTGGCTTGGTCCTTGAGCCTTTGAATCTTCGTGTGTAATGTTTCCATTACTTTATTACTATTTGCAATATTCTCTATCCAATTATCTATCTTATCTAATTCCTTAGCTATATATACATCCATCAACATCTAATACCTCTGGCCTTTTATTGCCTATAATGCTTGCAAGTCTTTTCCCCAAGTATGGACTTCATCTATTAAACCAAAATCTTGATTCAAAATTGCAACTAGATTGTCCAAATTCTCCTACATAACATGTAATAACTTGATATTTCCTTGAATAATTAATATGTCTTTTTCCTCAAACTCTCTCACCATTGGTGACAAGCTCTCAAAAAATGGGTCCAACTGTACCGCACCCCTATCTCTTCTTTCAATTTCTACATTTAGGGTTTCGTCAAGGCTTGTTTGATCCAAGGGACCAATAACTTCACTCAAATATCACTTTAGGATTTTATTTTTCTGTCGAAGTGTTATCAATTCTACCCCATCTTCTCTAAGATCCTAAACACTTTCTTCATACCTATTGTTATGATTAGCTTTGCAATTTCCAAGGTTGGCTTTCCAAGCATAACTTCTTGGATCTGATAATCCCTTAGAGTCAAATCTTCAAAATTTGATTATGGAGGAGGGATAGCTACATGAGCAACAAGGTCCTAATTATAATCACTCATAACAAAGGCTAGTGCTTATGCATCCGTTGGAGGTGAATCATGTTTCCTTAGAACTTCTATCAATTCCATTCTATCCTACTCCTCAGTAGTGAATTTTTGTTTCTTGTTTCTTATTACTTCTTTTTTGAGCCATCTTGGGATATGCTATACTAGGGATTTACATTTAGAGGATGAAGGAGTTTGATCAGCTATACTCTTCCCCTTATTGCTCCTTTATGGAGTCTTCTCCCTCTATGAGATATCAGCACCTAGAGTCTCTATATCTGTGGAGCCAACCATTCTGACCTTAGTGTCTTGTGAAGTTCACTATCATTATTTAGTTACCTGTGCTTCTTTCACTTGCACATAAGTTAGTTTAATGAATTAATCTACCCTTGGGAGGTGGACCACCTTTTCAACATTCTTGGGTTGGAGATTGAGGAGGATCTCTCCCATTATGCTCTTAACAACTCTTTCTTCAAGAACATAGTTTTCTACGAGTGTCATAATCAGTTCTAAGGACTACACTAACACTTGTGATGCTCCATTCACTAGTCTAGAGAAAATTAGAGTGGAAAACATTTGAGATCTTCTCGTCAATTTGTTGCATAGTTTTAAGAACTCACCCAAACTTATGTGACCTAAATCTATATTTCAAATATCTAAGTACTCATAATGAAACCATGATTTTATAGGAATACCCTAAAACTTGAATACTACTAGTTTTGGTGTGATCTTCTTAGGGAGGGAGGATAATGAAGATGCCATTGTATCTGTAAAAACGATACATCCATTAGCTTAGAATTGAAGAAATCTCAATTAATTAAGACGCTATATTAACATGAAAAAAATCCCTAAAACCTAGTTGCTCCAAAAATCATGTAAAAACTTGATTGCACCCTAAAAGAAAAAGAAATGGTGCACACTAGTGCACCTCATGGGGTGCACTAATACACACCCTATTTTTGACACTTTGGAACAAAAAGGTTTTGTTTGAAGCTTTTAAGGTGTGCTGATGTGCACCTAATTAGGTGAACTAATGTGCACCTAAATTTAGGTTTAACATATTTGTTTTTCTAAGGTTCTTTTATGGTTTTTGTGTTTTGGAGAAGAAAATAAGGTGTGCATCAGTGCACCTTGGAGGTGCAGTGTTGTGCTCTAGGAAGGGAGATGCGTCAAAATGAAGACTAGTGGAGAAAGAAGCGAGGGGAGGCTTTATATAGACCCCCACCTTTTTTTTGTGTTACACAACTACACTCCTACACATCACACATTCTTTTCTTTATCTTAAGGGATTTTGGTATACTAGAGCACCTGATGAGGTGCTCTAGTACACCTTTTTTTTGCAAAAAAAGGCCTTCTCCATCAAAATCTCTAAATTTTGACAACTAGGTTCTGTAGTATGGACGTAGATGTGAACTTGGACATTATATAAAACTTAAAAAGGACTTGGACCCTAGACTAGAGCACTGAAAAACTAAAAATTAAATTAGGGGATTCCCATTTCTAATCAAAAGGGGGTTTGCATTGTGGAACCACAACAACTCTTACAATTTGTTCTTAGGTATGGATTTGCTTGGCTCTCATAGAGCTAGTATAGACCATAGGAAAAAGACCATTGTGTGTCACAATGATCAAGAGAAGGATGCAAAGATTGTGGGTATCCAAAGACCTATATCTTTATGGATGATGTTCACTATGTAATTAAAGTGGAGCTTTTGTAATGGATGTTAGGTATTTACTATTGTGCTAAGTGATATGGAAGAAGAAGAACCTATAGGAAAGACTATAGACCACCCTATTCTACAAGAATATGTGGATCTCTTTCCTATTGAGATTCTAGGCATGCCCCTAAAGAGAGATATTGGTTTTAGCATTGTTCTCATTCTATGAGTGGATCCTATTTCTAAAGCTCCTTATCAAATGACCACTCAAAAATTGAGTGAAATGTGCCTATAGCTTGAGAACCTTATAGCCAAGGGTATTATCTAACTGAGTATATCTCCATGGGGAGCTTTAGTACTCTTTGTGAAGAAGAAGATGGTTCATTATGCCTATGTATTAATTATAGACAACTGAACAAAGTGACACAAAAGAACAAGTATCCTTTACCAAGGACTGATGATTTATTTGATCAAATTAAGGGAGCTACAATGTTCTCCAAAATTGATCTTAAGTCAGGATACCATCAACTTCACATTTGGGATGCTGATATTCATGAGACTACCTCCTAAACTCTCTATGGGCACTATGAGTTCATAGTGGTCCCATTTGGGCTGATAAATGCTCCATCAGTTTTCACGAGTTTGATGAATGGCATGTTTCATTCCTATCTTGATCGATTTATACTTGTGTTCCTAGATGATATATTGATATACTCTAGATCCTAGAAGGAGCATGAGGTACATCTATGGTTGGTTTTGCAATGCTTAAGAGATAATCAACTTTATGCCAACTCAACAAAGTGTGATTTATTTCAATCAAAGATACAATCTTTAGGTCATATCATGTTAGGTGAGGGTATCTCTATAGACCCTATGAAGAATTAGGCAATGGTAGTGTTGGTCTGACTTTTTGTGTAGTAGAAGTTTTCTGTTAAATCATAGAAAAGTCAAATGTTCTATTCCTAAGTGAAGCATAGGGTTTTGGATAATCCATCCATAAGAAATACTCATCATGTAAACCCTATATAATCTCTATTCATAAATTGTCGGGCGCGAAATTTTGAATTTTCAAAAGAGACGAATATGCTATCATATTCCTTTTCCTTTCTCTTAGGTTACCTTTCTTCCTATTTGTCCCAACCGTCAGATCCGACTAGATCTATTGTTGTCGTTACCTCACTATGACAAGTTGCATGCTTATTAAGTATGGTGAGGTAATGAGTGTTGAGTATTTTAAGAGGCGGGACCATAAAGTGAAGATACGACGATCGGAGATTTGCTTATTAAATGATTTATTGTGCAGGTACACTTTGCAAGTTACCGTCCAAAAAGGATAGGGACCCACTAGAATATCTGACATCAGAGCCGAAATGATAGTTTTTCAGAAATGTTCTGCCACCTCCCTATCAAAAAAATCAGGCACTTCGCCGTTAGAGAAGTAGCAAGGCCACGTGAAAATTTGAAGATGATGACATTGCATCTTGCTTGTATCATAATTACACCAGGTGGCATGACCAGTCATAAATACCGTTGTCAGAATCAGTTTTAATTAATAGAAGTGATTACTAGGTAACCCTTGCATTTTTTGACATGGAATCCTTTTAAGTGCCGGAGCTCATTACCTCGCTATCAAAAAATTCAGGTGCTTCACCGTTAGCGAGGCCTCGTAAAATGGTAAAAGATCGGCAGGATCTTTGGTGACGTGGAATGATAAATGACTATGGTAAATTTTGACATGTGCCAACTATGCAGAGATCCGATTCTCATTAATGCCTATCTGACTAAATGTACAAAAAATCCTGAACGTCAGCTTGAAGTGGATCAATGGAGCTTGCTACCTCACTATGACAAGTTGCATGCTTGTTAAGCCATGCGACATAGCAAATATAAATCAGGAGATCCTGTGCTTTTTCCTCAACTTTGATTTGGTAAGTGATCAATGGCTGTCATCTCCTCACTATGAAGAGTTGCAAGGGAGATAATTATAGCGACATAGTGAGTTGGGCCCATCGCCTTCCTTCTTAAAAAGCCCTGTAGCATATATTTTGATCATTTTCGGATCAGATCAACGATTGTCGCCACTTCGCTATGGCAAGGTGCTCATTCTTTATGCATAAAGAAGTAGCGATATGCTGACACGTGTTCTTAGTCGTCAGTGGGTCCAAATATAAGCACCATCCAAGAAAGAATTCTGTACATGGCAAGTTCTCATTGGGTAAAATAACTGACATGGCAAATACAACTCCTAGTTGTTCTCTCTACATTACATGATCGTAGGATCTTTGAAGATCGACGACGCAGTTTTAAATGAAAAATGTAGTGCCACTCTCTGTATTAATTAGACAAGAAAGCTTTGTCCGTGAGGAATAATAGAGTATAATACAGAGAGATTTCATCAGTTTCATCTCATGTGAGCAAAGATTTGGAGCCATTCTTGTGTAGAAGCCATTACTGAAAGAAAAGCGTGCCAAGGTATGATAAAAATTGTCAAGTTGTCTGTTCGCAGAAAATTTGCAGGAATACAGAGGAAAACAGAAACGTAATTCAATTAAGTAATACTACCATAATCTTCGTAAGCTTTTAAGTTCTAATAAGATAGCACAAGATGCCTCCGAAGAAGGGATTTTCAGGTGCAATAAACTACTTAGATAGAAATGTCCATGATGATTTGCTTGAGTTGCTTCCTGAGTCTACTGTAGAAACAGTGCAAGTTAAGAGGTTAACCTCATTGAACCCTAGGCTAAGGATAGCTGATAGATTGTATGATAAGGGTAATTGGGTTCAGGATGCTCAAACTTCTCAAACTATTTTGAGTTTATTCAAAAAATGGTTTGCAAAAAGGAAGTTATATGCCCCTCATGTCAATATATGGAATTTTGATCTTGGAAAGCTTGTTGTCCTCAGTGTGTTTATGGATTTTGACCTGCTTGAAGCTATATTGAAAAATTATGACCAAGCCACTAAGGTAGTGAGAAGAATGGATGGTGAGGCTTTAGTTACCATCGGTCCCGAGGAGATTAGGAAGGTTTTCAGTCTGGGACCTCTCACTATGCATCATGTGCCCATTAATTTGATAGAGTTAGAAAAAGAATATATGTACAAAAGGGATGTAGTTAGACAAGGTGCACTAAAAGCCCACATAGGCCGGATTGGAGGCCTTCCAACCATAACATCGTCTTCTAAAGAACCATTCAAGAAATCATGCTTTAATGCCAGGGCAGTAGAGATATATAGGACCCTATGCAGAGTCTTCAGAGAGGGCGAAGAAGATTTTATTCCAGTGAGCTTCATGTATATGATCACCCAAATCTCCTCTTTTGGTGTGGAAATAATTTTTTATTTTGCATCTTACTTGGCTAATGAGATTCACCAGGGATTGGTGGGGATTGCAAAGGGCAAGGTGGAAAAGGTTTGGGGTCAGTACTCCCTATTGATGCATATGTTTCTTTTTAAAGGGGCCACTTATTTTGGTAAAGAACTGGTTTTAAATAGGGAACAAGAGGGGGAGGCACTGCCAGTCCAATTATGGAGTGCCGACATGACTTGGGAAGCAGAAAATGCTAGCTTTGTTAGATTTGATAGGCAGTTTGCCTCCAAACTAAGATGCCTCATATTGAGTGATAATCCCAGAATTCCTAAGGCACTAATGCATCTTGTTAGGCCTATGGACAAACCCCATAGTCTAAAAGTTTCACATAATTGGAGAGATATTATACCATATTCAGTCTCAACTGTCATTAGGGTCTATGGATTCAAAGGAACACCCCATGTACTACCCTATCAAGTACCTTTAAAGGTAGGGATAGCTGAATTTTTGTGGCAGTTGGGAGGAGTGGAGGAGGCCTTTTTGCACAAAAGGGGAACAGGATCAATTTTTCCTACTTGCACTATAGCCCACCAATTTGTGATAACTAAAGAAGGGTGGATCTTTCTCCACAAAATTTTGGATCAATATAAGATGGTAGTGTCTCATGCTCATTTTTGTGATACAGAAGGTTTCTTTAACTCTGCTCTTAGACTTAGAATCAAGCTTCGTCCAGTTCAGCATGAATTCTATTTTCCTGAAGATATAATAAGAAATGAATATTCTCTCCATGAGCAAGAAATAAAGAAAGAAAAATGGAGAGTCTATTCAAAAGTTTTGGAGTTTATTAATTGTTTTGACAAAGATTATAGTCCTCTTAGTAATGCTACAACCAATGCAGATAAGATAAATAAGCTCATGAGTACTTTCTCTGAGATAATGGAAGTAATGAATGAGAAGAAAAAACATTTTATTGATTCTTTTCCAGATAAAGCCAGAGAGGTTATGAGAAAATTGGGTTTCACCCCCAACATTGGAATGGGTCCACTGGTGGTACGAAAGAAGACAGGATATATTATTGTTCGGCAACAGATGCCCATTGTACACAAAGAAAAATAGGTAGTTGAATCTACCAGTACTGTCCTAGAAGAAAGACCCCCTGAACCTTCTCCTAAAAGAAGAAAAATAATAAGGGAAGAAGAATCCCCTGATGAAGGTTACTCACCTTCTCAAACTCAAATGAGAATTAAGGAAGAGTAGCTTACCAATGAGCAATTTGAACAAATGGGGTCACAAGGAGAAATTTTTGTTACACAAGCAAAAATTGATGAAGGGAACCTCCTGTGCCAAGTTTTGAATTAATTGTAGCAGATTTTAGAGGAAGGGAATTGGACCTTGTTTTGGAACAAGCCAGTCAGCATTTTTTTTTTGATAATAGTTTTGTAAGATCTAGGGCTTTCCATCAGTTTGCATGGAGGGTAAACATGCACATTTTTGAGAAAAGGTGTAAGAATATGAAAACAAAGCATGCAAAAATGGATGAGGCCTCAGTTCAAAATCAAATAAAGGAACAAATGATGCAAGAGTTCAAGAATATAACCCCTGATGAGGGTAGACAGATGGTAAAAAATGCAAATATTTTATTATTGCCCAATTGGGATATTGCTGATGCATTAATTTTTAATTATGTATCAAATAATTTAGGACTACAGGACCCAAATAAAGAGGAACTCTTGGGAACAACATTCAGCAATGATCAAGCTACCCTTGTTATGTGGTCCCTGAGAAGAGGATCCAGGACTACTTCATCACAGCCTGATGATTTAGGACTAACAGGGAGTATCATTGTAAGGAGAGTTGCTAATACTTCAAATGTACAGGCAGACCACATGAATGTGGATTATTCTAAATTTGCCTTGGCCACTGCAGAAAGAGAAGAGAAGGAAATGATTGATATGCACAGTAAATATGAAATAGTGGTGGATGCTTATAATCAAGAGGTAAAAAGGAGAATTGAGCTAGAAAATAGGGTATCTCAGTTGGAGAAGATACTTGGAAAAAGGAAAGTGGGAGAATCTAGTACACTGAGAATTGCATATCCTCCATAGTCATCTATTGGATTAACCCCTATCATTGAAATACTTGACACCCCTGAAAGACCCCAATTCTATACTGCAGAGGAATTTGAAGTAGAAAAAACCAAATTACATGAGTGGCAGATAGAATTTAGAAATCAGCAGGAAGAAAAATGGAAGCAGGGTGTGACATATTTGAGGGATAAAATACAATGGTCAACTTTTTATGATCAGTTGACAAGGATTGTAACCCTCATGGATGAGTTGAATAAAGAAAAGGATGGACTAAATTCTCTTGCACAGAAATGGAGACAAAGAAATAATGATATTACAATTATATGTATATCTGCAGTCCAAATGCCTTATCATCAAGTTGAAAAGATTTTTGATTTATTGAATAAGTTAGAAAATTTTGAGAATGAAAGAGATTCTTTATAGAGAAGATTGATACTCTGTTTTTCAAAATATCTTGCTGAAAAATTCACCCTATTTCCTTGTGCTTTAGAATCTGTTGATACAGTAAAGGAAAAAGAAAAATGGAAAAAGGAAATGGATAAATTATTCGATAACAGAATAATAAACATCATCAGTGAGACTGGCCATTGGTTTTGGGCAAAGACAAACGAGGAGCTGGTAAAAGTACAATTGTATTATACTGCTATGAGAAAAGAATTTGATGATTTAGAGGAAAATGAAAATTCTTTAATAAAGATACAAAGAGAAACTCTAAGTTTTGATTGGCCAGATGATGATACTTTTAATAAGTGGAAAAATCAGTTCAGTGAACAGATGTCAGGAGACAATGAGGAAGAAGATGCAAAAGTAATAGTTACCCTTGTAATCAACAATGATGACATGGAAAATCCCCAAGTTAAAGTGAGTTTGCAGGTAATAGAAGATGATACATCACTTACAAACCTCATGGGTATGTACTCTGAAAGTGAAGAATGATTGTAAGGTCAGATCGTGCTCTTGTCTCAACAATTCAGAAGCATAACAAAAAGGGACCCGCCAAGAAATGTTGTTAATCTTTTTGTTATTTTGTTTTTGTTTTTCTTTTGAAAGGACACCTGTCACCTTCTTTAGCCTGAAGCTTGTTGCATCTCACACTATTTAAGTGAAATCCCAAGGCTAAAAAATGGTCCAAATTCTGTTTTTACTAAGTATTGTGCTTAGTCCTATTTTTGGTCCAAACATTTGGAAAGCAAGTTTGTAGTGTACTTTCCTGTCAAAATTTCTGAGAATACATGAATGTAGAAAGAACTGTGCTTCTTTTCTGAAGGTCTTTCTAGGTCTATTGTAAAGGATATACCATTTTCAAAGGAAATGAATACAAATTATGAATTGTCCCCATATCAGTTCTTTCTGAATTTTGTCTCCTTTTAAATACTTAGCTACCTTGATGTTGTGTGAGTAAAAGCTTATGCAATTGATTGCAATATAGTAGGGTTGTACATCCATTTGTTATTGTTGTTAATTCAATGGATTAAATAAGGGCTCTAATGAATGTGATGAGATTGCTTAGGTATTGAAAAGGATTTTTGAATGATAAATTCTGATAAGAATTGCTGATAAGAATTTGTTGCAAAACAACAAATTAAATCTAATAATTTACTATAGACTCTGAACCCCAATGGATTAGGCACTGATTGAAAGTATTTTAGTCAAAAGAGAAGTATATTATGAGTGATTTTTTTAAAATACATTATAAAATCAAATTTTACTTTTATTTCCTGTAAGATATTCAAAGTTGGCTTGCACTTGCCTGCATGGAATGTTTTAGCTTCATTTAGCCATTGCTGTTGAAAACATCTGTAGATCTATAGAAGATTTCTTGGCCATATCTGTTCAAGGGATGTGTTTACCAATTTGGTAAGAGTTATGTATATGTTTGAGGATTTAGAAATGAGAATCAAAATGAAACTAAGAATAATTCTCATACAATTGTTCCATTTTTGAACCATCCCTGGGTACACCTGCCTTGGTTTTTACAGAGCCAAAAGAGTAGAAAACCGTCTGAGGTTTTGTTGAAGTTGGGTCCTAGTACTTTGCATATGCAAGTGACAATGAGAATTGGCTATTCTTTAGGTTGTGTATGTACTGATATCTAGGTATTAAGCCTTTTGTCGCTTAGTAGTTTTAGCATTATTTTAACATATAAAAAAAAAACACTAACAAAATGGCAACTCTGCTAGGAATTGTCTAACACATCTGTAAAAAGTACTGCAGTTGTCTTTCATCCTACTGTGTACGTGTGTGTCGTATGATCTTTGTTTTGCCCGTGGCTATAAGGGAATCTTTTAGTGTCAAACCTTGATGATTTAATGAAGATAGAACCCAAGTACCATTGCTACACACCGACGCATCCAGCTTATCCAAGTGTCTTATCTAACAAGCAAGAGTTGCAGTCTGACAACATCAGTGATTAGTCTATCTGTGCCATATTCTTTGTCCCTACTTGTGTATTGTTTTCCTTCAGTCAGTAAAAGTGTTATTATATTTTTCTCAAAAGAGGGTGGCGACGCAGTCAAGGTTTTGAAGCTAGTGCTTATTGTAACAAAAGAATAATATGGCTGACAAGAGAAAAAACACAAGGGCTTACATGAGAGCCAATCCCGATGTATCAATATATACTGATTGGGGTAGCTCCATTTGATTTAGTGTATGGAATTCAAGCTAGAATGCCCCAGAACAACTTGATGGGACTATACAATTACATCCAGTCATATGATGAAGATACTACTGATGAAATGAAAGAAAGAATGGATGAATTGGTAGGATTGACCGAAGCCAGAAGAGAAGCATCTCTGAGGAACCAAAAGTTGCAGTTGCAAGTCAAAACACTCTATGATAAAAGAACTATAAAGAAGAAATTTGAAAATGGAGACGTAGTCTTAATGTGGAATGCTAGAATTGAAGATAAAGGAAAACATGGCAAATTTGATCCCATTTGGTTAGGCCCATATCTCATTGAGAATGCTTGGGGTGAAGATTCTTACATAATCAAAGATATATTTGATAATATTCTTGAATTTCCAGTTCATGGACAGTTCTTGAAGAGGTATTTTTCTTGAAAAAATACTTATTTTCTTCCATGAACAGTAGCTTTAGGGTTTCCTGTCGTCTTGTTTTCTGTAAATCCTTGTACAGTCTGGGTCTTTGTTTTTGTGTGTTTCATTGTGCTCTTTGAAGAAGTTGTCACCTTACCGGATGTGTGGTCTGCTCTCCCATAGATTCTGAATTATTGCATAGACTCAAGTAGTCTATCATCCCCAGACAGAGCCACTGTTGGTCTAACTTTTTGTGTAGTAGAAGTTTTCTGTTAAATCATAGAAAATTTAAATGTTCTATTCCTAAGTGAAGCATAGGGTTTTGGATAATCCATCCATAAGAAATACTCATCATGTAAACCCTATATCATCTCTATTCATAAATTGTCTGGCGCAAAATTTTGAATTTTCAAAAGAGACGAATATGCTGTCATATTCCTTTTCCTTTCTCCCGGGTTACCTTTCTTCCTATTTGTCCCAACCGTCAGATCCGACTAGATCTACCATTGTCGTTACCTTGCTATGACAAGTTGCATGCTTTATTAAGTATGGCGAGGTAACGAGTGTTGAGTATTTTAAGAGGCGGGACCATAAAGTGAAGATACAACGATCGAAGATTTTCTTATTAAATGATTTATTGTGCAGGTACACTTTGCAAGTTACCATCCAAAAAAGATAGGGACCCACTAGAATATCTAACATCAGAGCTAGAATGATGGTTTTTCTGGACGTTCTGCCACCTCGCTATCAGAAAAATTAGGCACTTCACCATTAGCGAAGTAGCGAGGCCACGTGAAAATCTGAAGATGATGACATTGCATCTTGCTTGTATCATAATTACACCAGGTAGCATGACCAGTCATAAATACCGTTGTCAGAATCAGTTTTAATTGACATAAGTGATTACTGGGTAACCCTTGCATTTTCTAGCATGGAATCCTTTTAAGTGTCGGAGCTCGCTACCTCACTATCAAAAAATTAAGGTGCTTCACCGTTAGCGAGTTAGCGAGGCCCCGTAAAATGGTAAAAGATTGGCAAGATCTTTGGTGACGTGGAATGATAAATGACTATGGTAAATTTTGACATGTGCCAACTATGCAGAGATCTGATTCTCATTAATGCCTATCTAAATGAATGTACAAAAAATCTTGAACGTCAGCTTGAAGTGGATCAACGGAGCTCGATACCTCGCTATGACAAGTTGTATGCTTGTTAAGCCATGCAACATAGCAAATATAAATCAGGAGATCCTATGCTTTTTCCTCACCTTTGATTTGGTAAGTGATCAACGGCTGTCGTCTCCTCACTATGAAGAGTTGCAAGGGAGATAATTATAGGGACATTGCAAGTTAGGCCCGCCGCCTTCCTTCTTAAAAAGCCCTATAGCATATCTTTGGATCATTTTCGGATCAGATCAATGATTGTCGCCGCTTCGCTATGGCAAGGTGCTCGTTCTTTATGCATAAAAAAGTAGCGATATGCTGACACATGTTCTCAATCGTCAGTGGGTCCAAATATAAGTGCCATCAAAGAAAGAATTTTGTTCATGGCAAGTTCTCATTGGGTAAAATAACTGACATGGAAAATATAACTCCTAGTTGTTCTCTCTGCACCACATGATCGTAGGATTTTTGAAGATCGACGACGCAGTTTGAAATGAAAAATGTAGTGCCACTCTCTGTATTAATTAGACAAGAAAGCTTTGTCTGTGAGGAAAAATAGAGTATAATACAAAGAGATTTCATCAGTTTCATCTCACGTGAGCAAAGATTTGGAGCCATTCTTGTGCAGAAGCCATTACTGAAAGAAAAGCGTGCCAAGGTCTGATAAAAATTGTCAAGTTGTCTGTTCATGGAAAATTTGCAGGAATACAGAGGAAAACAGAGACAAAATTCAAGTAAGTAATACTACCATAATCTTCGTAAGCTTTTAAGTTCTAAAAAGATAGCCCAAGATGCCTCCGAAGAAGGGATTTTCAGTGCAATAAACTACTTGGATAGAAATGTCCATGATGATTTGCTTGAGTTGCTTCCTGAGTCTACTATAGAAATAGTGCAAGTTAAGAGGTTAACCTCACTGAACCCTAGACTAAGGATAGCTGATGGATTGTATGATAAGGGTAATTGGGTTCAGGATGCTCAAACTTCTCAAACTGGTTTGAGTTTATTCAAAAAATGGTTTGCAGAAAGCAAGTTATATGCCCCTCATGCCAATATATTGAATTTTTATCTTGGAAAGCTTGTTGTCTCCAGTGTGTTTATGGATTTTGACCTGCTTGAAGCTATAGAAAAAAATTATGACCAAGCCACTAAGGTAGTGAGAAGAATGGATGGTGAGGCTTTAGTTACCATCAGTCCCGAGGAGATTAGGAAGGTTTTCAGTCTGGGACCTCTCACTATGTATCATGTGTCCATTAATTTGATAGAGTTAGAAAAATAATTTATGTCCAAAAGGGATGTAGTTAGACAAGGTGTACTGAAAGCCCACATAGGCCAGATTGGAGGCCTCCCAACCATAACATCGTCTTCTAAAGAACCATTCAAGAAATCATGCTTTAATGCCAGGGCAGTAGAGATATATAGGACCCTGTGCAGAGTCTTCAGAAAGGGCGAAGAAGATTTTATTCCGATGAGCTTCATGTATATGATCACCCAAATCTCCTCTTTTGGTGTGGAAATAATTTTGCATTTTGCATTTTACTTGGCTAATGAGATTCACCAGGGATTGGTGAGGATTTCAAAGGGCAAGGTGGAAAAGGTTTGGGGTCAGTACTCCCTATTGATGCATATGTTTCTTTTTAAAGGGGCCACTTATTTTGGTAAAGAAATGGTTTTAAATAGGGAACAAGAGAGGGAGGCACTGCCAATCTAATTATGGAGTGCAGACATGACTTGGGAAGCAAAAAATGCTAGCTTTGTTAGATTTGATAGGCACTTTGCCTCTAAACTAAGATGCCTCGTATTGAGTGATAATCCTAGAATTCCTAAGGCACTAATGCATCTTGTTAGGCCTATGGACAAACCCCATAGTCTAAAAGATTCACATAATTGGGGAGATATTATCCCATATTCAGTCTCAACTGTCATTAGGGTCTATGGATTAAAAGGAACACCCCATGTACTACCCTACCAGGTACCTTTAAAGGTAGGGATAACTAAATTTTTGTGGCAGTTGGGAGGAGTGGAGGAGGCCTTTTTGCACAAAAGGGGAACAGGATCAATTTTTCCTACTTGCACTATAGCCCACCAATTTGTGATAACTAAAGAAGGGTGGATCTTTCTCCACAAAATTTTGGATCAATATAAGATGGCAGTGTCTCATGCTTGTTTTTGTGATACAGAAGGTTTCTTTAACTCTGCTCTTAGACTTAGAATCAAGCTTCGTCCAGTACAACATGAATTCTATTTTTCTGAAGATATAATAAGAAATGAATATTCTCTCCATGAGCAAGAAATAAAGAAAGAAAAATGAAGAGTCTATTCAAAAGTTTTGGAGTTTATTAATTGTTTTGACAAAGATTACAGTCCTCTTAGTAATGCTGCAACCAATGCAGTTAAGATAAATAAGCTCATGAGTACTTTCTCTGAGATAATGGAAGTAATGAATGAGAAGAAACAACATTTTATTGATTCTTTTCCAAATAAAGCCAGAGAGGTTATGAGAAAATTGGGTTTCACCCCCAACATTGGAATGGGTCCACTGGTGGTACGAAAGAAGATAGGATATACTATTGTTCGGCAGTAGATGCCCATTGTACACAAATTAAAACAGGTAGTTTAATCTACCAGTACTTTCTTGGAAGAAAGACCCCCTGAACCTTCTCCCAAAAGAAGAAAAATAATAAGGGAAGAAGAATCCCCTGATGAAGGTTACTCACCCTCTCAAACTCCAATGAGAATTGAGGAAGAGCAGCTCACCAATGAGCAATTTGAACAAATGGGGTCACAATGATGAGAGTATAATATAGAGAGATTTCATCAGTTTCATCTCATGTGAGCAAAGATTTGGAGCCATTCTTGTGTAGAAGCCATTACTGAAAGAAAAGCGTGCCAAGGTATGATAAAAATTGTCAAGTTGTCTGTTCGCAGAAAATTTGCAGGAATACAGAGGAAAATAGAAACATAATTCAATTAAGTAATACTACCATAATCTTCGTAAGCTTTTAAGTTCTAAAAAGATAGCACAAGATGCCTCCAAAGAAGGGATTTTCAGGTGCAATAAACTACTTAGATAGAAATGTCCATGATGATTTGCTTGAGTTACTTCCTGAGTCTACTGTAGAAACAGTGCAAGTTAAGAGGTTAACCTCATTGAACCCTAGGCTAAGGATAGCTGATAGATTGTATGATAAGGGTAATTGGGTTCAGGATGCTCAAACTTCTCAAACTGGTTTGAGTTTATTCAAAAAATGGTTTGCAAAAAGGAAGTTATATGCCCCTCATGTCAATATATGGAATTTTGATCTTGGAAAGCTTGTTGTCCTCAGTGTGTTTATGAATTTTGACCTACTTGAAGCTATACTAAAAAATTATGACCAAGCCACTAAGGTAGTGAGAAGAATGGATGGTGAGGCTTTAGTTACCATCGATCCCGAGGAGATTAGGAAGGTTTTCAGTCTGGGACCTCTCACTATGCATCATGTGCCCATTAATTTGATAGAGTTAGAAAAAGAATATATGTACAAAAGGGATGTAGTTAGACAAGGTGCACTAAAAGCCCACATAGGCCAGATTGGAGGCCTTCCAACCATAACATCGTCTTCTAAAGAACCATTCAAGAAATCATGCTTTAATGCCAGGGCAGTAGAGATATATAGGACCCTATGCAGAGTCTTCAGAGAGGGCGAAGAAGATTTTATTCCAGTGAGCTTCATGTATATGATCACCCAAATCTCATCTTTTGGTGTGGAAATAATTTTTTATTTTGCATCTTACTTGGCTAATGAGATTCACCAGGGATTGGTGGGGATTGCAAAGGGCAAGGTGGAAAAGGTTTGGGGTCAGTACTCCCTATTGATGCATATGTTTCTTTTTAAAGGGGCCACTTATTTTGGTAAAGAACTGGTTTTAAATAGGGAACAAGAGGGGGAGGCACTGCCAATCCAATTATGGAGTGCCGACATGACTTGGGAAGCAGAAAATGCTAGCTTTGTTAGATTTGATAGGCACTTTGCCTCAAAACTAAGATGCCTCATATTGAGTGATAATCCCAATATTCCTAAGGCACTAATGCATCTTGTTAGGCCTATGGAAAAACCCCATAGTCTAAATGTTTCACATAATTGGGGAGATATTATACCATATTCAGTCTCAACTGTCATTAGGGTCTATGGATTCAAAGGAACACCCCATGTACTACCCTATCAAGTACCTTTAAAGGTAGGGATAGCTGAATTTTTGTGGCAGTTGGGAGGAGTGGAGGAGGCCTTTTTGCACAAAAGGGGAACAGGATCAATTTTTCCTACTTGCACTATAGCCCACCAATTTGTGATAACTAAAGAAGGGTGGATCTTTCTCCACAAAATTTTGGATCAATATAAGATGGCAGTGTCTCATGCTTGTTTTTGTGATACAGAAGGTTTCTTTAACTCTGCTCTTAGACTTAGAATCAAGCTTCGTCCAGTTCAGCATGAATTCTATTTTCCTGAAGATATAATAAGAAATGAATATTCTCTCCATGAGCAAGAAATAAAGAAAGAAAAATGGAGAGTCTATTCAAAAGTTTTGGAGTTTATTAATTGTTTTGACAAAGATTATAGTCCTCTTAGTAATGCTGCAACCAATGCAGATAAGATAAATAAGCTCATGAGTACTTTCTCTGAGATAATGGAAGTAATGAATGAGAAGGAAAAACATTTTATTGATTCTTTTCCAGATAAAGCCAGATAGGTTATGAGAAAATTGGGTTTCACCCCCAACATTGGAATGGGTCCACTGGTGGTACGAAAGAAGATAGGATATATTATTGTTCGACAACAGATGCCCATTGTACACAAAGAAAAATAGGTAGTTGAATCTACCAGTACTGTCCTAGAAGAAAGACCCCCTGAACCTTCTCCCAAAAGAAGAAAAATAATAAGGGAAGAAGAATCCCCTGATGAAGGTTACTCACCTTCTCAAACTCAAATGAGAATTAAGGAAGAGTAGCTTACCAATGAGCAATTTGAACAAATGGGGTCACAAGGAGAAATTTTTGTTACACAAGCAGAAATTGATGAAGGGAACCTCCTGTGCCAAGTTTTGAATTAACTGTAGCAGATTTTAGAGGAAGGGAATTGGACCTTGTTTTGGAACAAGCCAGTCAGCATTTTTTGTTTGATAATAGTTTTGTAAGATCTAGGGCTTTCCATCAGTTTGCATGGAGGGTAAACATGCACATTTTTGAGAAAAGGTGTAAGAATATGAAAACAAAGCATGCAGAAATGGATGAGGCCTCAGTTCAAAATCAAATAAAGGAACAAATGATGCAAGAGTTCAAGAATATAACCCCTGATGAGGGTAGACAGATGGTAAAAATTGCAAATATTTTATTATTGCCCAATTGGGATGTTGCTGATGCATTAATTTTTAATTCTGTATCAAATAATTTAGGACTACAGGATCCAAATAAAGAGGAATTCTTGGGTACAGCATTCAGCAATGATCAAGCTACCCTTGTTATGTGGTCCCTGAGAAGAGGATCCAGGACTACTTCATCATAGCCTGATGATTCAGGACTAACAGGGAGTATCATTGTAAGGAGAGTTGTTGATACTTCAAATGTACAGGCAGCCCACATGAATGTGGATTATTCTAAATTTACCTTGGCCACTACAGAAAGAGAAGAGAAGGAAATGATTGATATGCACAGTAAATATGAAATAGTGGTGGATGCTTATAATCAAGAGGTAAAAAGGAGAATTGAGTTGGAAAACAGGGTATCTCAATTGGAGAAGATACTTGAAAAAAGGAAAGTGGGAGAATCCAGTACACTGAGAATTGCATATCCTCCACAGTCATCTATTTGATTAACCCCTATCATTGAATACTTGTCACCCCTGAAAGACCCTAATTCTATACTGTAGAGGAATTTGAAGTAGAAAAAACCAAATTACATGAGTGGCAGATAGAATTTAGAAATCAGCAGGAAGAAAAATAGAAGCAGGGTGTGACATATTTGAGGGATAAAATACAATGGTCAACTTTTTATGATCAGTTGACAAGGATTGTAACCCTCATGGATGAGTTGAATAAAGAAAAGGATGGACTAAATTCTCTTGCACAGAAATGGAGACAAAGAAATAATGAAATTACAATTATATGTATATATGCAATCCAAATGCCTTATCATCAAGTTGAAAAGATTTTTGATTTATTGAATAAGTTAGAAAATTTTGAGAATGAAAGAGATTCTTTACAGAAAAGATTGATACTCTGTTTTTCAAAATATCTTCCTGAAAAATTCACCCTATTTCCTTGTGCTTTAGAATCTATTGATACAGTAAAGGAAAAAGAAAAATGGATAAAGGAAATGGATAAATTATTCGATAACAGAATAATAAACATCATCAGTGAGACTGGCCATTGGTTTTAGACAAAGACAAACGAGGAACTGGTAAAAGTACAATTGTATTATACTGCTATGAGAAAAGAATTTGATGATTTAGAGGAAAATGCAAATTCTTTAATAAAGATACAAAGAGAAACTCTAAGTTTTGATTGGCCAGATGATGATACTTTTAGTAAGTGGAAAAATCAGTTTAGTGAACAGATGTCTGGAGACAATGAGGAAGAAGATGCAAAAGTAATAGTTACCCTTGTAATCAACAATGATGACATGGAAAATCCCCAGGTTAAAGTGTGTTTTCAGGTAATAGAAGATGATACATCACTTACAGACCTCATGGGTATGTACTCTGAAAGTGAAGAATGATTGTAAGGTCAGATCATGCTCTTGTCTCAACAATTCAGAAGCATAACAGAAAGGGACCTGCCAAGAAATGTTGTTAATCTTTCTGTTATTTTGTTTTTGTCTTTCTTTTGAAAGGACACATGTCACCTTCTTTAGCCTGAAGCTTGTTGCATCTCACACTATTTAAGTGAGATCCCAAGGCTAAAAAATGGTCTGAATTCTGTTTTTACTAAGTATTGTGCTTAGTCCTATTTTTGGTCCAAACATTTGGAAAGCAAGTTTGTAGTGTACTTTTTTGTCAAAATTTCTGAGAATACATGAATGTAGAAAGAATTGTGCTTCTTTTCTGAAGGTCTTTCTGGGTCTATTGTAAAGGATATACCATTTTCAAAGAAAATGAATACAAATTATGAACTATCCCCATATCAGTTCTTTCTGAATTTAGTCTCCTTTTAAATACTTAGCTACCTTGATGTTGTGTGAGTAAAAGCTTATGCAATTGATTGCAATATAGTAGGGTTGTACATCCATTTGTTATTGTTGTTAATTCAATGGATTAAATAAGGGCTCTGATGAATGTGATGAGATTTCTTAGGTATTGAAAAGGATTTTTGAATGATAAATTCTTATAAGAATTGCTGATAAGAATTTGTTGCAAAGCAACAAATTAGATCTAAGAATTTACTATAGACTCTGAACCCCAATGGATTAGGCACTGATTGAAAGTATTTCAGTCAAAAGAGAAGTATATTATGACTGGTTTTTTAAAAATACATCATAAAATCAAATTTTACTTTTATTTCTTGTAAGATATTCAAAGTTGGCTAGCACTTGCCTACATGGAATGTTTTAGCTTCATTTAGCCATTGCTGTTGAAAACATCTGCAGATCTATAGAAGATTTCTTGGCCATATCTGTTCAAGGGATGTGTTTACCAATTTGGTAAGAGTTATGTATATGTTTGAGGATTTAGAAATGAGAATTAAAATGAAACTAAGAATAATTCTCATACAATTGTTCCATTTTTGAACCATCCCCGGGTACACCCGCCCTGGTTTTTACAGAGCCAAAAGAGTAGAAAATCGTCTGAGGTTTTGTTGAAGTTGGGTCATAGTACTTTGCATATGCAAGTGACAATGAGAATTGGCTATTCTTTAGGTTGTGTATGTACTGGTATCTAGGTATTAAGCCTTTTGTTGCTTAGTAGTTTTAGCACTGTTTTAACATCTAAAAAAAAAACACCAACAGGTAGATTGGCCCACACCCACTTCTTTGTGAAAAATTCATAGCTCTATGGGTCTAGCTGGTTATTACCAAAAGTTCATCCAAAATTTCTCCAGGATAGCACATCCTATCACTTCACTTCAGAGGAAAGGAAAGAAGTTTTTATGGATGGAGAAATGTGAGGAAACATTTCAAAAGCTCAAGGAGCTTTTGACTAGTGCACCTATCTTATTAGTACCTAATCCAAAAGGTGACTTCATGTTGTGTACAGATGCTTACCTCGAGGGGATTCGAGTAGTATTGATGTAGGATGGATGAGTGATTGCATATGAATCACACAAACTCGAGGATCATGAGATGAATTATCCTATGCATGATCTTGAGTTAGCTATGGTAGTTCATGCCCTAGTGAGATGGAGACACTTGTTGCTGGAATACATATTTGAATTTCATAGTGATCATTGTAGTATAAAATACATATTCATGTAACCTAATCAAAATGCTAGGAAAAGGCATTGGATGGAGTTTCTTTATGAGTATGACTCTAAGGTAAAGTATATTCAGGGAAAGGAGAATGTGGTAGCTAGAACTTTGAGTTTTCGGAGACATGTGACACTATCTTTGACTCTTAGTGTGGATTTGAGGAGCCATATACTTCAAACACTTCCTATATATATTTGGTATCACGAGGTGAGTAGAGAGATAAATTTAGGGAGACCATTGGAGGGCAAGCTTTTAGATTATGTTTTACAGTTAGATGACCTTTTGAGACATTCAAGAAGGATCTATGTACCACTACTAGATGTGTTTTTTACATTGATCCTATTAGAGGACCATGATGAGCCTTCCTCAACACATGTAGGTGTCAAGAAGATGCATGCAGATTTGTGTCGTCTATACTATTAGATAAGGATGAAGTGTGATATCACTGATTTTCTAGCTAGGTGTCTTGAGTGTTAGAGAGTCAAACTAGAGCACTAGCATTTAGTAGGGCTTTTACAACCAAATCTCACTCCTTCATGGAAGTGGGATATCATCTCTATGGATTTCATTGTAGGATTACCTATGATTACTTGTGGACATGATGCTATCATGGTCACCATTGATTGGTCCACCAAGGTGGCATATTTTTCATTGATGAGGTCATCCTACATTACAAATTTCGTAGCTAATGTCTTCATGCATGATATCATGAGATTACATGGTATTCCATGGAAGATAATTTTAGATAGGGATATTGTATTCACTTTTGTATTTTGGACATCACTTCAACATGATCTTGGAGTGTAGTTGAACTTCAACTCAACTTATCATCTATAGATAGATGGTTTGACCGAGAGAGTGAATCAAGTTCTAGAGGATATGTTGAGGATGTGTGTGATGGATAGATAGACTCTTTAGGAGGATAATCTTTACCTAGTGGAGTTTTCTTATAACAAGTATCATAGTTCTATTGGGATGACACCCTTCTAGGATTTGTATGGTCATCCTTACCATACACCTTTGAGTTGGGTAAGCCTTGAGGATCACATCATGTTGGATCATGAGATGCTTCAACTTATGGAGCAATAAGTAGTGCACATCCATGAACACATGTCTATAGTATGGGATAGATAGAAGAAGTATGTCTATACTCATAGGATGGATAAGCAGTTTATAGTGGGTGAGAAAGTTTTCTTGAGAGTGTGTCCACAGAAGAGTCTGATCTATTATGAAAAGGGTTCAAAGCTAGCACCTGTCTTTGTGGGACTATTTGAGATTCTTGAGAGGATAGGTTCAGTTGCCTACCATCTTGATTTACCACCTAGCCTAGCTCATGTTAATGATGTTTTCCATGTTTCTGTACTTAGATAGTATATTCCTAATGTGATACATGTTCTTGATTAGAATACATTACAAGTAGAGGATGGGCAACTTGCTTTGGAGTTGGTTCACATTCTTTAGCAATGGGAGTTGACCATAAAAAGTCACACCATAGAGTAGGTAAGGGTCCAATGGGACTCTACTGATGAGTCATCAGCTACATGGGAGAATTTGTCTAGTTTAGAGGATTTATATCCCTACTTGTTTATAGGCTTCTAGGAGCAAGCCTACATTTAGGAGGGGTGTATATAGTGCCTTCCCTTAGTTTACATTCAATTGTTTTTGCCAAACTCTTTTAGGCCAATTTATGTTTATGCTTGATGATTAGTAGCATTAGCTTCTAGATTATTGGATATTGTTTTCATACTTAGTTGATTTTATATTGAGACTATTTTGGTACTAGTTACTTCATGCATGCATGATTATACCTTGATGATGATCATTTATAGTGATTTTAGTTATTTAATGATGTTAGTTAGATGGATTATTTGTATGTGTTCTCTATGGATACTTGCCCCACACTTGCATGTGTATGGTGTGCATGCATGTTTTCTTTATGTATGATATTTTTGATATGGTTAAGGAAGGGATTCATAGTCACCTGCTAGTCAGGATCTACATGATGCACCACTTCCTGCCATTTCCTATTTAGTTTAGAATATATGAGTTTTTACATGCATGGATTTTATTTAGATTGTAGGTACCAAGTATCGGCCTCCCTAAATTGCCAGGATGAGCATACCCTATTGCAATATCTCAATGGTAAGGGAGGGGAGATAAATTCTTGAGCCCAAATCCTAACCTTAAAATCAATTGTCCTAGAAAATTAGGACAAGTATCTGAGATGATTACCCTTTCTATTTTGTTATATGATGAAAAGTGGTGATTATAACTCTTGAGTTTGATTTTTTATGTTATATTTTATGATGGGTTTCCACATTTCATCTTGTAGGTCTTTGGTGACTTTTATGTTAATTAAGTCAAATTAAAAGATTACTTAATGATTTAATTTAATGGAAAATTATTAAGATAATTTCAATATTTAATTATATTTAATTAATTGAGAAATTAATTAAATAAAAAGAATTAAATTTGAAGAGAAAATCATTGTTCTAATTTGAGAGTGTAATAATATTTATTTAATTTAATAATAAAATATTTAGGAGATCATTTTTAAATAAATGCTAAATATTATTATTACTTAAGTTAATAAATATTTATCAAAAAATGCTTCGAAAATTAAATAAAGAGAGAAAGAGAAATTAATTTATTAAAGATATTTTAATTTGCAAAAAGTGTGTATGAATATTCGTAAAACTAAATAAAGAGTTAAAAGATTGCGATCAATGAGTTCCCTCATGTGATTGCACAATCAGTGCCCCAAATTTAGGGGAGAACTCCATATCAGAGATGGAGGGTTCATTTCACAGGGACTAGAGATTTTTGAAGAAGGGATTTTTTAGAGAGAAGGTTCTAAGACTAAAGAGAATTCTCTAACAATCTTTGGGTGGTTCCATATTAGCATTAGATTCCAGTAGAGTCTGGTGTTTTATTCACTTATTGAAATTCTCAATTTGGTACTCTTGTCTACATTGTGTTTGTTAATCTGTTTTCCAAATTTTGTTTGCATGAATCTTTCAATATTTTGTTATGAATATATTGGTATTCAATCAAAATTCTATCTCTATATGGGGATTGAAAAGAAATTAGTAAAACCCTCATTCTATAAATTAAACAGTTGATATTTTAATTAGAAATGGTTTGGGAAGAAATTTAATTGTTAGAATGCAAAATTTGATTAGTTTGTCATATTTTTCCTATCAAAGTAGTGATAGAAATTTTAAATATATATATAATATATGATATGGGGGACTATTATTAAAGATTTTTTTTTTTTTTTTTAAAATAATAATAATATAATATATATTGGGGAGGCAGGACCATCAAACCCCCACCTCCCATCATCCTCATCCCTGCTACAATAGTGTAAAGGCTATCAACGACCTTTAGAGGGATGCACAATAGACCTACTCCTGTGATAGCAGACATACTATCATGATAGTACTTTGCTTTCACAATGGTAGAGCTGTCATGGTAATGTGCAGGGCTACATCTTTGTAAAAAGTCCCAAGTGTATTTTTTGAAAAATTGTTTTAAATTGTTTTTAAAATTTTAATTAAAATTTTAACTAATATTTATTAATAATTTTATTAATAGTTATTATTATTAATTAATTAATTAATGTTTAATAAATTATAAATATAGTTTGTTTTAAATATTTATTAATTTAACTTAATTAATATAGTTTAATTAAGTTTTTAATTAATAATATTTAATCAAGCTTAAGTTGTTTTTTAATATTATTGTATAATAATTTTGACTACCAATAAAATCAAAGTGATTTTTATTAATGGTCAGTTATTATTATAATGATTTGTTGGAGATAATTATTTTTAAGTCATGATATTTAATTACAAACCTTAAAATTTCTTAAGACAAGAGTAATTGTGCAATATATTTGAATATAAGAGAATGGGCTAAGTTGGAAGGGTTAAAATGTAAATCTTTAAAGAAAAACATACGTTGAAATGAAAACTTAAACCTTACTAAAAACTTAGAGTGCGTGTCTTCAAAATCAAACAAAACGATGAATCTACACTATTAACTGAATGTTGTCTTACATTTTGTGGTTTGGGTTAACTAGAGTGTTGACCAGTCTTAGGGTGTTTACTAGAGGCTCAAGAGTTTTGTGTTTGTGATGTCATAATGATTTTTTAATCTTGATCTTCTAAACTCAACCATGATAATGTGTCTGGTATACTTTATGATGAGTTTGGATCTATTGTTTGTTGTTGCTTTTAGTGTTGTTGTGTGATAACAACATGGATGGTATGACATATTTGACTTAACCTTTAAGTCTTCAATTAGTTATTTTTGGATTCTTTCTAGTTGCTTGTAAAAGGACTAAGGTTTTATTGTTAATTTCCTTTAGATGCTTTCCAGTTGCTTGTATAGGACTGAGGTAAAAACTATGATTCTTTGATTTGTACTTTTATGAGCGTAGGGTAGGTTATCTACATGTAATTTTGGGAAGTGGCTTGCAATGGAGGCCAGAGCCCAAAGTGGTTGCCAGGGTAACCCATTGTAGGTTATTTAATAAGTGAAAACACTACACTAAATGAAGTAAAATGACCCTAATGAGAGTCTTTGTCTTTGCTCGCTCATGCCTCAAGTGCTAGTACAGACTAGGATGGGAGTAGAGAGGATGCTTGGTTGTGACCATGGATCATTAGTATGCCTTATTAGTACAAAAGGATACTAGTGCTACATAGAGTCACTAGGGGGCCAAGGTTAATCTAAACTACTAGGGTAACTCTAAATTTGATTCATGCGATGACACTTTCCTACTTGCATAGTAGATTCCCTATGTGTCTTTGCTTGCCTCTAGGTTTAGATGTTGTTTTATCTTGGAACTTTTGAGTTAGAATACTTTTAGGGTTTTCCTTTACCTAGATACTAATTTTGATTTTTTGAATGATAACTTGTTTGGGACTTGCAACTATCTCCTCAACATGGTAGGAGCAGACCTTTTTGGGTTACCATGAGGTTATGTGGTAGTGATTTTTACTTTTACCATTGAGATCCATTTTTAGGTGTCATGGCTGGAGTTTCTTGTTATGAACTTCCTTTCATTCTATCTTTATGTATTATGATGGATGATTATATCTATTTGATATATGATTTTACTTATTGTATTGTATCTTGTTTAATGGATCTAAAAGGGATGATGTAATCTATCTTATTAGTGTATATTCTTTTAGCCATTCATAGACTATGACATGTATAGTGGATGGTTGTGCATTCCAAATTAATGCCAAGTGGCATTCAAAAAAAATTTATATTATTTAAATGTATTTGAACTCGTAGTTATTCTTTCATGTGGATGTGTTATTTATTGGACTTAGTATTATTTAAATTCAAATGTGATTCAATGTCTTGGGATCCTTAAGGAATGTAATTTGTTATGTTTTCTTATGTATGATTGTATGTTATTAGTTTCACTATTTTATAATTTTTTTTATATGTTATCTTAAAAAATATTGTTTGGCAAACTTTGTAAAACTTTAGGTTAATTCTTTCGAATCCCCTAGTAGGGCATTACATATCACTTAACTTTACAAACAAGGAAACACCATTATTTATAGTTCTTTCAAAAGAAATGAGAATAGTGGATAGTTCCACTTGATCTATGGCAATATTATGTGTCACATTATCCAAAACCTTATTCTCAAATTTTCCTTCTTCCATCTATAGTAGCTTCTCTTGACCATTCAAATATTGATTGAACATTTTGACTATGTCAAATAGTTGGTCCAAAATAGAGTTTTTTTCTTCAACGTAAATACTCACTGCATCAATAAATATACCTTTGATGTCTTCCAACACTTGATTTCCTTTCTTCTTCTCTACTCTCATATTTTATTGTATGGTTCTTTTCTTCCAAAATTCTCCAAAAGTTTCCATTTGATTAGGAGTAAGATTAGAGAGAGCCCAATTTGTGATTACTATGTCTTCATCAAGATCAATTTCATCAATGTATATGTTTGTCCATGCCTCAATTGAGGATTGAATCCAACTATCATTGAACTTGTTTTGGAATCACTTGCAACAATAACAGCATGTCTTAATGGACAAACAATAACAATTGTAGGAATATTTATAGTACCTTACTTTAAGCTAGTCTGACTGGATACTAAAATGAGTTGATCTTGTAACTCTATAGATATACTATTGGTAATAGTACTCATCTCTAAACTCGATAAGATAGATCCAATGACCAATTAAGTGATAGGTTGAATAGAATTTATCCTAATGGTATGAGATTTAGATGTTTTCTTCTATATCTTAATCTTCAATGTTCTAAATTTCTAGTAGATCCTCACTAGTTGGTTGGTCTCCCCATCCTCTTCATCTTTGTTCATTCACCTCATAAATGCCAATTACATGTAAATATAAATAGTATCAAAAAATAATAGATCACACAAAAGAGAACACAAGACACCAAGATTTAACGTGGTTCTCCCAATCTCTAGGCTACATCCACCAACAACAAGTACAAGATTATTATGATCCATTGGTTACAACCTGATTACAATCCATAATACCTTACATCTCAATACCACTACAAGAGCCAATTTTTGCATCACACATTCTGAAATCCCTAACCCTGAGCCTTTTTATACAAGCTTTTTGTTTCTTACAACATTAGGACTAGAATAATAGAAAAATTATAGCTGATTCCTTTTAAAATATAATGTCATTTTTATCTTCAGAGGTGCTACCCTTGAAAACCCTCATGGGGGTGCTACCCTAGGACCTCACAGGAGCGTTTCTTCCAAACCCCTGTAGAAATAATCTAGATGGAAACTACATCAAAGAAACCTCTAATTCTGATTAGGCTCCACATCACAACATTCCTTAGTGGCCTTTAAAAAATTCAATCCATAAATGTTTTTCCATACATTTTGTATTAAATTGCACACCTATTCAATATCATTTGACATAATTAAGAATGCATTGAACTTAGGAGTTAAGGTGTGTTCATGCTTTTTCAAATATTCTTTCATTTCATTGTATAATAGGTCTAGCATTAGCTTCCACAAGGTTTGATCATGGATACCTTGGCAACCATTACTGCATTATGCCAATGATGTAATACTACCTTAAGTAGAATATCGAGAACTTGTGTTCTTAATTCACTTGGAAAGTATTTCCATCTTTTCTACTAAGGCTTCTTCTATTTGATTCTACTCCTCTTTAGTTCTGGTTTCATACTTAAGAAAATTAAAATATTCCATTTATCCACCTTCTACAAGTCACTTCAGTCTTTCTTCAAAAGTTTGTGTAGACCTTTTGAATGATATATGTTTGTCATCTTCTTCATCTTCATCTTCATCTTCATCTACATGTCTAAGCTTCTTTCTTGATCTGTTGGGTTTGTTGATGGTCAAAGTAGGAGTTGACCTTGTAATTCTCCTTGATGATGATTTTCCCTTCTTCTTAGGTGGTTCTATTGGAAATTTTTTAAGCACTCCCCTCAAGATTTGTGACAAGGGCTTAACTACCTCCTATGAACTATAAGTTGAGTAGTTGTATTAGGAATTGACAAATTGGTCTTTTGTTGCAACAACAACCCCACTCTAACAAGTGGTATTAGAGGTTGGCTATAGGTTTGAATCCTTTGCTTCTTCTTCATCATGTTCATCTTCTTCTTATTCTTCTTCAATGTCATCATCCTTAACTTTGGTGAGCACAAGACGGGAACCAGATTGTATATTCTCCTTCCTAATTTTATCTACCTTCTTCTTACCTCTCTTCAAAATTTTAGAAATCTTGATTTTAATTTGTATTAGCTTAAAGTGGAAGCACTTCCTTCTTGGTAGGTTTAGCACCCTCTTTTACTACATTTATCATGATAAACTTGTTGGAAATATAGATGGAGTAACTGAGATTGGAGTAACTTGATAAACTTGTTGGAAATATAAACTTGTTAGAAAAATGTTGTAACTTGGCAGATGTATGTTAACTTATTACAAATCTTTAAGCATTCACAAAGATTTAACATGCATGCATAAAAGAAATAACATCTAGACAAGAGACACTAGATTTAATGTGGAAACCCAATATGGGAAAAACCATCAAGTAACTAGCTACCAATTTTCACTCTTCTGAAGTGAGCTTTTTTAGGAGCCAACCATGTTAAAGGTTACAAACACACTATTAGATGTGACCTTTTTAGAGGATTTAATCACCCTCCTAGGAGTGGCCTTGCTAGAGGACTTAAGAAAAATTCAATAAAACTATCCACCTTATTAGAGGATTTATAGAAAAGGTTCTTAAACCAACTTTTTAAAGAGATTTTAGGAATCACTACTATAATCATGAAAATGTAATAATGAAGTGACTTGAATGAGATGCAACTGAACTTTTCTATTACAGATCTCTATTCGGCTTCACTAGATCCTTTCTGATTGAATACACCTTTGTTGATCCTCAAAGATATCAAATCCTTCTTCGAAATTTTCTCACACTTTCCTCTTCACAAAATTAACTCACTTGCATTCTTTTTCATTCATTCATTTATCCGTACATTAGAATTCACAACTTGACCTTTTATTTATACCTTATAAATTATCAAGTTGGCTCATTTACAAGTTACAATTACCAATAATCATTACATCAGTTGGATACATTCATTACATGAAACAATTAAACTTTATTTCCCAAAACAATGAGATCCTTCATTGGTTGACCCTACTTAGTAAACATTGCTTCAGAAATGATTTCTAGTGTTAACTAGCTGAAGCTCGAAGAACACTCCAAACTCTACAAAATCCTTTGGAGACCTAGTAAACTTAGTAAACATTGTCTTTCCTTCACTGACCTTGTGAGTTCGGTAGAAACTGACTTCTACTACAAAAACCTTTGACACCTAAGTGAGTTCGATAAAAATTGTTTCCATAGAGTATTTTCAGGAATGCTTGGTAGACTCTGGAATCTAGTTTACTAACCAACTAAGATCAGTAGACTCTGTAATTCACTTTGCTGACCAACTGAGCTCAGTAGACTTTTTCTAATAACTAATATGAAATTTGTGTAACATCAAAGATAACACGTGATTGAACAATTATATCCAACAATCTCTCTCTTTAGCATTGATGGCAACACAACATGTCATAGCAGAATGAAATTTGAAAACAAGTCTTTTCTAATAGAACATTTTCTCACCCTTAGATTATATGTCACAAACTTCTCAAATATGGTAATCTCCCTCCATGAAGGAATTACATAACTTCTTTTCAAATAGCAAAATCTCCACAAACAAATTCAAATTTCAAAAATATGACAGTATGCTCTCCCTCTTTGACAACACATGCCAAAGACAATGCAACACAAACCAAATGAGTAACAATGTACCTTAAGTACTAATTCATATGCAATGTTTCCATGACCATGTTGCATCAATTGAATGATAGCCAACTTGATTCCTATTGATGCATCACTAAAAGTTCATTTGAGTGAGTTGTCGAAAGGGGAATAACCCCTAACTTACCTCTTAGATACAAGAATGTATCCTTAGGTAATGGCTTGGTGAATATGTTAGCAATTTGTTCCTTTGTATGGACATATTCCAATTTGGTCTCCTTATCTTACACCAATTCTCTGACAAAGTGATACTTTATTACAATGTGCTTGGTTTTTGAATGCATTACTAGATTCTTAGATATGTTAATTGCACTTGTATTGTCACAAAACATAACAACTAGTTCTTTGATTTCCACCTTCATGCCTTCTAATAACTATTTGAACCAAACAATGTTAGAATAGTTCACTACTACTGCAACATACTCTGCTTCTACTGTAGATTGAGATGTGCAATTTTTCTTTTTGCTTTTCCAAGAAACCAACCTCTTTCGAAGAAAGAACATTCCTCCACTTGTACTCTTTCTGTCATCAATGTTTTCTGCCCAATCAGCATTAGTAAACACTTCCAAATCTAGATTACCTCCAAATTTGTACCATAATCCATAATCTTTAGTTCCTTTCAAGTATCTCATGATTCTTTTGATTTCCATCATGTGGTTTTCTCTATGCTTTTCTTAAAATCTTGCTACAATACCAACTACAATTGCAATATCTGGTCTTGTATGAACTACATACTACAACTTTTCAATCATTGATCTATATAATGTCTGATATAGCTCCTTTGATTCATCATCCTTGGTAAGCTTTAGTCCAGTACACATGGGAGTCCCAACTAGTTTACAATCTTCCATAACAAAATTTTAGAGTATCTCCTTGATGTATTTAGACTGAGTGATGTAGATACCATTCTTGCTCTACTAAATTTGAAGACCAACAAACAATTTAATCTCACCAAACATTTACATCTCAAATTCCTTGTTCATTTGCTCTAAAAATTCTTTGCATAAATCATCATTTCCTATAACAAAGTATCATTGACAAATATTTCTGCCAAAAAAATCTTGTTATTTGGTCCTTCCTTGATATACAAGCTATTTTTATAATTAGTTCTTTAAAAACCAATCTGAATAAGATAGTTATGCAATCTTTCATACCACACTCTAGGAGCTTGTTTCATACCATACAATGCTTTGTGTAATTTTTAGACCATGTCCTTCTTGTCTAGATCAAAAAAACCTTTAGACTATTCAATGTATAATTCTTCATCCAAAATACCATTGAGAACTATAGATTTAACATCCATTTGATATATCTTAAATCCTTTGTGTGCAGCATATGCAAGTAAGGTCCTTACAACTTCCAATATTGCAATAGGAGCTAAAGTCTCTCCAGAGTCAATTCCTTCTTCTTGAGAGTAGCCTTTACATACCAGTCTAGCTTTGTTCCTTAACACCTTACCATCTTCATTCAACTAATTTCTAAATGCCCACTTAGTTCCAATCACATTTTTTATCTGTACGCCTAGGTACAAGAGTCCAAGTTTTGTCCTTCTCTATTTCCTCTATTTCTTCATTCATAGCCTCAATCCAACTTTCATTTTCTAATGCATCTTTGACATTTCTATGCTCAAAATCAGTATGTAAACAACTACCTTTTAACTTATTTCTTGTCATAGTACCTTCAAATTTGTCTCCAATATTTTGATATGGTGCATGATGTCTCCTTACATATTTTGCTAATACAAGTTCTTTTCCTTTTGAGTAAGTTCCATTGTCTTCATTTTCAATTTCAATTTTAGGTTATGGTTGTTCTAACTATTGCTCTAGTCCTTCAAACTCAATAGGCTTTGGGTCAGTAGCATCTAAATGTGACTTGAGTTCCTTCAACTCGGTCTGAACTTTTGGCAACTTGATAACTAAAGACTCAGGAGTAGAAGTTTCCTAATTGACAGATGTATCTAGAACTATATCAGGTTCAATGAAAAGAAATCTTCTATAATCCTTTGGTTCCTTTTTTCTTTTTTCTTTAGTCCTTTTTTTACACTCATCAACTTTCACATGTGCACTTTCTATGACTTTGTGAGTAGACAAATTCAAACATCTATATGCCTTGCTCTTGCAAGAATATCCCAAAAATATGCCTTCATCACCCTTCACATAAAATTTACCTTTTCTTGATTCTTTCAAGATGTAACATTTACTTCCAAATACTTTTAGGTAAATTACATTGGTTTTATAGCTATACCATAGCTCATACGGGGTTTTGAATGAGTCCTTCTTAAATAGTACTTTGTTTAAGGTATTAACTACAATGTTTATAGCTTCCTTCCAACATTTGATAGCAATGGTTTTTTCAATCATTAAAGTTCTTGCATAGTTTATGATAGATCTATTCCTCCTTTCAGCTATTCCATTCTACTGGGGAGTTCCAAGTGTTGATACCTATCTTTTGATTCCTCTTTCAATGCAAAAGTTATTGAATTCATGGGAGATTAGTTCACCACCTCTGTCTGACCTCAAGCATTTCAATCTTTTCCATGTTTCCTTTCATACTCTAGCCAAATACCATTTGATTTTCTCAAATGCTTCTAATTTCTCTCTTAGATACATGACAGTCATCATTCTAGAGTAATCATCAATAAAAAGAATGAAGAAATTTTCTCTACTATAACTTTCAATTCCAATAGGTCCACACAAATTAGTATGCACAATTTCCAAAATTTCTTCAGACTGATAATTCTTACTTTTGAAGCTAGTCTTTCTCATCTTACCAATCTGACAATTCTCGAATAGACCAACCTCAAGTTTCTTTATGCTAGGAATGCCTCTTACTTTCTTGAATTTTCTTATTTTCACTAGATTATCAAAGTTTACATGACATAACCTTCTGTGCCATAACCAACTTTCTTCAACTTGAGCAATAAAACATGAACATTCACCAAGTTCAAGATAGAACAAGTTACCTTTTGTTTATATGCCTGATCCAATCAACTTTCATTTGTCATCCAGTAGTCTTTCTTTTCCATGCATGCATTCCACTTTGAATCCAATATTGATTAGCTATGCCACACTCAAAAAATTGTGTTTTAGTCCTTCAACCCAATAGGCATTATCACATATAAGCTCTTTGGTAAGTGAGATTCTTCCTCTACCTTTTATGCAACAAGGTTCATTATTACCAAATCTCACACTACCACCATCATAGTCTTCAAATTGTTCAAACTTGGTTTTGTCACTAGTCATATGATGAAAGCAACCACTATCTATGATGCATGTATCATTATTTCTCACATGGGGTTAAGTGCCATTTTATCTGCCTCATGATTATCAGATTCATCTTCCATAACAATGTAAATAATTTCATCTTCACCATCATCAGAATCATTAGAATCCTTAGCCATGAAACATGTTTTCTTACCTTTTTTCTTGAATGATTTGATATCTTTCTTGCCATTGCACTTGTGACCTTTCTTCCCAGCCTTATTTTTCCTGGTTGGAAAACTAGTAGCAATATGACCAATTTCCTCACATGAAAAATAGATCAAAGTAACCTTACCTTTGTATTTCCCTTTCCCTCTAGAATATTTTCTTGCTAGTAGAGCTTCAACCACCTCAAGATTGTTTTTAGAACTTTGTTCTAATTCTTTCTCACTTTCTGATTGAGAATCCTTTATCTTCTTGCCCTTTTCTTTGAGTGAAAGCTTGGCCTCAAATTCTAATTCAATGTTCTCGAAAGATGGAACATAGTTGTCATAGTTATCTTACTCAAATATAGTCAATCTTCCTATTCTGGCCTCTAAATTTATCTTATGATTTGCTTCACATCTTCTTTCTTGAATCCTAGAGACTCTAATTGCATAAATGGGAAGAAATGTTCTAAGAACTTTACTTACAACAGTTTCCTCCTCAATGTCTCTTTTGAAGCCTTTATTGCACTGACAACTACTTTGACTCTTTCAACATATTTGACAATGTTTTCATCCTCTCTCATCCTCATCTGATCAAACTGTCCTCTTAGACTTTCTACTTTGGCTCTTCTCACATTGTCATCACCTCCATAGATATCTTTCAGCTTGTTCCACATTTCAAAGGTAGTTTTGTAGTCCTTGACATCATCAAATTCTTCATAGCTTAGGGAAGATGCAATGTCTATCATCGTGGTGTTATGAGTCTTCCTCTCAACAATGTCATTGATAGATAGTGTACCCAAAGGAGTCACATATTCTTCTTCAAGATATTTCAATCCTATATCTCCAATGGAAGCTAGATGAAGTCTCATGAGACCTTGTCATGCTAAAAATTTATCCCTATTAAGCCTTGGAATTTCCCTCTTGTAAGAAATCCTGATCTTTAGCTTACATCCTTGAAATCCTTCCTAAAAGCACCCATAGCTCTGATACCAATTATTGGAAATAAAGATGGAGTAACTGAGAGGTGGGGGTGAATTAGTTACCACAAAAACAAATCCACAGATCCCTTAGATGTCTTCAAAAACTAGTTATTGCTATCACGTGGTAGCCAAATAGAAAAATGTTGTAACTCAGTAGATGTATGTTTACTTATTACTAATCTTTAAGAATTCCAAAAGATTTAACATGCATACATAAAAGAAATAACATCTACACAAGAGAAACCAGATTTAACATGGGCACCTAATATGGGAAAAATGACCAAGTAACTAGCTACCAATTTTCATTCTTCTAAAGTGAGCCCTGTTACGAGCCAACCTTGTTTAAGGTTACAAACACACTGTTAGGTGTGACCTTGTTAGAGGATTTAATTTCCCTGCTAGGAGTGGCCTTGCTAGAGGACTCAAGAACAATTCAATAGAGCTATTGACCTTGTTAGAGGATTTACAAAATTGGTTGTTAAACCAACTCTATTAAAAGATTTTAGGAATCACTACTACAATGATGAAAAAGTAACAATGAAGTGACTTGAATGAGATGTAACTGAACTTTTTTGTTATAGATCTCTCATCTGCTTTACTAGATCCTGTCTAATCGAATACACCTATACTACTCCTCAAGGATATCTAATCCTTTTTCAACATTTGCTCACACTTTCTCCTTTACACAATTAACTGACTTGCAAGCTCCCTCATTCATTCATTCCTACATACATTAGAATTCACAACTTGACCTTTTATTTATACCTTACAAATTATCAAGTCAACTCATTTACAAGTTACAATTAAAATTAATCATTACATTAGTTGGCTACATTCATTACATGAAACAATTAATCTTCATTTCCCAAAATAATGAGATCCTTCATTGGTTGACCCTACTCGATAAACACTACTTCAAAAATAATTTCAAGTGTTAACCAACTAAAGCTTGGTGAACATTCTAAACTCTACAAAATCCTTTGGAGATTGAGTGAACTCGATAAACACTATATTTCCTTTATTGACCTTGTCAGCTCTGTAGAAACTGACTTCTGCCATAGAAACCTTCAACACCCAAGTGAGTTCAGTAGAAACTATTTCCATAGAATATTTTCAGGAACACTCAAAAGAATTTGGAATCTACTTTGCTAACTAACTAAGCTTGGTAGAATTTGTAATTCACTTTGCTAACCAACTGAGCTCAGTAGACTCTGTTTGATAACTGATATGACATTTGTGTAACATCAAAGACAACACATAATTGAATAATTGTATCAAAAAAGACTTCTGTTTAGGATGGATTCTGCACTGGCTTCCTTATTTCTAGGTGAAATTATGGTTAATATCTCAGGGATTCTCCAAAATTTCTCCCCTCAATGGCTCTATTTTCTAGGTAGGACTTACGCATAGGTTCTCTTGGCCTTCATCATGTTCATTATAGGATTTTGTGCCTATTTTTGGCACTCTATCCTATTCTGATATCATTTCTAGATCTTTGGGCATCTTAGGACCTCATGCTTCCTATTCTTGCTGGATTTGGATCCCTAGTTCAAGGTGAAGGTCAAACTTGACATAGGTTAGAGTTAGTTTTGTCCTTGACCTCCTTCAGGATTTGATCCACCTTTTCAAATTTTGGTCCTGGAGGGCCCCAAAATAAATGACAAGCTTTTGGATTTGAATGTGGAAGGGTTTTAATTTGAAATTCATTTAATTATTTTCCCTCCATAGTTGTTTATTGTGATTGGACCATAATTCAAGGTAAAATTTGAATTATGGGTCCTCACATTACTCTAGGAGCCTCATATTGAAACCCCTATATAAATACTCTCATTTGCATTCATTTACACACAAGAAGTTATGAAAAGCCAACAAGTGATGGCAAAATGAATATGCAAGATTGCAAAAGGATGATATAGAAGATCAAGTCATTGTTGATATCAAGAATTTTTGGGAACACTCCATTGTGAACATCTATTTGGAGCAAGAGAGATCTTATCTTCCTTGATCCACCATTATCAATTTTCAATTAATCAAAGATACAATCATGGGGTAGTAATTATGGATTATGAGTATGGTAGGGGTATTTTAGCCTTAGAGGTGGAGATCACCAAAATGGGGGTTTGACTAATGAAAACCCTATATAGCCACCCCAAAGCACCATCTTCATATATACATAGTCCCTATTTCAAGAATTGAAGTGCAAACTTGAGTACCCTTTTTGGCAAACTTTTAGGATCTATGAACAAAATTTATATTAGAGAAATTTTGGGTCAAGGAAAACCTTCATTGAGGGGTGATATTGTGCCCTAGGGTGAGATTATGCCCCTCTATTTGGCTCAAAGTCAACCTCCTTCTAGAAAGACAAAAGTTTTATGGGTTTTCTCTGTTGCAATTTTATGGTCCCAGATTTGGTTGCAAAATTACTCTAAGACTATTTGTAGGTAGTAGAAAATAGGTATTTCTAGATTAATTCCATCATGAGGTATGTATCTTATCTTGTCTAATTTCAAGAATTTCTAGATTTACATTACTTATTCAATTTCAACTTAAAATACAAATGAGTAGTGGGAATGTTATATGCATGGCTAAACCTCCATTTTTCATCCTATTCATTTGGGTGAACCTATTTATAAGAACTCTTTCTTATTGGTGTTAGATTTACATATTTCATATTTATAAGATTATATTTCTTGAATTTATATTTCAAAAATAATTCTTTTTTTTTTTTTCCAAAATCTCTTTAAAATACAAAAATATTTACATTTTCATGCTTTTAGTATTTCAAAATGTATGATTCTTGTTTTGAATACTTTGATGAGGATTTTATTTCAAAAGAGGACAAATTCCCTAATGTGGTACATGGTAATGAGGATGAAAATGGTCTAGATAAGATCTCCATTGATCCTATTCCTATTTCACTCTCCTCTACAACTTTTACTATAGGGTGTGTGCATGGTTACATTCATGTCACACTATATGTAACATTGATAAACTTCAAATGATATATCCTACACCTTTGATGATGATAAAATGATGTCCTCGAATAAAAATTAAGGGTAAACCTAGAAATCCTTTGGATTTTTTTGATAACATTGATTTTGTTTCACATGCCTATCACACATGGAATAACCCTCAACCTTCTGTTATGGTTTCTTTACTACCTTATCAACCTATTCTTACTCAAACTCCTAGGTTTCCTTCTACCTTTAAGAAGTGTGGCTTAGGTGAATAATTATGTGCTACTCCTACAAAGATATCTTTATGGTAATTACTTCAAACTTCCCTAACATGTTATGAGGTACTATAAAAAGATATATCCACTCTTCTTGCTTCACCTCCTAATCAAGAGAACATTCAATCTATTTTAGATTGCACACATAATATTCCTTCTATACCTTCTCTTGAGGCATAGAATCAATATGATTCTCTTATGGTTGTTGTCTCCATTACATAGAGTATCATTCAAAGAAAAATAATTTATAATAGATCTAGGCTTAATGTTTGTAGCATGGATATGCTTAAATCAATTAAGGCTGATCTCACCACTATTCAACCTGATAATGTTCCTATACATGGAGTGGAAAATATTGTGAAGATAAATTTGGGATTTATTACTTTACCTATTTAAGTTGGTTCAATTATTCTAAATACACCTATTTATGTTATGCCTAGACCTCTCAATTATAACCTTCTTTTAGGAAGACCATGGTTACATACTATGCATGCAGTTTCTTCTACTCTTCATCGCAAGGTTAGGTTCATTTATAACAACTTAATGTATATATTACATGTGGATTATGAACCAAATCCATGCCTAAATGCATAATATGCTAAAATTTCTAAGCCTCTTCAACCAAGTAAAGAGATTTAAAAAAACTTGAGACACAACAATCTGAGATTTAACAACCAAAAGCTTCATCTTCTTCTTTGACCATGGATGATTGGGGGACATTGGATTTTAATCCTACTTTCATTGGAGAATATAAGGTCTCTGATTTGTAATTCATGAAGCAATAATGTGAATTTGAGAAACAATTTTTTACTCCTTCCCCACTTTCTAAGGAACTAAAAAGTAATTTTATTGTTGCTTCAATTAATGAAATGATAATACTTGATTGTTATGACATGGTGACATATGTCACTCATTGGACTCCATCTAATATGGATGATTGATATGGTTTTGGTTATCATTTTCTTAAGAAATTGGGATTTAATGGGAAAGGATGTGGTATATATAAGCAAGGTATACAAGTACCTTTGCGTAATGAAATTTATGATCATACGAATGGATTGGGATTTAATTCTTATAGACAATCATCAAATTTTCCTCTTAATTTTAATTATATAAGTAGTGGACAATTAAAATTGGTTAACCAACACCTCATTGAACTTAATCAAGTGCCTATTTTGGATATTTTTCCTGAAGATGAAACCTTAATGGAATTTTTAGTTGTTTAAGAAGATTTACCTAAGTTTTATCACAAACTACCATAATCATGATATTCTTTTGTTACTAATGGGTTCTTTGATATGAAGTGATTTTTTAATAACTAAGACTATTGATATTCAAATGAATGAGAATAATCCTAAAAAGATGATAAAGATTGGAAAATGTTTGAATCAAGATAAACATGACCAATTAGTTTCCCTTTTACTTGAATTCAAGGATATTTTTGCTAGGACATATTTAGATATGCCAGATATATATTCTAAGATTGTTACTCATAATATTGTTTTAAAACCAAATACAAAACTTTGTAAAGTAGAAAATTTGAAAGATAAACCCACAAATTACTTTATTAGTTAAAAGTGAAATTGAAAAATTATTCGATTCTGCATTTATTTGTTCTATTGATTACTCAAATTAGATTTTAAAAATTGTGCCTATTTCAAAAGGAGGAAACAAGATAAGGATGTGTACTGATTTCAAAGATTTAAACAAGGAATCCTTAAAGGATCATTTCCCATTACCAAATATTGATATGATTGTGGATTCAACAACAAGTCATGCCTTGTTATCTTTTATGGATATAATGAAAATTTTATTTCTCCTAAAGATCAATTTAAGATTGCATTTATAAAATGATGGAGACACAACTCAAGTACTGAATGTACATAATAGGAAAGGGAAAACTTTATTAACTATCAAAATATGCTAATACACTTAGTGCAAAGAGAATAGACCCTGAAACATGCCCTATGGGCTTACAATAGTATAAATCTGGAGATAATTTCTTCTTCTAGTACCTTCTCTCAAACTCCACTCTAAACTACCTTTTACAATGCCAAAAAGGTTCTCAAATGGACCCCAAAGGTTAAGGATTAGGAATACATTCTAGAAAGTGCTAGTTGGCATCCATTGCCAAAATGGAAGGCTCCAGAAGTTAGTGTTGTTGGAAATATTCAAGATAAGATAGGTTACTGAGAGGGGAGGGGTGAATTAGTAACTTATAAAACTTTTTAAGCAATTCGACATTTCAACCATTCATCATTCATTCATCTAATCTACTGCATAAATGAAAGATTAATCATTCATTACACATGTACATAGAGTTTTGGTGACCTAGAAACCTTCCAAATAGAAAGTAAAACTGGGGTGGGGATGATGCCCACAAAAGTTTGTTACTGTAGTATGAAGTTGGTCGATTAAGGCTTACATTGATCACTTCTGATGATCTGCCCTGTTAGGAGCACAAAGGATTGCTAGGTCCACCTTGTTAGAAGATTTACAAACATACACTGAAGTATGCACTCTGTTAGGATATTTATACAAAGACTATTAATTCTACCCTATTAAAGGATTTACAAAATTGATTCACCTGTTAAGATGAAACAGTGGATCTACTTACAAACTTGATTTGCTAATTAGATCCTCAAAGTATAGATCACCTCTTGTGACTGATGAATCTTTTATGCTCCTTATAGAGCTTACTAAATATTCCACTCTTCTACTAATTCACAAAACATTACATGTATCTCTTGATAAATTTATCCATATCTTTTCTTTTTTTTTACAAATGATATCATGCATTACATATATACCATTCCAATATTTACAATTGCAAGGTTGGCCAAAACACAAGTGAACAAAACATTGCAGAGTCAGCCAGATAGTAAAAAAACTTGGGTTCCTCAAGTTGACTTGGTGACCTTCTAATACTCAACATCCACTACATTACTCGACATCATCATGCACTCGGTAGAAGTAGAGGCTCGGTTCATACTAGCCACACAACATTGCTTGGAACTCGGTAACCATTGGTGACTCAGTAGATATAGTGTCACTCAGTAGAAACTAACTTCTCCATTTACCTTGCTTTACATGAAAAACACTGAGTCCTTCATTTACCTTTTTCACTCGATAAAATACTGAGTCCTTTGTTTACCTTTTTCATTCGGTAAACACAGAGTCCTTCATTTACCTTTTTCACTCTATAAACACTGAGTCCTTCATTTACCTTATTCACTCAGTAAACATTGAGTCCTTTATTTACCTTTTTCACTCGGTAAAAACTGAGTCCTTTGTTTAACTTCTTCACTCGGTAAACACTGAGTCCTTCGTTTACCTTTTTCACTTGGTAAATATTATTGAACTGTCCATTCACTCAGTATCCTCTAGAATGCTTGGTGAGAACTGTTTACTTGCTTAATTTATAAGGTAACCACTGAATGCTCGGTATACATTATAGACTAAGTGGTGAGCTAGATAAGCATTTAGAATTGAATAAGTGTTTGCACTAATGACAAATATATCATAATTCCAACAAGTGCAAAATTAGAAGAATCCAAAAATGGTAGCTGAACTTCTAGGAGGCATAACTTTTGAACCGTAGCCCCAATTGATGAACCATTTACATTTACAGAAAGCTCTCAAAGTGCTCTATATCCCTATGGACCAGCTTCAATTTTCCCCCATTTTTCAGACCTGTATGAGGTCATTTAGTGACTCAAACCCGACTTTGAAGCATTCTTAAGAAGTTTCTAGAAATCAAAAAACTGCGATAACTTTCAAACCGTGTAGCCTTTTGACATGATTCCTTTTTTGGAATGTTCTAAATTACAATTTTAATCATCCCTCCAATTTTCACCTTCTAACTCACCATAATTATGTCTCAATTACATAGTCCTTTTTTTTGGAATTTACACATATCCCAAGGTTCTTTAAAACTCTAACTCAAAACACTAATAGTGGAACTGTGAGAGTTGGAACCTTTATTTGACCCAAATGGGTATCTAGAAATGAAAGTACATGAAACAAAAACTAAGTCTAGGTATATTTATTTTGGGTGACACAAGATTTCCCTTATACCTCTAGAAGCTCCTATATCATAACACCTTGGGGAATTTTTTTTGGATCATGATGCCTTTTGGATTAAAGAATGCGGGAACAACTTATCAACAAGCTATGACTTTGTTTTTTCATGGTTACATTCACAATATCCTTGAAGATTATGTGGATGATATCTTAGCAAAATCTATACAAAGACAAGATCATGTTACTATTTTATGACAAATATTTTAAGGGATTAGAAGTTACACCATGAGATTGAATCCTAGGAAATGTGTTTTTGAAGTAGATTAAGGTAAATTATTAGGATTTATAATTTCTAAGAGAGGTATAGACATAGATACTGAAAAGATTGATGCTATTGTTAATATGCCTCCTCCTAAGAATATTTCTTAGCTATGGAGTTTACAAGGAAAAATGCAAGCTATTTGTTGCTTTATTTCTAGTTAGTTGATTGAACTATTACTTTTACTTCCTTTCTTAGAGATGATACCACTTTTTCTTGGAATAATGAATGTAAACGAACCTTTGAGAAATTTAAGGAGTGTTTAAAAGTATAAAGTTATGTCACCTTTTAGGTTGACTAATCAGAATGACTGAATTTGAGTATTTCTATCTAAAAATCAATTTTGTTCAAAGATATGTTCTAGATAAATAAATTCTAGTTAAGTTATATATCATATCACACTTTTCCAATTTTAAATGTCTATTCAATTCATTGTTTATACTAGTTTGTATCCAATTACTAAAGAAATACAATTATTTTAGAAAATTGTCATTTCAATAACTCTTACTATTTTTTATGATATATTTTTAATAACTTATAAACACCATTTTATAGAGGTCAAACTCTAGAATATTCTCATATAGAATTTATAGTGTTTTAATTAGATATATTATATTATAATTAAAAAATTATACGAGCACATATTTTAACACTCGGAAAGATGTCAATTTTTAGAAAGAAAAAAAATACTAAATCATATAATAAAATTTAAATTTTTTAATGAAATTCTAGAGGAGAGAGTTCTCTTCTAGAATGTATAATTTTTATTCTAGTTAGAATTGATTTGATTTGAAAAATGTGGCGGGAGATAAAAACTATCGATTTTAGGTGAGTTGAACTTTGAATGATTATAAAAGTGAAAATATGTCTTTTTTTTTTAAATTTTTTTTTTGAATGTTCTAGATATGTATGCTATGTATAACATAGTTTTGGATCAAAGGGAAATAAGTTTATTTCCATATAGTTTTGTGGTGGGAATTAGACCCCTAATTTTCAGCATTTTTCAACAACTAAAACATTATCTATAAAAAATTATGAAAATATATCAATTCATAATCCAAATAATTGTTAAAATTTATAATCCTAAGCTTGATCAATTTCTACAAATTTTATTAGTTTACTTCATTTTGAAATTCTAAATAATAATACAAGTTTTATATCATTAAAGGTGAACAGTTAGCATTTTGTTAGCCTTTTCCTTCACAAAAAGGTGACACAAGTTTGTGCTTTGACCCGAGTACCTTGAAAATCCTCCTATCCTATAGCCAACTCAATTTTATAAGCCATGTCATTTGTATATTTTGACAACTCTGAAGGTTGTTAGTGCCTTGTTAACTCAAAATGATAATAATGATAAGGAAAGACCTATGTATTACATTAGTCACACTTTACTTGATTATGAAACAAGATACACAAATTTGGAAAGATAATTTCTAGCTATAGTTTATGCATGTTAGAAACTAAAGCATCACCTTATAAATGTTGAAGTTAATGTGATTGTAAAGTTTGATACTTTGAAACATCTATTCTCACAAATCGATCTCTTTGGCCATTTGGATACGTGGGTGATGTTACTTCCAAAATTTTATCTTAATTTCATTTCTTAGAAGTCTATTACGGGACAAGCTTTAATAGATTATTTCATTGAAGCTACTTGTCCTCATTCAGATGCATGTTCTACTTCAATAGAAATTTCCAATGATAATAGTTTAGCTATTCGACAAGATGATATTAGGTAATTGTATTTTGATGGATCGAAATGTAAGACAAGTTTTGGTGTTGGTATTGTTTTAATTCCTCCTATGAAAAATCCAATCTGTTTATTATGCAAAACCTTTCCTTGTACTAATAACATTGTGGACTATGAAGCTCTTATAGCTGGTCTATGAGCAACTTCATCCCTTAACATCAAATGCTTGAAAATATATGGAGATTGGTAATTGATTGTTGAAAAAATAAAAGGAGGTTATCAGACTAAGAATGATAAAATGACACAATATAGAGATTTGGCTATGGACTTGCTTTCACAATTCTCTTCTTATATGATTGAAATCTCTAACTTCCTCATCCTTCTCTTCTATACCATTATCCTATTGTGTCCTCTCTACAAGACGTGGATCACCTATATGATAATCCTCATAGAAGATGGGGCCAGTCCCCTATAGAATCCAATACCTAATGTAATCTCAACTCATGCCTAAATAGGTTACATCTAATGGTACCTTTATACTCTTTGTCTCTTCTACATCATTTTTCTCTATCTTCTATTGATGGTCACCGTATGGTGTCAGGTCTCTAATAACACCTCATCAGATGTACATATGGGGTACTTCTCTAAGGATTTCCTATAATAGGCCAAACTATCTCATCATGCAATCATAATAGTATGGCATCACTATGACTCTGATGACCCTCTAGAGGCTTTTTCCACAATGAATATCTCATCTAGAATCATGTATTTGGTCACTCTATCATCTGGGAATAGGGTTTTTATATCACTTGTGTGTCGAGTAGGTGGTCTAGAAGTACCCTCCAACAGAGGATATCTCCAAAATGCCAAGAATCGTTTAGAGGATAATAAGAGAATCTCAATCTACTTGCATCTACCTCATTGGAATACCTTGTAGATGTGTACATGGGAAATGCTCAAACAACCAAATTTTTAAGAGTTCATATTGATAGACTCTCATTTTAGTATCTCATTAGCTAGCACAACTCATGGTATAGTTGGGATAACATGCTATGAACCCATGAGAGCATAGTCCTCTTTCTCTCCATCCTCTATATAGAATGGGTAAGAGGTGTAGAAAATATGATACCCTTTGAGTTGGGTAACACAACCAAGGATACTATACCAAACATCACTCTTCATACTATGGGTGTAGGGCCTACAGTATGGATGAAAAAAGGACCTAATTTAATTGGTTTCACATCCATGGAACCCATCCCAAGAAATACTATTTATCTTCAGGGACTTCCTCATAAAATTATTGTGGTCTAGGTCTACCTATCTCACCTCAGACTGGAAGTTGCAAGATCCTATAGACATCCTCTAGTGTTGTTGTAATCTCTCCTAAGGGAATATGGAAGGAGTATATATCCTCATCCCATCTCACTATTAGGGCCAATAACATGGGTTTGTGTAGCCTGATTTGTGGTAGGACTATTACGTAGTATAGTCCTATGTCTCTCAGTAGTTGTATCTCATCCTCACTCATCTCAGATAGTCTCTCTCTAATGATAATTGGTAACTCTCCAAAGGGATGCTCTTGAAGAAAAACCATGTCTTGTAAGAACAAACAAACATCATATCACAATTCTTCATCATCAAAACTACAAATCCAACTTCACTAGGTCAATTTTAACCTTAGTTAGGCCAAGATCAATCTTCGTAGATCAAGGTCAACCTTCTTAGGTCAAGGTTGACCTTTTCGGGTCAAGATCTACCTCATCATATAATAGGTGGTGACCTTCTAATCCATGTCAACCTTCTTGGGTCAAGGTTGACATAGCTAGGTCAGGATTAACCTTTAAGGGTCAGGGTCAACCTTGCCCACAAAGATCAAGAATTTAGAAAGTATAGAACAAACAAGAGAAAACTCACCTTAGGAAGTGACCATTTGATAGCCAGGCACTGTCTCAGAAACACCATGCACATCTATCAATGTTCTTTTTTCCTTAACATCTTGTTTCTTCTTTTAGAATATGAAAATGGTAAGAATAAGTATGCTTTCCTTTTTCCTTATTTATAGTTAAAATTAGGGTTTCTTTTAAGGTTTACTCATGGTAAACTTGGATTTCCCTCTTTATGTATTTAGATAGACATTCACTCTTTCCATCATAACTTGAGTTTGGTAACTCTATTTTCATCTCTGTCAGTGGCATTAGAATCATGAATTAGATACCTCAATCCTTGAATCAAATTAGAAAGGGTATGAATCTTTCTAATAGTTCTGGGAAAGAACTTTTCAAAAAACTACATGTCTATTATATAGAGTTATCCTTGTCACCCTATTTTCACCCTTTAGAAGTAGAAAACTGCAACAGGGAGGCATAAGAGGCTTTATGAGCTTATCAAGTGTCATTTAGTATGATTAAGGTAATTTATGGATTTTAATTAACCTTGTGTGTCATAGGTTCTAACAATTTTTTTGCAGGATCCCTACATCGAGGTCTTGGCTATATCATTTTTATTTACTATGATGTTTTCTTATTTTAGCTTGTATATTCATGTGTTGTCATATATAAGATAAAGTGGGGGATAAATCTATCATCTTTAAATTGAAGCACTTCCATATTGATAGGTTTAGCACCCTCTTTTAGTGCACTTATCATTATAAAATTTTACTTAGGATGTGTTCTACATTGGATTCCTTCATTCTATGTGAAATTAAGGTTAGGATCTCGAGGATTCTCCTAAATTTCCCTCCTTTATGGATCTATTTTCTATGTAGGAATTATGAATAGGTCCTCTTTGACTTCATAATATTCATCATAAGATTTTTTTCCTATTTCTAGAATGCTTCCCTATTCTAATATCATTCTAGTTCTCTAGGCATCTTGTAGAACTCTTGTTTCCTATTCCAACTAGATTTGGACCCATAGGTTAAGGTTGAGGTCAACCCTGACCTAGGTCAAAGTTGAGGTAATCCTTGAACACAATTTGGTATTTGACCCCCCTTGTAAAAAAATTTCATGAATGGCCCCAAAATCAATGATGGGCTTTCGGATCTGAATGCAAAAGGGTTTTAATTTGAAATTCATTTTATTCTTTCCCCTCCTTGGTTATTATGATTGAGCCATAATTCAAGGTGAATTTTGAATTATGGATCATCATTTTACTCTAGGATTGTCACCTTGAAACCTCAATATAAAGACTCTCATTTTCATTCATTTATGAATAAGAAGTTATGAGAAGCAAGAAAGTGATGGTGAAATGAAGATGAAAGATACAAGAGGATGATAAAGAACATCAAGCAATTGTTAATATCAATCATTTTTTTGACCACTCCACTATGAACATCTATTTGGAGAAAGAGAGATCATATCTTTCTTTATCCAGTATTATCAATATTCAATCATTTAAAGATACAATCATGGGGTAGAAATTATGAATTATGAGTTTGGTAGGGGTAATTTAGCCTTGGGGGCTTGGTATGCTTTCTTATCTTATTCAAATCTCTACATTTCTTTCTCATACATATTCATGTTATGGTTTCAATCTAGAGGATTAGATCATGGCATTACACATTCAATACACACACATATTCTATTATAACTGGCTATTTATGGAGGTGGAGATCACCAAAATGGGGGTTCACCTAAGAAAAAAACCCTATATAGCCACCCTAAAAAACCATTTTCTGATATACACATTCTTTGTTTCAGGAATCAAAGTGTAGATCTAAGTACCCTTTTCTACAAACTTTCAGCATCTAAGAACAAATTTTTTGTCAAATCTATTTTTTGTCAAGGACAACCTTCAGTGAGGGCTAAGATTGTACTCCAGGGTAAGATTGTGCCCTATTATCTGGGTCAAAGTTGACCTCCTTCTAGAAAGACAAAAGTTTTTTAGGTTTTCTTTGTTGTGATTTTATGGTACTGAATCTAGTTGTAGATTTTCTAGAGACTATACAAAGGCATGAAAAAAATAGTTATTTCTAAATTCATGAGGTATGTATCTTATCTTTTCTAATTTCAATCATTTCCAAATTTACATTATTTATTCAATTTCAACTCAAAATACAAATGAATAGTGGAAATGTTAGATGCATGGTTAAAGCTCTATTTTTCACCTATTCAAAAGTAAAATCCTAGTTTTAGCTTCTTTGTAGGTTTCAAAATAAGGTTCTTTGGGGTCCACAAACTCATTGAGAAGAGCCCCATTGATGTCCTTAGTATCATCAATATTCACCTCATAGCCAAGATGTCTTTCCCATGCAACTCTAGGTCTGACTATCTTGATATATACCCTATCACAATCTACAAGGAAATATATGTCTTATTCATAATCATCCTATAGTTGCTTAGGAATTATGAATCTTCTTTGTATCCTTTCCTTGAAAGTTTCAAAATATGCATCCATGATTCCCTTGACATTGTCTCCCATTTTAGTTATGAATTCATTAATCCAATACACAATGGGTTTGTCCTTCTTCCATATTACATTGCTCTTGGAAGGAAAAAAATTATGAAGACAAAAGAAAAGCATAATAGAAGTGAACCAAAATTACATGGATTTTTCTTTGATGCCCAGATGCTTTCCATGTTTTTGTAGAACTAGTTTAACTACAACTTAATAAGGTCTAAAGAAAGATTTTTCTTCACTACCATCAAGACCAAGTCCATAGCTTCACATCCAACACTATTTGGTCAACTAGAATTGTAGATCTTATGTGCAATCACATGAATACAAAACTTAATTTCTATGTCAATGAATCTATTTAGCTTCATTCCTCTACCATCCCACTTGGTGAGTGTCTTCATTGCTATCTCAACTCGACCTAGGGTTTTGGTCATCTCAATTTTATCAAGGATGGGAGATCCTATAATCCTATTAATTATTTTCTGTGTGATATTGATGGTTGATCAAGCCAAAATTGCATATCATGAACATGACTCAGGATAAACCTAATCCACTTGATTTGGAACTTTTTTGGCATATGAAAAATATAAGTTAAAGCCTTCACTTATAGGTGTTTTTGCATGGGTTTGAGCTTTCCTCTACAATTGTAGGACAAATCTTGAACTTTTGGTCTACAAGTACAACATTCCTTACTAACATCTTGGATCCCTTCTTAACCTTTCTACTAGATAAAGATTAAATAATGCTCTATGACAAAGGGATAATCATTGATGAATTCACTCTAAATTGTTTAGGGGCTCAAAGTTTCTCTACACTATTCACTCTTAAATTCATGATGAAGAATGAAATCATTTGATTCTTTCTTTTATTCAAAATTTTCCTTTAAGTCCTCATAAATGCATCGTACAATGATAAACTCAGTGATAGCATGTTTAACTTGGTAGATGTGACATGCTTGGCTAATATCTTTAGTCTTCAACTTGGTAAACCCATATACCTTCATGCTTGGTTAGGTGTTCAAACTTGGTAAAGATCAATTAGAACTAACTTGTGATTGAGTTCACTCGATAAGGTCATGCAACTCAAATTTTCTCAGTAAGGTCTAAGATAATGATTCAAACTCGGTGATCCCAATACATTTGAAATGCTGATTTGGATCTTCTTTAATATTAACTAGAACTAATATAACATATTTCTTTAAATAATAGTTCCACTGATCTAGAACTAATATAAAATATTTCTTTAAATCATAGTTCTAGTGATCTCCAGGGATAATTAGCTTGAAATGGTTGAATCACCTAATTTATTGACTTGGGTGTCAACTCTTTCATAAATTTGATTTGCGTTCTCTAGAGATTTCTTTACCCATTACCATGTCATTTGAATTTTATTATTGCCATCCTTTGCTTTCTTCTCATCTTCTACTATAGCTCAGTTCATACAATTCTTTTCTAGATGACCAAGCTCTTTGCATACAAAACATCTCTTTGTACAGTCTCTCTTCCTCACATGAGATCTTATGAAATTTTCCCCAATGTGTCCATGCTCACCATGGAAATGACATCTATAACATGTATTATAATCCCAAACAAAGATAGCTTACACAATTTGTTCTGTTGGATTCCATATCTTTGTTTTGCATTCTGAAGATTTGTGCCTTTGTTTCTTGTATTCGAAACATTTTCCTTTAAACATGGTTTTCTCTATGCATTCACTTCCTTTGTTTACTTACTTGTTGCAACTATAAAATTTTCCACTAAATTTTTATTTACCATTACTCCAATATTTTCTTGATGTATACTCTATCTTTCCATAATGATTACATCTAGGCATTTTTCTCTTCTGAGATCCCTATTGTGATGATTCACCTTCATCTCTATAGCATAATCCAAATATGCCTTTATCCTTTCATTAGTTTTTGTTTCTATGTTGAGATCATTTTACAATCTTGCATTATTCGTGTTCAAGTTGATAAGCTCTTGATTTTCACAATTGAGTTGATTTATTAATTTATTTTTTCTGAAGAGATAGGTTTTGAATTTCATTATTCTTTTCTTCTATCTTTTTAGTTATAAATATTTTCTCTTCTTTTTCTATGTCCTTTTATTCCATCTCCATTCAGTCTAGCTGAATTTCTTGTTCTCTTTTCAATTTTCTAACTTCTCCATGCAGAGTGACATTGTTTTCAAGTAAGTCTTTAATTGCTGCATCAAATTCATCTAAATTTTTGTCTTGAGAAACGTCTTCAATTCTTTTTGTAACTAGATATTTCCATTCATCTATGTTGCTAGTTCTTTCCTTCTTTGCAAGGATTTAGAGAGTTGCTCCTTCAGTCTCTTTAATTGATCCATGACCATTTGTAAATCTAACTTTTCATTTTCAATAGCTTTCTCTAGTTTGTACACTTTCATTTCCTCTAAATTTTTCCAATTAAAAAAAAAACTTCACTTCACCAATTAATCCTTCATAAACAAATCTAATCTAATTGCATGCAAAAATGACTGAAATTACTAAAACATTCATAACACTTGACACAATATTTGGTAACACAAAAACCTTCAAAGTAGAAAGTAAAACTGGGGTGAAGATAATACCCTTAAGCTTTATTACTCTAGTATAAAGTTATCTTGTTAAGGCTTATAAATGATCACTTCTAATGATCTTCTATGTTAGTAGTAATAAGGATTGTTAGGTCAAGATTGTGAAAGGATTTATATAATACAATGTAGCATGTACTCAGTTAGGAGATTCTACATAAGACTGTTAAGTCCACCTTGTTAGAGGATTTGACCGATGCACCTATTTGAATGAACTAGTAGCTGATCTCTACTCTGAGACTTAGTTTGTTGAATGAGATTCCTTTGATGTGGAAAGAACACCTTAATGTGATGGATGAGAATCTTCTTTTCCATATACTAATTTTAGCCTTTCAAATTGCATGTTTTTCATATACCATACTCACTTGGATATGACAAGATATATCTTATTTATACCAATCCAACTAATTACCTTTTAAAGTTCGCTACAATATCAATATTAGAAAATCTTCACCTAGTCATCTCAGTGCTAATACTTAGGTTCAAAAGTCCACTTAGGTGATATTCATATACTTGATAACATAGTAAACTCAACAATCTCTAGAACTTAGTTGACACTGCTTCTTGGTACACATTGATCACTTTGGAGTAGGCATGAACTCGGTTAACACTAATGACTCGACATACATTGAAGTGCTCACTTGACATTGCAACAACTCACTTACTATTGTAACTTAGTCAACACCACTATCTACTCTACTCAGTTGACACTAGTTAGCTATTCTTTTCAGTTAACACTGGCTTTTTACTTCATTTAGTTAATACTCCATGCTTAGTTAACACTATGTGCAAGGTTTACTAAGCGGTGCTTGGTGACAATGTAACCAACCAAATGATTAGGTGTTTTGGTATTGATTGTCAAATAGTGTGTCCATAAGGTCAACATAAACACCACCATAGAAATATACAAACACAATTTTCTTGATTTAAGTGTTCCAAGACATCCATCCTTATCTTCAACATGCTTTTCATATCCAAAGAAATCAAATTAGTTAGCTGGAAATCATTATTTCTCATAAGCTATTAAAATTTTGTTCCTTAGCCAACACTATATTCTGACACTTGGTCATTATTGGGTTGATCAGTCGCTACTAGATTTCCCACTCGACACATATATTATCACTAATATAATATTGATGCTTGGTCAACACTAATTCTTCTTGGCACTTATTGTGGCTCAGTGGACACTTGCCATCACTCGACATATACTTCAAATTCCTTAATTTTATGGTCTATTTCTTAGTCCAACCTATGCATTTGGTCTATATTTGATCTCTTCTTCAAGGCTTCAATATAATTGTCTTCTCCATTTGCAACATGATTTAAACAATCACTTTATCCTATCAAATTCTAACTAATCAATTATCCATTTGTAGTTTCCTCTTCATAACTCAATCTATCCTATATATAGTTTTGTTATGAACATATTTTCAAATCCTCTTCATCAATCAAATACATATGAAACTTAGTTTAGATAGGAAATTGTGTCACCAATAAGATTTGACATCAATGAAAATATAAAAATTGTTTTAATTGTAGTTTCCAATAGGTATGATCCAATCTTTTTATTTTCTTTACAAAAATATAAATTATCTAATTAGTAGGATATAATGATTCTCACACTTATTTTTAGGTAAATCACAATTTTGATGAACGATATATATATATATATATATATATATATATTGATAAGAAATAATAGATCAATTTATTTTTGTTTAGTTTCTTTATTAATTGAAAATCTTTTTTTCAAGGAAAAAAAACCTCAAGTCTTATAAATTAAGATAAAAAATAAATATTGATTTATTTACAGAAAAAATAGAAACTCAAACAAAAAGAAAGAAAGAAAAAAGAGTATAGAGATCCTAAAACAACTAAATGCATTCATCTAGATATTGATTTCTCCTAATGATATGATCATTTATATTTCTGACTTTCCTAACAATATTAGGAATCAGATTGATATTTCCTTCCTTAGTTAGATATGAATTCACAAAAAATAATTTCCACATTTATAGAAAGATAACATGTTAGAGTTGGGTAGTGTATTTGTGCTTTAACTTTGTCATAGGATCATAATAATTTATAGTTAGTTTATGACATATAATTTGATACTTTTGAATGTTGGCATGTCTTATCTAACCATTTTGTTAAATTTTAGGGTTGGGATGGCTATAATTACCATTTTTTAGTGTAAACAAACCTTTTTTCTTTTGCCTATTTAAACTTATTTAGATTATAATTGTTGTTGTATGCTTAATATTTAATAATTATTCTTTGGGGATATAGTGGTGTTTTTTTTTGAAAATGTATTTGTGAAATTTAGTTCTTTGGGAATGTGTAGCTTCTATATTAAATTTTCATCTCACAACTATATGTGGCATAGTGTGTCTTTATTGATCCTTGAGAAGTTTTTTGTTTCTGTGTAAACAATGATCATCATAGTTAAGTTTTAAAATATATAATATTTGTAATAAATTAAATTATTTATAGACTAGAGATGTAATTATAGATTAGTATTTAAATATGGTGTAATCTATTATGGTTTCTATGGTATAAATTTAATTTTATCATCAATTGGCTTGCCTAATTATATAGTCACAGTCTCCTTCTTTAATGATGGTTATTGGAACTATACATTTGGATTATTCATATTACACTTTATAAAATAAAAGAGTATCAAAGTTTTCTATTAGTGTTGTTTTCAATCTTATTCCTTGAATGTAATAATATCATGATTTCATTTGATTAATGTATCATATCTTTTAGGAAAATTCTGATTTGAGGCCAACTATATAATTGAGGTCATAGAAGCAACCCATTTCCAACTTTAAGTATTTTATGGTTAGAAATGTGAAAATCCAAATGATTTGATGATTTAACTACAACATTGATGGATGAGACCCAAAAGATGGAATATAGATAAGATATGTGTATCAAGATTTTTTTATGATTTTTAATCCATAGAGGTGCCTGTGAGACTCTTCGCATGAGGATTTTTAAGTTATGATAAATATTTATATGGATCCTATTGAAGATTAGGTGTTTTAATGTTGCAAAATATTCCTTTAAACTTTTATTGGTAAATATATATTTATGAGGGATTTTTAATGGCTATTTTATTTTTTTTCTTTCTTTGGGTTTTTGGTTTATACAATAGAAATTGATTCAAATAACATGGTAAGGGGAGTGTCTCACAATGGGGTTTGTGACCTAATGTCCCTTCTAGGGTAACCCACTATGGGTAGATAATTAAATGATAACTTTATAAAATATTAGGGATGGGTACACACTGAATAATATTAGTATGTTATCTCCCCACAATCATGAGAGATGCTATGTGGAACATAGATGGGTTGAGAAGGCCAATTGTTAGTCTGGTAGCCTCTACAACATGTAGTTTCTGAATAGGATTCATTTTCTCAATGAGAGGCTAGTTGGTTCCATATGAGCTCTCTCCTATCACATTCTTATATGTTGGTATGGGAACCAATTCCCATGTCTCATTCTTTACTATCTGATCTAATTCTTCTTTCATGGCTTGTTTCTAATAATCATCTTTACATGCTTCATATGTATTCTTTGATTCAACTTAAGATATCGAGCATAGTTCTTCATTAACTCTAGTTCTTGTCATCACACTTTTTCTTTACTACCAATGATCTATTTGAATGGGTGATTCTTTATCATGTTCTTTCCTAAAGTAGGAGTTGTTATCATAACTCTTTGCTCTACTAAAGGTTCTGAGCTTTGTTCCTACCTTTTCTTTACTTCATTATGTAAATCATTGCTAGTCATAAGAAACATCTCATCATTCCTTGGTTTAGTAAAAACTTCAAAGTCTAAATTGTAATCAATTATTCTCTATTGTACTCTAAACTTTTGATCAATTCTTACATTAGAACTTTCCATAATAGTCTTAGTTCTCTAATTATAACATCTATAAGCCTTGTTTTTCAATGAATAACCAAGAAACACACCTTCATCACTTCTAGCATCAAACTTACCAATGTTTTCATCTCTCTTAGTGTAACACTTACTTCCAAATATTCTAAAATACTTAACTATAGGTGAATGGCCAAACCATAGTTCATAAGGTTTCTTGTTTGTATCCTTCTTGACTTGAACCTTATTCATAGTGTAGACTATTGTATTCACCACTTCTCTCCAAAATGTCTTGTATACATTTTTTTTTGCTTCTCTCCAAAATTTCTTGCATACATTATTTTCTGCTAACATAGCTCAATTTCTTCTATTATAAACTTGTTTCTTCTGAATACAACACCATTCTGTTCAAGGGTTCTTGGAGTTGATAGCTTTCTTATAATTCCATTTTCCTCACAAAACATGTTAAACTCATTTGAAGTAAATTCTCCTCCTCTATCTGATCTTAAACTTTTAATATTTACACTAGATTCATTCTCGACTCTATTCTTGAATATCTTAAACTTGTCAAATGCCTTAGATTTCTCTTTAAGAAATAAAACCCACATCATTCTAGAAAAATCATCAACAAGAATCATAAAGTACCTTTCACCATAGAATCCTCTTGTCTTTCTAGGACCGTTGTGATCTATGTCTACAATCTTCAACTTTTTTGTACTGGTAAACTTCTTGTTGGGAAAAGAGGCTCTGTTATGCTTTTCCAAAACACACTCCTTGCAAATTGTATTAGTAGGCTTTACAATCTTTAGCAAATCTCTAACAACAAAATTTTTACTAGTCCTCATTTTACTATCAAAGTTTATATGACAAAATATCTTATTCCATAACCAATTGTTATCTACCTTTGCAATCAAACATGTCATTTTAGTTGGATTCAACTAAAATACATTACCTCTAGATTGGGTTCTTGTTCCAATTACCTCTCCATCTTTATCTCTAATCATGCATGTCTTTCATATATTACAACTGATAACCTCTATATGCTAATTTTCCAACTCTCAAAAGATTTTTTTTTAAGCCATCAACAAAGTATACATCCTTAGTATTATCTTTTCCATCAAGAGTTATAGATTCAATACCTTTTACTTGGCATGCTACACTATTTCCCATTCTGACAATTCCTCCATCTTGACTTTTGAAATCAACAAACTTGTTCAAATCACCAATGATATGATGTGAACAACCACTATCAATTATCCAATTAGATTTCTTCTCAACCTATGATACCAAAGCTATCTTCTCTGGGATTTCCTCTTTAATTTCCACAAATGCAATTTCATCATCAGTAGCACTTAATGCTTGATCATGAGAATCATTATCTTCATTTGTATACAAACAATCTCTATCTTTTCTAGGCTTATGACTTACCTTATACTTTTCCTCCCTTTTTGGAAAAATAGATGCATAATGAACATATTCATTGCAAGTCCAAAACTTCAAATATTTTGTTACCTCCCTTTTCTCTTCTTACCAAAAGGGCTACTACTACATCAATTCATTTTTCCTCTTTACATCTATTGTTGTTAGCAAAATCTCCTCTAGCACTTGTGCTCCTTGATAGGTTAGGTCAAATTTTCAAGGCATTAAATGTTGTTTCTATTCTTGTTAGATCTCCAAACTATCTAAGTTCATTCTCAATTGCTTCAAGTCTTCCAAGCAATGTCTCCTTTGTCAAATCTTTTGTACATGATATCAACAACTCTATAATATGAACTAATGGCTTGAATAGTGGTGTTAGAGGTTTCAATATTTTCCATATAACCTTATCATCTTCTTTGTTTCCTCCTTGAGCCTTAATACCTGCAGTAATTTCTAATATCCTACCTATATACATTCTTAAATATTCATCTTCCATCATTTTAACATCTTGAAATGCACAAATCCAACTTTTTAGCCTCAATTTCTTAGAATGAACATCACCTTCAAAATGATTTTCTAGGGCTTTCCAAATCGAATGTGAAGTAGGAAGTGATTTTACCCAATTCTACTCAATTTCAGGAAGTGTAGCCAATAGTGCTTCTCTAGCTCTCATGTCACACGTGAAAAGATCTCTTTCTATTTCATTGCAAGTTTCCAAATATTTTTCTTGAATGATTATCTTCATTGATTTTGTAATGATCCAATTTCCTAGACCCATACACAACAATATGTCTTCATCTTTTCCTTCTAGCTATCATAGTTTATTCCATCAAACTTTAGACTATCTTTCCTTAACATTTTCACCATGGATCTCACAAAGCTATTAAACTTCTTCTTCAAGGACCTAGAGCTCTGATACCAATTGTTAGAACTAATAGTTCACCAAGATAACTGAGGGGGCGGGGGGGGGTGGTGAATTAGTTATCCAATAATTAAAACACTTATTTTCATTAAGAAAACTTAATTATTCAATCAAAGTAAATAGAAACCATACAAAGATGCACACAGACAATTACACTAGATATGTTGACTAGGAAAACCCTTAATTAGAGGTAAAACCCTAGTGGGAATGATGCCCACAAGATGATATACTAATATAAATATTCCTTGTTAGAGGATAGACCCTTTTAGCAGTCTATTACAACATTTAGTATAATGAGTCCCTATTAGGAGACTTTGAGTCTCTATTAGGACATTTTGACCTTGTTAGCAGTTGTGGTGTAATGTATGCAAGAAGAGCCCACCGCCCAAACATGTAATTTCAACTACAAGAAGATCTCACTACTCAAACAAGTAATTTACTGATATCTCCTTGTTTCTTCTATACTTTTCTCTATCTTGTCAACTAGACCAATCACTATTAGAACTTGTAGACTAGGTCAGAAAGCTCAGATCCAAATACCAAACCTTGGATCACTCAGAAAAAACCTTGGCAATGAAGTTTCCTTCACTTTTGTACTATTCTACTCAACTTTGCATTCTGTACTACTCTGCTACTTTCTAAAAATTTCCAAGTCACATGTATCCATATAATGCTAAATGAAAATATCCTTCCTTTATATTGTGTCCATAAAATGATTCCTGAGTTGGTTGTTAGTCCTTCTCAACTAGTTATTATGGGACCTCATTAAGAACATGTTACACTCAATGATAACATAAATATTCTACCTTTTAACTTGAATAACTCTTTGTACACTCAATATTATGATGAGTGAGCTTAGCCATGTCATTACCAATATGTCTTCTTCTTGTCCTCAACCTTGATCATCAAGATATCAACTCTGTTAAGATATATAACTAGTTTTCTAGAACATGTCTCTATAAACTCTATCTCAAAATGGATATCACCAAAACTTACATAACTTCATCGAGACTTGTCTTTTGTACTTCTAACATTAACTAAATATACTAGATACTCAAAAGTATCTCTCATAACCTTTGGTGGTTATTATGCTCAACTAACCATCCGTACTACTTTAAACTTTCCATTGTTCTTCTATCAAATACCACAGAAGACATCAAGCATCCTATCTTGACATCAATGACAAACTCAATCATGAATGTAACATATCATCATCAAACCAATCTTCCAAAAATCTTGCCAATCTTCCAACAAAGACATCATCTTCAATTGTAATTTTTAATTTACAATCATCCAGTTCTAATGGGAGTGTAAAATTAGCTTCTACTCTATACACCAATTCAAAAGGTGAGATCCCAAGTGCCCTTTTAGGTGTAGTCCTATCATCGCATAAAGCATCATGAATTTTCTTATGCCATCCTTTCTAATTATCTGAGATCAATTTCTTCAAAATTTTAATCAATTTTTTTTACTAGACTTAGCCTATCCATTTCTTTGAGGGAAATAATTAAACATATGTCCAACTTGAATACCATTATCATAGCAAAACCTAATGATTTCTTATGAGGAAAATTAAGATGCATTATCCATTACTAATTTCATAGGAACTCTAAACCTTACTAGAATATGTTCTTTGATAAATTCACATACCACCTATGAGGAAGTTTTCTTCATTGGCCTTGTCTCTACTCATTTGCTGAAATAATATGTGGCAGTGAGTATGTATGAATTGTTGGAAATATAAGACGAGTAACTAAGAGGGGAGGATTGAATTAGTTACTAAAAAATTAAATCCTATATCCCGTAGGTGTTAGTACAAAATGAAAACAAATAATTGAATACTGTTGAAGCTCAGTAAACACATAGGATGCTATAACTTTGTAATAATTGGATTATTTCAGTAAATGATTAACACATAAATCATTAGATGTTATCTATGATTACCATTACTTTAACTTATTTACAAACACATAAATAAAATAGCATGAACACATTTGACACGAAGATTTAATGTGGAAACCCAATTTGGGAAAAACCACCACTAGCAACTAGTTACTAACTTTCACTCTTCTAAAGTGAGCCCTATTAGGAGCCAACCAGATTAAAGATTACAAAACACACTATTAGGTTTGATCTTGTTAAAGAATTTAGTCACCCTATAAGGAATGACCTTTTTAGAGGTCTTTGAGAATAATTCAATGAAATTTCCACCTTGTTAGAAGATTTGTAAATAGCTATTAAGGCAACTCTATTAGGAGATTTAGATCACTACTACAATGTTTAGAGAGTAATAATGAGATGACCTAATTTGAATGCAACTAATTTCCTAATTTCATATCTTTGTTCTAGGTTGTACTTGATCTTTCCTCATTGAATATGGCTTTTCTACACCACAAGGATATTCTTCTTATCCTTCAAACTTGCTTCCTCTTCTCGTCAATAGATCTTCAATTACATCACCATAATTCACACATTCACTTACACACTTTGAAATCACAACTTAACCTTATACTTATATCTTCCACTTAGTCAAGTCAGCTCAAATACAACTTGGAATAATTAATATTCATCATCTTGGTCGGTTGGAATTAATAGATAAATCAAGTAGTGTTAATACAAAAAAATAAGAAAATCCTTTGTTAGCTAACCCAGCTCGGTTAACACTTAGTTTCTACAACATTACTTTTGACACCCAAGTGAACTCAGTAGACACTCCCTTTTGAACTAGACACACATAGGAATGTTTGGTAGACACTGAGAATTGTCTTCACTACTTGAGTGAGCTTGGCATATATTAACTGATAGTGATATGACATTTGTGTAATATCAAAGAAAACACATAATTAATCAATTGTAACCAACAATCTCCCTCTTTGGCATTGATGGCAACACATGTCATAGCACAATGAAATTTTGGATTTTAGACTTGAGAACTCCCTCTCTTAGTATGAGCCCTTCCTTTTAATGGATTCTATCTACAAAAACTATTACCAAGTTCATTCAAAACATCCTCCCTCTTTCAACATACTTTTTTTTTTTTGAAAGACTTCTCCCTTTCTAATTTCTAACTTTATTGTAGTTTCAAAAAAAATTTAGAGATATGACAGTAAAATTCTCCCTCTTTGGCAACATATGTGAAAGCCAATAACTTTGTAAATACCAATGTACCTTAAGTACTAATTCATCTAAAATATTTCCTTGTCAATTCTGCACTAACTGATTGATCTTTAATAGGTTCTAGTTGATGCATTCACTAAGTTTCATTTAGTGAATTTCAGATAGGGGAATGACTCCTAACTTATCTCTTAGATATAGAAATGCATCCTTAGGTAATGTATTGGTGAATATGTCTACAATTTGTTCCTTTAAAATCACATATTCTAGTATGACTTCTTTATCTTTCTCTAACTCTCTTAAGAAGTGATACATTATAACAATGTGCTTTGTTTCAGAATGCATTACTTGATTCTTTGATATATTTATTGCACTAGTGTTATCACAATATATGACAATTGGATCTTTGATCTCTACCTTCATTCCTTCTAATAGTTGTTTGAACCAAACAATGTTAGAACAATTGACTGTTGTTGCTACATATTCTACCTTTTTTGTGGATTGAGATGTACAATTTTGCTTCTTGCTTGTCCAAGATACTAGTCTTTTACCAAGAAAGAATGCTCTTCCACTAGTGCTTTTTCTATCATCAAGACTTCCTCCCCAATAGCATTAATAAATACTTTCAAGTCCAAATTTCCTCCAAGTTTGTACCATAAACCATAGTCTTTAGTACCATTTAGATACCTCATAATTCTCCTAATTGCCATCATGTGATTTTCCTTAGGGTTTGTTGAGAATATTGCCACTATTCCAATTGCTAGATGAATATAAGGCCTTATGTGTACTACATACTACAATTTTCCAATCATTGATCTATATGTGGTCTTATCTACTTCTTTTGAATCATCATTTTTGGAAAGCTTATGTCTAGTAGACATAGGTGTTCCAACTGGTCTTGAATCTTTCATTCCCAATTTCTTCAGTATCTCCTTGATATACTTAGATTGAGTGATGTAGATACCATTCTTGTTCTGATTTATTTTCTATCCAACAAAGAATTTTATCTCACCAAACATGGACATCTCAAATTCTTTACTCATTTCTTGTAGGAATGGCTTGCATAAGTCATCATATCCTATAAATAGAGTATCATTAGAAAATATTTCTACAACACAATCTTCTTATCTATTCCTTCCTTGATATATAGACTACTATTATCATTAGTCCTTTAAAAACCAATTTGTACCAAGTAATTATGTAGTCTTTCATACCAAGCTCTGGGGTCTTGTTTGAGACCATATGATGCTTTGTGTAGTTTGCAAACCATGTCACTTTTTCTAGGATCTAAAAAAAATTTTGGTTGCTCAATGTAAACTTCCTCATCAAGAATTCCATTTAAGAATATAGATTTGACATCCATTTGATATACTTTAAATCCTCTACATGTTGCATATGCTAGTAAATTTCTAACACCTTCTAGTCTTGCCATAGGAGCAAAAGTCTCTCTTTAGTCAATACCCTCTTCTTGACAATAACCTTTGCATACTAATCTTGCCTTTTTTTCTTGATACTTTTCCATATTCATTCAACTTATTTATAAATACCCATTTTGTAACAATTACCTTTTTATCCTTGGGTCTAGGAACAAGAGTCCAAGTTTTGTTCTCTTATATTTGTTCTATCTCTTTATTCATTGCTTCAATCCAACTTTCATTTTCTAGAGCATCTTTAACACCTCTAGGTTCAAATTCAACAAGTAAACATGTACCTTTTAATTTTCTTCTTGTTATTGTTCCATCTAATTTGTCTCCAATGATTTGATTAGGTGCATGATGTCTTTTGACATATCTTGCTAACACAAGTTGCTTGGCCTTTGAATGAGTTCCACTATCTTCTCCTTGAATTTCAATTTCAAGCTCGGGTCCTTCTATCTATGACTTAGGTCCATCAAGCTTAGTTTGAACTAGCTTGGTAGCCTCTAATTGTCACTCGAATTCTTGTAGCTTAGGTTGCACTGTTTACAACTTGGTAACTATAGAAGTTTTTGGGGACTTGGGAGATAAAGCTTCTTTTCTCTCATATAGATTTGGTAATGTATTAGGCTCATAGTAAACAAACCTTTTGTAATCTTTAGGTTCCTTGCTAATTTCTTCTTCACTCTTTTCTCCAAATTCATCAATTCTAACATGTGTACTCTCTATAATTTTGTGAGTAGACAAATTCAAACATCTATATGCTTTACTCTTGCAAGTGTATCCTAGATATATGGCTTCATCACCTTTTACATCAAATTTTTCTTTTCTAGATTTTTTCAATACATAACATTTGCTACCAAATACTTTCAAATAACTCATATAGGTTTGTAGCCATATCATAGCTGATAAGGTGTCTTGTTTGAATCTTTCTTCAAATGAACTTTGTTCAAGGTATAAATTGCAATGTTGATAGCTTCCTTCTAGTATTTGAGAGCAACATTCTTTTCAATCATTAGGATTCTTGCACAATCCATAATAGACCTGTTTTTTCTTTTTTCTATACCATTTTGTTGTGGTGTGCCAGAGGTTGATACTTTTCTTTTAATTCCTCTTTCAATGCATAAATTACTAAATTCATGGGAGATGAATTCACCACCTCTGTCTGATCTTAAGCATTTCAATTTCTTTCCAGTTTCTTCTTATACTCTTGTTAGATACAATTTGAATTTTTGAAAAGCTTCTATTTTCTATTTTAGGTACATTATTATGATCATTCTAAAATAGTCATCAACAAAGAGAATGGAAAAAATTTCACTACTATAACTTTCTATTCCAATAGGTCTACATAAGTCTATATGAACAATTTCCAAGACTTCTTCTAACTAATAGTATTTTCTCTTGAAGCTTGTCTTTCCCATCTTACCAATTTGAAAATTCTTGCATAGACCCATGTCAGGCTTCTTCAAACTAGGAATACCTCTTACCCTTCTATGTTTTCTTATTTTGACCAGATTATCAAAATTCACATGACATAGCATTTTGTTCCATAACTAGCTTTCCTCTACTTGAGCAATAAAACATGAACAATCATTGAGATCAAGATAAAATAGATTATCTTTCATCTACTTGCTAGATCCAACTAGATTTCCTTTCCCATCTAGTAGTTTGGCCCTGTCCATTCATGAATTCTACCTTGAATCCAATGTTATTTAGCTTTGCCACACTCAACAGATTATGCTTTAGTCCTTCAACCCAATAAGCAGTGTCACATACAAGTTATTTAATCAATAAGATACATCCTTTTCCTTTTATGTTAAAAGGTTCATTGTTTCCAAATCTTACACTACCTCCATCATAATATTCTATATGCTCAATTTTTTTTTTTGTCACCAGTCATATGATGTGAGCATTCACTATCAATAACCAATATATCTTTTTTTCTAACATGAGAGATAAGTGCCATATTATCTCCTTCATCATCAAATTCATCTTTGATAACTAAATATACCATTTCATCATCATTGTTATCAGAATCTTTGTCCATAAAACAAGATTTCCTAGCTTTTTCCTTGAAGCTCTTGTAGTTCTCAAAGTCCTTTCCTTTATGCTTATTTATTTTCTTTTCATCCTTGATTTCTTTCTCCTCTAAGGCTTTCATCATTTCCACATATTTTTCAACATTTTCATCTTTTCTCATTCTCATTTGATCAAATTGTCCTCTAGGGCTTTCTGCTTTAGCTTTTCTTACATTGTCATCTCCTCCATAGATATCTTTCAGTTTGTTCCACATTTCAAAAGAATTTTTGCAATATTTTACCTCATAAAATTCAACATTACTAAGAGATCATGCAATGTCAATCATCATGATATTATGATTCTTATTTTTGAAATATTTTACCTCATTAGTCCTTTCCATGTCGTAAAATTGTCCCTATTAAGCTTGCGAATCTATCTTCTGGAAGACATCTTAATCTTTAGCTTAGGTCCTTGAAACCTTCTCTACAAGCACCAAAAGCTCTGATACCAATTATTGGAAATATAATAGGAGTAATTGAGAGGGGAGGGCTGAATAAATTACTAAAATAATAAATCTTAGATCTCTTAGATGTCAGTACAAATTGCAAATAGATCATTGAATACTATTGAAGCTTAGTAAACACATAGAATGTTGTAACTTGATAATAACTCTATTAGCTTAGTAATTGATTAGCACATAAATTAGTAGATGTTATATGTGATTACCATTACTTTAATTTAGTTGTAAACACATAAATAAAATAGCATGAACACATTTGACACTAGGATATAATGTGGAAACCCAATTTGGGAAAACTACCAATAGCATCTAGTTACTAATTTTCACTATTTTCAAGTGATCCCTATTAGGATCCAACCCTATTAAAGGCTACAAAACACACTTTTAGGTGTGACCCTATTAAAGGATTTAATCATCCTATTAGGAATGGTCTTGATAGAGGTCTTTGAGAATAATTCAATGGAATTACTGCCTTGTTAGAGGATTTGCAAATAGTTGTTAAGCCAACTCTATTAGGAGATATAGATCACTGATACAATGGTTAGAGAGTAACAATGGGATGACCTAATTTGAATGAATCTAATTTACTAATTTCAAATCTTTGTTTTGGCTTGTACTTGATCAAATATGGATTTGCTACACCACAGGGAGATTATTCTTATCCTTCAAATTCACTTCCTCTTCTCATCAATAGATCTTCAATCACATCACCACAATTCATACATTCACTTCCACACTTTGAAATCATAACTTGACCTTATACTTATATCTTCCACTTTTTTAAGTCAGCTCAAATAAAACTTAGAATAATCAATATTCATCTCCTTAGTCAATTGGAATCAATAGATAAATCAATTAAGCCTAATACAACAAAATAAGAAAATCCTTTTTTAGACAACCCAGCTTAGTTAACACTCACTCTCTACAACATTTATTTTGATGCCTAAGTGTACTTAGTAGACATGACATTTTGAACTAGGTAAACACAAGAATGCTCGATAGACACTAAGAACTATTTGCACTACTCGAGTGAGCTCGACATATACTAATTGATAGTGATATGACATTTCTGTAACATCAAAGACAACATACAATTAATCAATTGTAACCGACATGAATGTCCTTCATTAGAGAAAGGACTAATTGGGCTTATAAAATCTAAATCCCATTGATGGAAATCAACTTTAATTACTATTGACCTAAGAGGTAAGGAAACTAGATGAGGTTTACTAGTAAACAACTTGCATTTTTAACAATTAGCCACCCACTTATATGAATCTTTAAACATACTAGGCCAATAATAACATTGTCTCAAAATTTTGACTATAGTGATAGTGCTAGAAAAATGTCCTCCGCATGCTTCATCATGAAAAGATCTTAGTAACATCACCTGAAGTTATATCAAAAAATATTAGAAATGTTCCATCAATAGCTCTCTTATACAAGACATCATCATGAATTACATATTTCAAGGCTTTAATTTTTAGATCTCTCTTTTTCTTGGTAGTCAATTCATCAGGGCATTCACCATATTTTAGGAAATAAGCAATGTTTGAGAAGTAGGGATCTTGAATACTTAACATAAGAAATTTTGGAGTACCTTATTTTCTTTTATGATCTTATACTAAGGCTTTATAGAGTGCATTTCCTCATACAAGTTTGGTTGGTTTTATTTCTATATCATATTCTTGAACTTTGGCTATACACACTCTGCTATTATTGCAACCAACATCTTATTGTGTCAAAATAATTTTCACTATAGGATCTAGCACATATATTATTGAATGAGAATGCAAAAAACAAAATATGAAATTCTTGAGGGCTCTCACCACTGTGGATACATATTTTTCTATTTGAGAATAGTTCAATTCCTAATTTTTTAATATGCTCATGGAAGCTATTGGGACTTGTATTCTCTCTTTTATTTTCTTCCATCAATATGGCTGACATAGTATATTTCAAGGCATAGTAGTAAATGATGAATTCCTTAGTGTAATCAGGATGGACAAGTATAGGGGCTTTACTAATGGAATCCTTGATATCTTCAAAATCCCTTTTTCCAACATCACTCCATTTCAAAGTTTTATTTCCTTTTATCATATCAACTATACATTTAACTATTTTAGAGAAATTAGGAACAAATATTCTCAAGAAATTTACTTGGCCAAATAAGGACTTCACTCCTATTTTTCACAATGGTAGACTTAATTGTTGAATAGCTTTAACCCTATTTGGATCAATCTTCACTCCTTCTTTAGATACAATATGATTAAACAACATACCTTCTGTAACACAAAATACTAATCTCTTTGGGTTTATAGAGATACCATGCTCTTTACATCTTTGTAACACCTTTTCTAGATATCTGATATGATCTTTACTCTTCTTAGAAAAGATTATCAAATCATCAAGATATATGACAATAATCTTATCTTTCAAGTCACCAAAAGAAAAATTCATTCCACACTGAAAATTTTCTCCTGCATTGATTAACACAAAATTTATTTTATTGTATGAAAAAGTACCCCATGTTGTGGTAAATACAATATTGAACTGATATGCTTCATTTACCTAGATTTGATTAGATCTTGAAAATCTATCCAACATGGACATCATCTCTGATCCTACAATAGTCTGTAAAAGATGATCCATATTAGGGAGAGAAAAAAATGTCCTTTAGAGAGGGTTGATTTAAGTTTCTAAAATCTACACAAATTCTTATTTCTTCATTTTTTTCCCTCACTTGTATAATATTAGCCACCTAAGTGGAATGATGAATAGGGTATATAATTCTTGCCTCCAACATTTTTTCAATTTCCTTGAAGATTTCCCCTTCATCTATAGGATTATAATTTCTCTAATTCTACCTGAATGGTGTTGCATCTAGTTTAAGAGGGATTTCATATTTGAACTTCCTACCCATGAAATTCTTTAGGTCAAGTCATAATTCCAAGAAAATTCATCTTGAAATTCAATGCGCAGTTTCTTGATTTGTACTCTCTCTTCTAGTTGCAACACTTGCCTATGTTTATCATCTTTGGGTTGACTTTTGTCCCTATGTTGATTCCATCATATTCACCATAGTTCTTTCCCTTCTTATCTCTTTCCCACTTTATGTATGCATCATTCCTATCAAAAATAATTTCTAAAGAGATTAAATGAGGTGGAATCTTATTACCAGTCAACTAAATCACATCAAATCTTGTTCTCTTTTCATCTCCTATCATTGAATCATTACCTTTTGCATTAGTGCTTCCTTCAAAATACAAAAATTCAAAAGGATCCTCCCCTTAAATGAATTTGATTTTTTTTTATCATCTTCAAATACTTGCCATGACTCCTCATTATCAGTCAGATTAGGCCTGAATAAAACTTCTAATTTATATGTTTGATTTTTGAAATTTGGGTTTGGTAAGAACAATGATGCAAAAACTATGAAAGAATTAGCTCTTGATTTGTATTCTCTAGGTAATAATGTAATTTAAAAGGCATAAAAGTCCTCAATTTCATCCCACACATTACTATAGTAGTCTCTCAATCTTGAATTCTTCATTACATATTAATTTCTAACCTATCTTACTATTAACTCTGCATCTCCTTGTGCTTTAAGCATTTTGACTCCCTTTTGTTTTGCTCCCATTATACCAAGAAGGAGAGCCTCATATTCTATAGTATTATTAGTGTTTTTAAAATCCAACTTCTAAGCAAAATAATTCATTTCTCTATCAGGTGCTATCAATAATACACCTGCACCTAAGCTAGCATTTGCAGAACTCCCATCAAATTGCAGAGTCAACAATGATCTTTATTTGGTTTTGATTCTTCTAAGATCTCAAGCATACCATATAAAAATGTATAATTTCCAAAATACATTTCATGATATAAGATTTAAGATCTAGGATCATTTGAATTCAAAACAGTCAATTTTGCTTTCTCTTCTGGTTCTAGCTTCACCTTTTTGTCTCCGACTTCTATAGTCACATTAGACCAATCAAATTTTATTTCTCCATCCATGTCTTTGCAAAGACTTCTATTCAAGAGAATTCCATAGTTTGTAGGGATATCTACTACTAGAATGATAAGTTTCAATTCCTTAGAGGGGTAAGGAGCAAGAGAAATTTGAGCATCTTTAGTCTATCCTAGCAAAGACACTTTTTTAGCATCCATTGAGTAGCATCTAAAAAAAAGTTTTAGTCAATGGAAGACCTAAAGCTTTGGCTACAAAGGAAAGAATTGACATTGTTAGAGGCTCCTAAATATATGATGCAATTAATCAATATATTTCAATTCATGAACAAAGAAATATAAAAAGGATCTAGCTTTTGCTTTGGGCAAGTAGCTAAAATAGTATATTCTTCTTCTTGAAATAGTCTAGAAATTGCAAAATCTTCATTATCAAAAGAAGCTCCTCTAGTGCTAGCCTTATTATGATGTTCAACATTGGCATTAATATTAGCATGATCTATCACTTTACTATTGGAATGCTCAACTAATCTTTTCAATTGATCAAAATTAAATTTCAAATAATCCAATGGAGATATCTAAATTCTTTTTTCTTCATAATATTTTACTATGTCAGAGGAATTAGTAGAATTACCTTTTTGCTCCTTTTGTAAAGATGAAGTTACTATTCCATTATCTTTATCAAATTTATTTGATGATGTATTATTCTTGATAGGGGTTGAATTATTGTTTTTATTTCTATTGTTTTGACCTCTAGTCATTACTATTAATTGAGGTCCTTCTAGAGTAGCAAAACAATCTCCTCCTACTTTTGAATCTGATTCATACTCCAAGAGATAATTTTTAGAGTCACTAGAAGGAGCATGATCATCCTCACTTTCAAGATATTCAATTGTTTGTTATTTCTTATCCACCATCTATCTATATCTGATCATATCAGCACATGTCTCTCCATCGTGACCTTCTCTTAGGTGAAAAGCATGCATATTTTTTCTTTTTGGAGTAGGTTCAATTGCTAGTCTCTATTGAATAGGTGGTATTTGTAATGCTTTATCTCAATTTGTATTTCTCTAACGTTACTAATGAGCTTGATAAGTAGGTCTATAGATTTTTTTCTTCGATGAGGTGAGTTCATTCGACAACTTTTGAAGCATGGAATCTATGGTATTAGAAATACTAGCTATATTGCTCATAGTTCTAGATTGAAACTCTCTTTTCCACCTAATAGAGGCTATCATCTCATCCTCCATCTCAATAGCTAGTGTTTGAGTAGCTAGCAAGTTGGCTACATTTGCTCTTCTATTTTGGTATCCTAGATCAGGTGGCATGGAGCTAATGTAGAGAGTTTTCTTATTATCATTAGTAGGTGCACTTACAATAGGATTTCTTTTAAGTAGTTTATTGAATTTTGCATTGAAATCTCTCATATAAATTGAGGTTTATTTCTTTATTTGTGCTAATTGTAATAACAAGGTGTGTGCATCTTCTGTGCTTTTGTATCTTTCCTCAAACCTTTGTTTCATGGTGTTATAATTTGTGATGAATCTTGTAGGTAGGTCTTGAAACCAATTATTAGAATTTTCCATCAATGTGTCAACAAACATTCTGATTGCTACATCCTCATGTTGAGGATTTACTACACCACAAGCTTTATGAAAAACACTCAAGTGTTGTTCTAAAGAAGTAGAGCCATCTCCATTAAATCTTGCAAACATTTTCCTTGATTCTCTTGGTAGATCATTCTTAGCCCCAAGGGAAAGAGGACCAATAAAATTTCCCCATGCTTTTTCGATAGTTGTTGGTACAATATTCTAATTTTTCTAAAAAGTAACAAAAAGTGGAAGTGTTGCACCAATCAATAACAAAGCATCAAAAGTAGGAGGAGTGAATTTTTTTACAACTAGAGGAGAATAAGATTGACTTCTTTGTGCTCTATTAGGAGGAACAACTATAGATAAGAGAGTATCTTGGAGTTATTTGGTTACAAATTCCCTTGCATGTTTCCTTCTCCTTCTAGAAAGGTCTTTTAGGATAGGAAAGTTATCCTTCTTGAGCTCTTCATACATTGGATCAATCTTTCCTTCCTCCTTGGCACTCCCCTTATATTTGGAATCTAGAGTGTATCAAATGTTCACATAAATTGTGTTTTTCAAATTTATCTTACCAGTCTACAACTTTGAATTTTCTTCTTTTCTTTAGCAAGTTGAGTCTATAAAATTGGTATCAAGCACTTACAGAAAACTCTCCACTACCACAAGTCCTTTATTGCAACTCAAATATATGGAATTAGATTGAAAATTAATGTGAAGGAAAAATCTTTAGAACTTTCATATGAATTTCCCTAGTAGAGTTGCCAAAAAATGTTGGTTAATAGTTTTTTCCTCCTATTAGATTTGATAATCTTAACTCTTTGATACCGAATGTTTGGATAATAAAAAGTATGTTTACTAGCAACTAGGTCAGTGTATATACTTTATCACTACCATCTAAGTTTATTAGGTTCATCTTCCTATGATCCTTGCAATAATATGCAATAAATATGTCTTTATGTGATAAAAAATTATTGATATTATAATCTCTTAACTTGAGAGCAGTAAAGGATAACCAAGTTTTTTGTATGCACAAATAGCTTAGGAAATATGTATATGAATAACCTATCACACTCAATAAAATTATTGATGTAGATGATCTTGATATTTTCTAACTCCTAATTCTATTCTGAATGCAAATTACTAATCTAAGTGTTGAGGGAAAGTGGAATTGCTTTGGCTATTAGCCTTGACTGAAATGGAATTCATCAAGTATCCAATAGATTCACATACATTATCCTTTAATTCCAAATGAAGTGTATAACATGTATGAAACTATCAAGAGAAGAGACATAACCATATATGAAGTATCAAGTGGAATTATTGTACTATAAATATCCAAACAAAGTGGAATCCCTGTGATTATTTACAGGATCCTACACAATTGTCTTCAACTCTAAGTGCAAAGCTATCTAATGCATGGACTACAAAACATGAAAAAGAAAATATTGTAAATGGAATTATAGAACCATTCCCTCTTAAATTTTTTGGCCTTTGTATTATCAAATGAGGTTACATGTATAGCTAGTTATTATCCTTTCTAATTTTGCAAAGCAATAGTCATAAATAGAAATTAAAATGAGGATGGAATATGATGTTATCCAATAATATGATCAAGTGGCATCTTCTTCGTCGATGAGTCTAAATCAGAGATATTCTTGAAAACACTCCTTGACCTTTCACCTTCTTGCAATCTTTAGAAAACCCTGTGATAATATTATTTCCTTCATCTTCTATCATTCACACCAAATATGCATGATTCATATTCCAATGTTCAGTGCTAGTTTAAATTTCCATCATTGATCTTAGAACCTATAATCAGGATTCTATCATCAAAAACCTCTTTATTTCTTTCCTTTATATTTCCTCAGTGGGTCCCTCATGTTGTTATGTCACATAGAATAACAATTGATCAATTTACCATAGCGAGATCATGACATCTATGGATCTCTTTCCATTCTGATGATGATAACAAAATGGCATTAGGTCTTTTTACTTTATGGTGTGGGTCCCTATTTCTATCTATGCACACCATGATGAATAGGTGATGTAATTTCATTATGTGAAGGATTTGACATGGACTTTTTTTGGCTTACTACTAAGTTTTGAATGTACCTTTTGAAAGGTGATGGTGCACCAGACACATGTTGTTCCCTTGCTATTTCACTATGAATAACAGTTGAGCAACTCTACATAGATGCATAATGATCTCCATAGATCCTCTTTGACCTGACCATCAACAAGATGCATTAAAAATTTTTCTTGAATGGGACCCAACATAATAGGTAAGCATCTGACTATTTATCTTGGTGATGTGGTCGATTAGATGTTTTGATTCCTCAAATTGATTTTCAAGTTTGGTCTTCACTACCTTTGATGATGTTCTTTCACCATTTCTACATTTTTTGAACATTTATTTTACATTGAACTCAACTGATTTCATTTGTATCTCATTCTCACAATCTGCATTTTGTCTTTAAGCCTTAGTCCTTGACATTATCTATCATCTTCTGCTCTGCATATGTCTCTGATATCTTCATTCTACTTGTGTTATGTCTTCAATGCAATACTTGATCATAGAATTAGGGTTTCTCAAAAATCTGTAGGAATGCTTTCATGAAGAACTGCATCTTAACATGGATCCTTTACTTCAACATTATTAGGAACAAGAAAAAAATAAAATATCTAGATCTTCTTCTCATCGGGATAAAGCACAAAAAAAGCCCTCCAAAATCCTAATCACCTAGCTTTGGTTTGATGTATTTCTCATAGGATTCCTACATTGGTTAACTCAAAGGAATGATGAGAATAAATAGCATCCTATAGGAAATCTAGACTCAAACTCATTACTTTTGACACTTGACTTGACCTTAAATCTTAAGGCAAAAGATATAGACTGAAACTTGCGAAACACTTCTAAATTACAATCTCTATAAATAGAAAATTATGGTCTTTTGTAATTCATCCTCTATTGTCCATTTTAATGTTAGGTAGGATTAGATAGGATTCAATGAATCTACCTATCTTTTCATTTGGATCCCTTCTAGAAAATTCTCCTTTAATCTTCTTTGAGTTCGCCTCAAAATTGTTTACCATGAATTTTGTGCCACCAACCCATGATAGTTGTCTTCCACACACTTCACAAAATTCAAAAAAATAGTTGGCTCAAAGTTTTCAAATCTATGATTTAACATGAATACTAACACTTAGCATCAATATTTTGTCACTTGGCTTCCAAACTATTCTTCCATTCATCATCCACTATATAACTTGGCAAATACTAAAGTTTACTAGTGCTTAGCATCAACTAAACTTTGCTTAGATTATCTTGTATCACTCAAAATACACTAAAATTTCACTTTTCTCAACTCCAACTGATTTTCTACTTGACTTGACCTAAATTTTCTTAGCACCTACTATCCACTCAGTCAAGCTTGGTAAACTCAATTCTTCTTACATGTTCTTGTAGACTAAGTCAGTGTATCAAACCTTTGCAACCTTAAGTGGATAATCAATGCCCTATAACATCATTTTCTTAACTAATCTTTGTACTCCTTTTTAATACCATAACTCAACCTTTCCTCTAGGTGCTTTTGTTAACTCATTTGATCAAAACATCCTCATCAATTAAAAAAATTATAGTACTCAAATCAACTAGACAGTTGTCTTACCACCAAGTAATAGGTTTGACATCAGTGACAAAATAATGATTTAAACACATGCTCATACTTGTATCAATCTATTTTCAACAATCTCCCTCTTTTTCATTGATGGAAAACTATTATGCATAATAATACCGAAAAGAAAATAATTCCTTCTATTGAAATCTCTTCCTGTACTGGAAGCTTTCATCTTCTATATAGGCTACAAAATTCTGTTCTAATCAATAGACAATCAACTCATCCTTATGACTCCCTCTTGATCACTTTCTCTTTCTAATATTCAGGTATCTATCTCTATTTATTCTATTCTTAAATCTTCCTTAGTATTATCTCCCTCTTACTAGGTAGATGTATGTCTTTAAATCATTTCTCCCTCTATAGTAATCATCAGGAATATTATCTCCCTTTGAGTTGATATTTCATGTTTCTTACTTTGATTAGTAGTACACTATCTCCCTCTTTGACAAAAATTTCAAAGACTTGTCATGTTAAAATGAAGATATGAACATTTTTAGTTTCACCCTTTGTCACCTAGCTTGTGACTGATCTAGAGATCCATTTCTTTGCTTGCTTTAAGTAGATCCTAAAGTAATAGCTACTACATCAATTTTTAAAACATTTCAATCATATCATTTGATGTAGGTCACTTCTCATGCTTCCTAAATAGCCTAGGATAGGGGTATAAGTGCTAGTTTACCTCTTACATACTCATAAGCATCCTAATGTAATGCTTTTGTGAAGATATCAACTATTTGTTTTTTTGTATTCACATATTCCATCTTCACCTCTTTATCTTGAACTAACTCTCTCAAGTAGTGATACTTGATAGCAATGTGCTTAGTCTTTGTATGCATCACATTTTTCTTTGATATATTTATAGAACTTTCATTATCACAATAAAGTATCACAGGTTCATTGATTTATTCCTTCATATATTTGAGTAGCTATTTGATCCACACAATGTTTGTACAATTTACTATAGTAGCAATATAGTCATCTTCAATAGTAGATTGAGATATGTACTTTTTTTTTTTGCTAGTCCATGTAACCAACCTTTTTCCTAAGAAAAATGCTCCCCCACTAGTGTTGTATCTATCATCAATGTTTTTAGCCCAATCAACATCAGTGTAGGCTCTCAACTCAAATTTCTCATTTTTCTTGTGGTATAGTCCATAATCTTCTATTCCTTTCAAACATCTCACTATTCTCTTAACAACCATCAAATGATTCTCCCTAGGATTAGCAATGAATCTTGCAACTATCCCAATAGATAATGCAATACTAGGTCTACTATTTACTATATATTTCAATTTCACAATCATAGACCTATAAAATTTTTGATTGACCTCAGCTAAATCATCATTCTTTTACAATTTGTGTCCTATCACCATAGGTGTGCTTACTGGCTTGGAATCTTCCAATCCAAAAGTTTTCATTATCTCCTGTACATACATAGACTAAGTGACGTATATAGAATATTTCATCTTATGTACTTTTGAACTGACAAAGAACTTGATCTCTCCAAACATAAACATCTCAAATTCTTTTTTCATTTTGTTTGCAAAAGCTTTGCATAAAGTATCTTGACCACCAATTATGGTATCATCAACAAAAATTTTGGATAGTAAAATACCTTTTCCTTTTTCTATCTTCTAGTATAGATTGTCATTATCATCAGTCATCTCAAATCCAATTTTCACAAGATAATTGTGAAGCCTTTCATACCCTGCTCTTGGTGCTTCCTTCAAACCATATAAAGCTTTGTGTAGTCTACATACCATGTTTTTTTTGTTACAATCAACAAATCCTTCTAACTTTTCTATATAGACTTCTTCTTCCAATATACCATTCACAAATGTAGATTTAAGATCTAACTGATAAAATTTTAAACCTTTTTATATAGAATAAGCAAATAGAGTTCTTACTCCTTCCAATCTTACAACAAGGGTGAATATTTCTCCATAGTCTATCGCTTCTTCTTGTGCATATCATTTGGAAACTAATCTTGCCTTATTCCTTGTGACTTCACCATTTTCATCTAACTTGTTTTTATGCACCCACCTAGTGCCAAACACATTTTTATCTTTTGGTCTAGGAACTAGAGTACATGTCTTGTTCTTCTCAATTTGTTCAATCTCTTCTTTCATGGCTCTACTCTAATCCACATCTTCTAAGGTTCATGCATGCTAAGAAAAAATGTATCACTCCTTAGCTTGTTTCTTTTCATTGGTCTTGCATCTTTATCTCCAATAATTTGTGCAGTAGGGTGATATCTCATGAAATACTTTGATAATCTTGGTACTACTCTATTTTTCTCATTTGGTCTATCAAATTTTGAATCACTATGTACTTCTCTATCAAGTAATTCAACATATCTTTCATGTACAATAATTTTAGAATTAGAATGTGGCTCAACTTCATTCTACAACTCAACACTTGACTATAGATCAAATCCTAAATGTAACTCGATATTCATTGTATGTGAATCAACAGTCACTAAAACTTGTTGTTGATTTGTAGCTTGATTTACAACATCTTCATCAACATGCATACCTTCATAAAAGTATACAAAAGATTTTTATTCCTCTAGTTTCTTCATAGGTTTAGTCTCATGCACTTCTATATATTCATCAAAGTTCACATGTGCATTTCCCACATCTTTTTTAGTATTGGTGTTTAAACACTTATAAGCTTTACTTATGAGTAGCCTTGTTAGGCAAACTAGCTCTAGGGACTAGATCTATTTGATGACTAATTTACCTTACTGGTGGCAACCCTTCTAGAACATTATCAAAGATGATATCTCCATACTCACTTATTAAACCTAAAACTTCAATTGGAACTTCGCTACCACCTTCATTATATTTTCTAAGAATCAAAGCATAACACATATGTTGATGTTTCATGCCATTCAAAAAAATTCTTCCATCAACAAGACATACCCTAGCACTACTACTTACATTTTCACCCTCTTTTTTTAGGGGCTTCAATTTGTGGTGAACTCCATCCTTTGTCAAATAAGTATGTATGTGCATTACCATCATGTACAACATGCCTATCAAACTACCATGGCCTTCCCAACTATTGGTGTTTGAAACTACTGAGCAACAAAAAGCTCAATGTAATAGTGAAATTACTCACAAAATCTAAGGATTAGCCAATTCCTAGTAGTAATTACATGAATAAATCACTTTGACCCAACTTCAACAAAACCAAAAATGGTTTTCTACTCTTCAAGTTCTGCTAAACCAAGGTGAGTATACCTAAGGATGATTCTAATACAAACTGTGGTATGAAATTATCTTAGTTTCATTCTAATTCTCATCTTTTACCCTTAGGCACATACATAGTTTATCAATTTTCTCTAAAAGCTTCTCAAATCTATATGCATCTCCTATAAGCAAATCTGGTTATAAATATCCTATAGTTTCCAAGTATTCCTAGAATTAGTGGCTATCTAAGACTCAGAAAACTATATGCAAACAAGTGTTAACCAGCATTTGTAACTTTAAACAAAATGGAATTAAATGGTTTTGATTTTGTTTTTAAAAATGATTTAATATGCAGCAACAGAATTCACCCTTGCTCACTTCTGACTTATGTGACCAGTGCCTTATCCATTGGGTAGAAAATTGGTAGGATATCTAATTCAAATAACTTGTAAATGAATTAATCAATTGTAATCACCCATTTCCATTCGTATGAAGTATCCTTTCTATAAACTCATAAACCCTACTGATTGATTGAAGCATTTCTATAATTCCTTGAATTAAAAGCAACAATGATAACAACATACAACCCATCTAGATTCTATTCAGCCAAGTTAAACCTTATTTAAAATGACTTCAAAGTAGACAAACCCATAAAATGGAGACATAAATTGATGACACAAATATAGTGTAAATACCCCTTTGTATTATCCTTTCAGATCACCAATACAATGACCAATAGAAATCAATTGAAAGCCCATAATAGATTGCTATTTCTATCATCTCAATGTGTCATTAGAGAGTACAATTGGAAGTAAACTCAAAACAACTACATACTATTGGACCGACTATCTATACTTTTCTTGAGAGAAAACAAAAATTATACAAGTTTTTTGGACCATCACATTGCCTTGAAAACTCATTTATATAGACATGAGTTGCAACAAGCAAAAGGAAAATTTGATTGACAGGTGTCCCTTAAAAAGATATTTACATACAACTATAACAAAAAGACAAAATGCAAATAACAGAAAGGCTAATACATCGAACATTCCTTTGTGGGTCCCTTTTCTATTATTCTACCTGAATAGATAAAAGTGTTACCATCTAAATCTTTGATTATTTTGATTCCTTGGAATAAGTGGCCATCAAGTTTGAAAGTGATGAGTCATCTTTGATTACTTTCATACTTACTTTAATATGAGGATTTTCCTTGTCTTCATCATTTATTGTAAGGGTAACTTTTGCTTTGGTACATTCTTCCTCCTCATCATATTCTATTTCATCATCCTATAGCATCTGCTCTTCTAACATAAATTTATCTTTCCACTCATTATAGGCAGTATCATCAGGCCAATCAAAATTGAGGACATCTCTTTGTACTATTATTAGAGAATTTCCAATTGCTTCTATATCAACCAATTCTTCTGCGATGGAGTTATAGAATATTTGCACTTTACCCAACTCCTCATTTATCGTAGCCCATAACAAGTGTCTAGTTTCATTTATAACTATATTTATCCTTTCACAAAAAATCTCATCCAACTCCCTCCCCTTTGTTATTTCATGTACAAATAAAGGATATTGTTCTAGAAAATCATCATGCATAGAGCACTTCAAATAATTAGTTTGTCTAGTAAATTTTTTATATGGAGTCATTTTGAGATTTAAAAAAATCTATCTCACCAAATTCTTACTACTTGGGAGATTTGAAAGTACTTACCCACAAAATTATACTTTTCTCTATGAAATTCTATGTTGTAATTCACCAGATTTCTTTATGAAATTCTATGCCCTAGCTCTAAATTTTTTTTGTATTCTGATAGCCTTTTACAATTTGGTGGTTCAATAAATGCCAAGATCATGAATTATATTTGAGCATTCACATCACACAAATGAGCTCTGAACCAAATTAACTTCCAGTAGTCATTTTTCCTTAAGTTGCATCAGAATTTCAAATCTCATTCGTTGATTTCACTAGGTCAAATGACTTTAATTCAAAAAAGTAATAAGCTTTATGTCCTTAGGAGCAAGGCCATGTGTCGTATTACTACTTACCCACATTCCTTAAATTTCTTGCATCTTAAAATAGTAGGTAAGCGCCAATCATTGATCAAGACAAGATCAACAAGTACACAAATTTATAGTTGACTAAGGCCTAGTCAATTGTTCTAGCCAATAGGAAGTCTCCATGTGAGTTTGTGCCTTCTAACAACCTCCATGCAAGTGGGTCCCATATCACCTTCTGAGCGAATGAGTACTTGATGTCATTCTTTCCATGTGTCAAGCTGGCACATTCTCGCTTTCCTTATTGAATGAGCATCTCCATATTGTAGGATTGTACTAGCCATTGATCTTTGAAAGATCAAAAGTGAAATTGCTTATATCCTTTAATCCTTCTGAGCTAGGAATAATGATGTCACCATGGACACATGGTTGCATGGTGCATACCCACTTTATTTAAACTTCATTGAAGTTCTCAATGTGGGCATGTGCCATTTGTTGATCAAGACAAGATCAATGGTGTAAGAAAATTTATACACTTTACGATCACTTCATCTACTTGGGCCAATGAAATGACTTCTTTAAACTCTTGTTCTTTGATCTATCTGACTACTACATTAACTTCTGAAACTTTGCATGCCCATAAAAAAAGTACTTCTAGCTTAGCACATGTGGCATATAGCATGGAAAGACTCATTTTTCTTTCCCAATCCTAGCCCCACTATGACATGCAGAACAAAGGCACATTCTTGTATTCCTTGTTTATCTAGCAATTCTTTATTGCGGGCTAGTGCTAGCCCTTGATCTTTGAAGGATCTAGGGTTGACAAAACTTTGATCATTTCTGGCAGAGAAACCTTCTTGACGGCACAACTGGCAAGATATGTCAGCAATCACTTTACAACTTAGCATATCATAGCATATACAAAGGCTTCCTAACCCCACCTTGCTACGTGTCCAAAAATCACTTGCCACCTTTATTTAAAAGCCTTGCATCTCAACATTGTAGGAATGTGGGATCCATTGATCTAAATGAGATCAACGGTTACACAAAATTCATATCACGTTGGGATTTTTTGAATAAAATAATCAAGTCAAAAAGAATATTGTCAATGAATTATAAATGACCTTTTAATAAAACCATGCTCGTGTAAGCCTGACCTTAGGGTAGAAAGATATATCTTAAAAAACATTTTCTAAAAAGTATTTTGAGAGTTTTTCAAAACTAGGGTAAAATAAGACATGGCACTAGGGTTTCTGAGAAATTCTTTGAAGACAAACCTTGAGAATTTAATACAATTTCAAAGACATAGAGACTAGGCTATGAACTAGGGAAATCTAAGGGTTTGAAAAATACAAGGAAAAAAACCCTAATTTGCAAGACATAAAGACATAAATGATTTTTCACTAAAAATTTCCCAAAATTTTTGCATTGTGAAAAATAAGACTGACACCAACAATAAATTATAGACATCCACTCGAATTATGTCATAGAGAGCCTTGTCATGGTAGCTCCCAATCTTGAACTTTACCAAGCATTGCTCACTAATTAGAACCTTATGATCATCCTACACCCAAGAAATTTTATAGGGTTGGGGGTGTTTCTCCCTCTTGAGATTCAGCTTTGAGATCATCTCGTCTGACACTGAGATGTCAGTGCTTCCACCATCAACAATCACATCACAACATTTACCCTCACACTTGAACCTGGTGCAAAACAAAGTCCTCCTTGTATAGGTTTAGTCTTACAAGTTAGTAAGATCCTTTTATTAACAAGAAACTCTCCTCTTTTTTCATTCTTTGAATGTGATGAGTGTGCATCATCATCCACATGAGCTACCCGTGCTTGACCATTAGTTCTCCTATCTATCCTTCCTTAGCATTGGGGACATTCAAAGGCATAATGACCTTCTTCATTGCAATGAAAATAGGTTCCATAGAAGCCTCCTCTTCCTAAAACTTATTCATGTCCTCTACCTCTTCCTCTCTGATCTCCAAAGTTTTGATCACACATGTAGTTTAAACACTCATTCCTCTAACTTTGGCTAGTACCCACATCTTCATTTTTCTTCCAGTTCTCATTTTTGGCCTCCAAATGACCTACCACCACCCCTCTTCCTCCTTAAATACACCCTCTTTTCCTTCCATTAAAATCTTTTTTTTGGTTTCTCCTCAAATCACAAGGCAATATGGTATTCCTTTTCAATGCCAGTCATTCTAACCAGACGTAACTCCTCTTGAATGCTAGGTCTTAACCCACTAAGGTAATGAGCAACCTTCTCTTTATTTGCTTCTACATGCCCTTCCCTAATAAGGACTCGGTAAAATTCCTTTTTATATTCTTTTATAAACTTTCCTACTTGCTTTAAGCCTTTCATCTTTTTGAACAAATCAAGCTCATAATCAATAGGAATGAACTACTTCTTTAGTTTCTCCACCATGCGATCCCATCTTGTAATTTTCTCTTTTCTTTTCAATTTCATTCCAACTAAATCTCTTGCCACTAGATTTTTGCATGGCCTTTCATTTTTTCCTTTGCAAACTTAACCCTATCAGGGTCCTTGATATTCTCATACTGAAAATATTTCTCTAGCTCATTGATCTAGTCAATCAACTCATCTGGGTTTAGATTTTTTGAAAACATGCTAACATCAATTTTAGGTCTTTTTACAAGCTTGGAAATGGTCCTAAAAAGCCTCTCCTCTACTTACTTTAGGACCATTTCTCCTTCCGCTTCATGCCCAATATTTCCTTCTTCATTTTCTTCCCCACTTTCGTTGCCTATGGCAACATTCATTCCTCTACAAATCTCCTCCTGCAATGCTTGGACATGTCTTTGGATGAATCTAACCTCAAGAGTAAAAACTATGACCCTGTTACCATGCTCCCTTCATGGAGGCATCTTCTTTTATCAAAACCCACAACCACATAGTACTAGTGCAAATTGTCTCACAATCGACACTCTATCTACACACTTAGGAAAACCAACTCTAATACCACTTGATGAGGGCACAATCCAAGACAAAAATGAACACAACTAGAAAGGGAAAATATTATTATCATAAATGATATGCTATTACACTTAGTAGAACAAAAATTGACTCCATGACATGCCCTATGTCCTTACAATGGTATCAGATTCTGGAGAAAACCCTTCTCATAGTACCTTCTCCCAAACTCCACCAAACTTTTTTTTACAATGCCAGAAATATCAAGTAAACCAAATTATGTTTATGGTTAGGAATAAATTTTAGAATATGCCATTTGGAATCCACTATAAAAATATAAGGTTCTAGGAAACATGTTAGGAGTCAGTATAAAATTAGAAGAATCTAGAAATGGTAGTCCAACTTCAAAGAGGCATAACTTTTGATATGGGACTCTGATTGACAAATCGTTTACATTTTTGGAAAGATCTCCAAGCGCTCTATAGCCCTTTGGACCATATTTTACCATCCCCCATTTTTAGTGCCTATACAAGGCTATTTATTGCCTCAAATATGGCTTTGAAGTGCTCCTAGGAGGCTTCTAGGCAACTCAAATCTATAATAACTTTCAAATCGTAAAGCCTTTTGACCTGATTCTTTTCCTAGAGTTCTTTAAATTACAAGTATAATAATCTATCCAACTTACACCCTATAAAACCTCATAATTATGTCCCTATTACAAAATAACATATTTTCTACATTGGCATGTATCCCAAGGTGCTCAAAAACTCTAACCTAGAAAACCAATAGTGGAACTATGACAGTTGGAATCTTTATTTGACCCAAATGGGTATCTAAAAATGGAAACACATTAAACAAAAACTAACATTGAGCACATTCTTGGTGATATAGGATTGCCCTTACACCATTAGATACTCCTACATCACTATAACTCTTGAATTTTTTTAATGAGCATAAGGGAAATATTATTTCAATAATTGACATAGATATCTTTCCTCTATACTCCAATATTTATATTTCATCAAATAAAGATCGTCTTGAAAAATGATAAATTCCATACTCCCCCACCCACACACACACACAAAAGATTTTTAGTCACTATCTTGATTTACTCCAATATTAATGGATTCAAAATCATTTCATTCTATACTTGAGTTATCTAAATAAAAATTTCCTATTATGAATTAAAATCTCCCATAGTTTAACATATTTACATGTTTTGTCATTTAGTAGGAATTTAAATAACTTATGCTCCTATTTTTTCTTAAAACTTGTATATTCCTTTGATTTTGACACAAGGTGGGAGGATGGAAGAAAGAACTTCCCAACTACCCTTTCTTAGATTTACATATGAAAGTCACCAAATAGAGAAAAGGAAAACAATTTGTAAATGAATCAAGGGATTATAGGAAAGATAATCTTCATTCAACATGCTAGGCATAAGGCCTATGTAGGTGTAGCCATATATTTCACAATTAAAATCAATGATCTTAAGATCCCTGGCTTACTAAGCCAAATATCTATATTTTTCCTTCTATCTAAGTTCATTTTTCTTTTTTGAATCCTAGATCATGTATGTACTTTTATAGCCTGCAAGACCACACGTTTACATCTTAGGTTGTTTAGTATAACTTACATGTCTTTCCCCAAAAGGAGAAATCAAGAAACCTACTAAATTGTAAGAAAACTAAATTCTTTTTGAGTAAGGATTGGTCATCACATGTCTCAACAAGGGATTCCCAAGTGTGTGAAATGCTACAAGATCATATGAAACTATGTTGAATTAAAACACACATGCTACCTGAGCTTCTTGAAAATCAACATGACTCAAGGAAAGAATGAATCAGTTCTACAAAGGATGAAATTAGGATCTAGACACTTAGACCAAGAATCTGGTATAGGTTAACATTAAGTAGATGACAATGTGGAAAGAGAAAACATGAACATAGATGATCATTCTCCAAACATAAAAAATCAACAAAAGAAAGGAAATATCTTTGGTGATGCAATATTGCCAAAGTACCCAAGATGTTGGACAACATCACATTTATCATCCAATCCTTTTCTCTTACCTTCTAGAAGTTATTCAAAAGTAGATTTTTTTTTTAAATTTCTTCTAGGGTATCACTAGGATCTAGATTTTTAGATCAAAATATGTCCTCCCTTCCTAGTATTAATTTAAATTATGATACAAAAATATATTACTTACATCTAAATTTAAGGGCCATATGGTTTCATAGAGTTTTGACTTCAAACATCGTCTCTCTCTTACTTTTACATTGTATTATGTTTCGTAATATTTCTTTAGAGTTTTTTAATTCTCTTTTTCAACCCCATCGAATATACTCATTTAATGCAAAAACATTAATATCTTTCATTTATTAATATCTATATTCAAAATATTATTCTTTTTTTTTTTGTTTCTCCAATTTAAAGGATTATCCATGTAAGGGAAATCTTGTTGGTTCATATTTTGTGAGGATATCATATAATACTAACCAATGGCCTAAGTATCCATATGAATCAAGTTTTTTGTGAGTGAATAACTATGTACAACATGAACTATGGAGGAATATATCAAGATATTTCTTGATGAACAAATATTATACTTTCCTGTTATACCATATGCTGATTTTAGGGAGAGGGTGTCCAAAAGTTATGTTATAATATTTTCATTTAATTAGTTAACATAAAAAATGTAATTATTAATTTATCGTGAAAAGGAAGTTTTTCCTATTTCAATTTATACTTAGTTCACGTTTACAATTATTTATTATATGTTAATAAACTATAAGATAATCTCAATTTCCATTAGAAAATTATATGATGTTATTGTTAGTAATGAATAATATAGTTACAAATGAAAGATAATTATTATATGGAGTTACATAGTAGAGGTGAGTTTTTAACATATTTATGATGCATCTTAACAAAAAAATGAATGAGGAAATTAAATTTGAAATGGAGACCAATTTTATTTGTAAAGTGGATATGATAAATTATGAAAACATAAAGGATACAATATGAGATGGATTAATCATTGCAAAAGTTGGATATTGAAATTCCTGACATGGTGATTTAAGAACTATTTTAAGAGTGGCATTCTTTCATTGATTATGGTGTACCAAATATGTATCTGTAATGTAATATAATTCTTTAGGGGTAACAATAAAAAGAGTTATCTAAAAAAGTTTTTTTTTCATTATGTCAATTGAGGAATTCCTTTTATTGTGCTTAGGTTGGCACTATTATTAAATTACATAAATATTTGGTTGTTGGATATATAAAATAAAAGTAAATATGTATAAAACAAATATTAGTAAAGAAATACGATAAATTTATTTGAATATAAAATCCACATCCACTAAACTAATCTCATACAAACGTATTAATTCTAACACCCTCTTAGTTCTATTACTTGAAACAAGAAATAAATATTTATTTACTTTCATGATATAAAAGCTTTACAAAAAATAGAATAAAAGACTAGCACAATGCCATTAGATTTTTTTTATTAAAAGTTGTAATTAGATACTTTCGATTATGTGAGGCATTATTTTGTGTGTGTGTGTGTGTGTGTGTGTGTGTGTGTGTGTGTGTGTGTGTGTGTGTGTTTCATTTGGAAAAATGATGCAATGATGAGGTATTCACTTAAAATAGGGTAGTAATATAATACATTTCTTAGCATATTATCCTAAAAAGTTATCACTCATAGTTGGGGGCTTTATGACATATTAGGTCCCATTCTAGTGATATCAATGGTCAAGTGTCCATTATGATTGATAGAAACATGCATTTTCTTTGTGATGACACAAATATATTGCCCATACTTTAATCATAATATATTGATAGCAAAATGCATAATATATTTCCATATGTAATTTGTTTGTTGTGTAATATTTTAAAAAGATTTGTCCTACTTTTTGGGAAGTTTGTGACTTGAAGCCACATGAAATTTGATTTTAGTGATCTTTTTGTATTATGGGCTAGATTACTATGATAAAAAACTTATTTTTGAATGAGTAATATCATTTTTATATTATAAAATATATTTATATGCATGGTAATCTATGGTATGTTTTGATGGATAGTTAACAATGCACTGAATAAACCTATGTTGGGAAAACGTATAGGATGCGTTATTTCTTTCTCTATTCAATATTTATGATGTAGGATTTTTTTTTGAAAATAATGATCCAAAAAGGAACCTAAATTAGTTATTAAGACTTGGTCATGCATCTAAAATGATGGCCTTAAAAACTACTCTAAGAGAAAAGATGGTGAAAACTAGGAAAACTAGGATAGGGATTAGTCAAGAAGAGTATTGCACTTTCAATTTCTGGATTTGATTGTGTATGATTTTTTTATCATCAATATTGTGTATCATACTACATGATCCATCATCAAGATGATAGATAGAGAAGAATATCTTGATCATCATGATCCATCATCATCTTATGTTATTTTCTATCTATCACCCTGATGATGGATCATGTAATATGATCTAAAACATTGATGATAAAAAAACTAGATACAATCAAATCCAAAAAATGAAATTGGATTATCATGGATTGTGGAAATATAATAGATCTCAAGAAGAGTCTTACTGATAATGAGATAATGTAGGAAGTAGTAGGAACTATATGTGTGTTGCATCTTTGTTGAAACAATCTTTATTCCTCACTTTATGGATGATCATTATGTAAATTATTAGTATTTTGTAATTGCATCAACCTATTCTCTTGTTATAATTGATTAGGAATTTATTTTTATTTATAAAAAATCTCTACCATCCTATGTGGGATAGTATAAAGCAAGAAGGAATAAGTTAGAAGAAAAAAATAGTAAGTTGCATAATTTACATTATAATTTTTTAATTCAAGTTCATGGTTGTAGTGGAGTTTATTTTTGTGATCTCCTAGGCCCATGAATGCATGCATCCTCTAATTTCTTTTTCTCTTGTGTATTTTCTCTATTTATGAATTATTATTTCTATCCCTAAGATCTTGATGATCAACCCAAGGCTAAACTTCCTAGGGGTAAGGGTCATAGCTATCCAATATAAACTATAGGCACTAATAGATTCGACACCGATTTGTGATGGCTATGTGTCACAATTATGATAGAAATGTGTCGCGATTACGACAGACATAGACATCATAGTTATTTAGTCACAATTTACGATGTCTACCCTTGCCGTCGCATTTGCAACGCCAATCCATCGCTCTACAACCACCTTATCGTCACACCAACCCCATCACAATTCCTCTTCTTTTCGTCGACATTGTGATGGGGTTTCCGTCGCATTTGCGACGCCCATCCGTGCTATGCAGCCATATATTTTTGGTTTAACTTCCATAGCCGTCGCAATTGCGACGCCAATTGTGATGGGGTTGCCGTCGCATGTACAACAACCCTATCACAATTGCTGGGGATTTCGTCGCTATTGTGACAAAATCCCCAACAATTGTGATGGGGTTGTTGTACATGCGACAGCAACCCCATCACAATTGGCATCGCAATTGCGACGGATGTGGAAGTTAAACCAAAAAAAAAATATTGGCTCGAAACTAATAATTTTTAAAAAAATACTTGTCCTTTAAATTACTATCCATAATTTATTGCAACATAAATAAAATAATTAAATACACTTTCTAAACTATGACATTTTGTTTATGAAAAATAAGAAATTTTTAAACAAGCATATTACACTACGATGTTTAAACAAAAATCTAAACCAAAAGTTCTCTTTCTGCCTACCAAAGCCATTAAAAAATTGAACTCATCTAACCACAAATCCAAAAAATTGAATGTTGATAAATGATATCATCAAAGAATACATTCTTACAATATAAACAAGTAATTTTTTATATTGTAAGAATGTATGCTTTGATCATATACCTTGTCTCGTACATTATCTGCATCTTTGCATAATAGTTAGAATTGATCAACAAGGCACCCATCCACCATGGAGACACTTAACCTTGATGCTATGTACAAGTGAACTTCGGATAATCACTTGTCTATATCATCGACACTAGTGAGCTACATGATGGACCAATGACTTGATTACTGGTAGCAACCATTATGTGATAATCATCATGATATGCATCGAACTTCATATGCATTGCCATCCACAGATATGCATCCACTCATGATACATACATTGTCATCCACATAAATGCATCCATTTATGATGTTCCATCACATGCATACATATATTCATGACACCCACACCATATATAGACACATCCATCTAGATGTAAATGCATCATTATCATGCATCATCCACATCATGTTATCATTGTCACATTATTGCATTCCAATCCACATTTCATTAAGCATCATATAAGTATGCACATATCTCTGAAAAAAGGAAAATCATCAGATATTGATTGAATGTTTCTTAGAGAAAATATAGGAAACCAATTGACAAAATAGGGGAGAGTAAGATGAAATGTAGCTTACTAATCACCCAGATTAATTCTAGAAGTTTGGCATTTTAGTAGTTCTTGGACTCTTGGGTTTTGTGATGTCTGTTGGGACCATGATCTGTGACTAAGGTTGTCAACCCACCTAGTTTCCTTTGCCTTGTCATCCAATGCCACTTATTCCATGATTCAACAACATAGATAAAGTGAGCCTACATCCTAGACAAGGTCCAAAAGTCCTAGATAGTATGGACCTAGTCCACCTAGTCCAAACTCATCGCCACAATTGACTCTTGCAAGTTCAAGAGGATATGCAGCCTCTTTTGCTCCAGCAAAAACTCTCTTCAATATTTTTAAGATGTTGAGGCTTTGGTCTCATAGGAAGATGTCAATGCTATTATTTTAAAAACAAAGAGACTACTCAAATAGAGGCAATAAGGGAGCACAGAGTCACCACTTTATCACCTAAGAAACATTCGATCAATATCACATGATAACATTCATTAACACATTAGATTCATAAACACGCAACATTCATCAATATTTTGCATTAACACATAATTCATGAACATTCATTAGCACATAATTAAATTCATTGAGACATGAAATTCAATCATTATCAATTAAGGTATGTATATGACAATCATTTCTTTTTTTTTCTTTCTATTTCTTTTTTCTATGTAAGCTCTAAGAGGAGCATTAGTGTCATCATCAATTCCCCCCTCATCAGTTCTTTTCTTTGTTCTTGATGATCTCAAATTCATATGCTGTTGCAAAGGGGGATCCTCTGCAATAACAAATAAAAGAGTTAAATTAAAAATAATTTATTATAATTGTTACAAGTATTTAATTATTTTAAATAACATAACTTTGGTGCTCTTTACCTGATCTGACCATATCATTTTGTCTGGACTCAACGTCAACACGCTCATGAACATCGACGCCTCGATCCTCTACAGCTGCTATACAAAATGTTACATTAATCCAAATACCAATTGCAATTACATATAAAAAATTTAATAGCAAATGTATACCTCCACCACTGGGATGCACCTCATGCGAACCTTCAACATTCACAGAATGTGTAGAAGGATCATCAGGCTGCATTCCAACATCCTACACATTGTTATCATTGCTTGCTTAACATCAAATAGACTAATTGGTAAAGTATTCAATTTGAAATAAATTCCATTTAGCTTATTTACCTGTGGCTCAGATGCATCATTATTAAAACCTTCCACACTAATTTCAGAGCGTAGCCATTCAGCAATGGCTTTATAGCCTTGTTGGAAGCCAATTCTCTTATCCTCTTCTATGAGGCATCTCTTGAACTCTGAGCCCTGCATTTTTGCATGGTATGGTGAATTTTACTTTCATTGTTTCATCAACCAATGGAGGGTAGTTAAAATATCAAAAGGAAATACAAAAGTTGCCAAAGTTGAGGATCAAGAATACTTACAACTCGTGCTTGAAATTTCAAAAAACCACCAGAGCCGAGCTTGTGTGTCCCATGCTTTTCTAGTCTTGCCTTTGTTGCCTTTGATGTGTCAGGCAATCTATGAAAAGTTTGAAATATGTTAGATATTATAAATATAGAGGTTAATCAGTACATAATTACATTCTCAACAGTATCACATACCTTGGCGGTGTACTCTCTACTGGTGTAATTGTATTTTTCTTGTCAGCTTTATACTTTCCATCCAAAATTAGAGCCTGCCACTCAGCCTCAGGAACATAGGGCGGACGCTCGTACCTAGGGTTATCCCATAAATTTGTTCTGTACTGGTCCCTAATATACTTCAAACATAAACCAGCTTTTTCAAGGAACTTGTTTCTCTCGAATGCACGAGGTCCAAAGAGTTGGGTCATGCTCTCTAGAAGATCATCCTTCAATTTTTTGTCTTGTTGATTCCACCTTTTAAGTGAAAAAAAACATGTTAGACTCATAACTGAAGTGAAGCTACCTTTAATATAGTTCAAGAAATGGATGAAAAAGAAAACTATTCTAGCAATGATATGAAATCAATTTAGTGGTTTGGGGTTTTAGTTAGGATATGATGTTCTACCAGGTATGCACGGTGGGCCCGAATATTTGCAAACACTCATCACCAAGTTTTTTCCAAAAAACATCATTCCCTACAAAAAAATCATGGGATCATTAGTCAATGAAGAGTGATAAAAAACTAAATTACTATTATATCACTATAGAATAATAACTTTAAAGTACCTGGAACTTTGGCTACTTTTAATGGAATTCCTTCATCGTCACTGACGATCAATATGACATCCTTCATCGTTCCCGTGCTAGGAACATAGGAACATCCAGGGAATGATGCTGCAGCTCCTATTGCAAAAAGTTTCATAAGTTTCATAAGTTTAGATAAATTAACCTATTTTAGATAAATTATTGCAAAGAGAAATTTGGAGATATTTATTGCAAAGAGAAATGGGTTTTTTACTTTATCTACATCTGCAAGGATCACCCTCTTTTATTATTAGTTGTTCCAACAATAAACATCAACTAACTAATCAAGTCAATTCAAAAGAGACATCAATTCAACCATCTCTTTTCTCATTGGGCATTAAGGGTTGCCCATATCCTAAAATGCTGAAAGTATCCTTGTACATACCGATAAAGTGGATAGCGATACAAAGATAGTTTAAAGCTCTTATCCCTTTGGTTCTTCATCATTAAATGACTAAATCTATTATTTCAAATTACATCTAAACACGTTATAAATTACAAATAAATTAAAGAAAAGTACAAAAAAAATAACAATTATGCTTACCCTAATCTCAAATGAAAAGAATGGAATCAAATTTGTAAAGGTATTTCACTGTTTGTTTCTGTCTCTATTGATTGGTGCCCACATTTGTGGCACTGCTCAATTCTATATTTCTAGCTGTAAGTAATCAAACTCGCCATTTCTTTTTTAAATATATTTTAACAGCAAGTGTTGGACAACATTAGTGACTTTGAAAGGGACGTCATTTCATATATTTTGCGACAAAGGTGTTGTCTCTTGCCATTGTTTAACTTTACCTCATCTTTGTACCCTTCTGCTAGAGATTGTGCTATTTTGCAGCATACTTGTGAGATTGCCCACATGATAGATTTTTTAGCTAACCTATTAAAGAGGCTAAATCTTCAAAGAGAAAATAAATTTTGGGTCCCAGATTCAACTCTAATCTGTTCTGCAGATTCTGTAATACATCCTGCCTTTCACCTTGGCATTTAATGGCTAATATCAACAGAACATTTTGTTGACTATTTTGTTTCTAAGTTCTAAAGCTTTTTTTTATTTTAAGCTTTCAAACATATCAGTTTCTCCTTTATGATTACATTCTACTATTTGCAAACCAGGCACAGCTTCTCATTTGTGTTTCTGTTAGGGAATGTCATTTCATTTGTGTTTTTGTTTGGGATAAGTCATTTCATTTGCTACATTTTGAATATTTTAAATGTAAAAATGAAAGATATTGCAAATCAATTGTTCCTTTATTATACATTGACACCATGTGCATGAAAAAAGAGAGAAAAAGAGGGATTTGTGTACCAGTAGATGGTGCAACAGTCGATGCCTATAAACTGCGTGTTGTCAACTCAGCAGTCGGAAAGAGATTTGTGGTTGTCCTGGATGGAGGTGGTTTCATCATAGGATCTGAAGCTAAAGAATAAAATTGTTAGAGCATGCATAAATATAGAACACGCGCATAAATTCAGTCTTAATTGCATGCATTGTCAATGATTATGATAATTTCTATCTATATTCAATGGAAAACACAAGTGGGGAATGGAACATGCGATCTACCTGAACCACTTGCAACACCCTCATCATGGGAATGGGGCTCAAAATCACGCAAAAAACTCTATAAAGACAACACATCCATATTTTAATTAATGGCATAAAAGAGCATAACATAAAAACTATTATTGAACTCTTGTTATAATTAAAAATTTCATTAATACTTACTTTTAAAGTTTCAGAGGTGTGCAACAATTCAGATGCCCTATTTTTTATTTCTTGAGTTGTAAGCTTAATGGTTGCCAAACGTATAATTTCTCTGCCAATTTTCTTTAGCAACTTTTTAATTGAACCAATCGGGTCATCGGTCTCTGCTAAATCAATATAAAATGGGTCCTCCTCAGCGGTGGACTGCTGAGGGAGTGCAGGTTCCTTTCCCTCCCTCCGACCACTAGCCCTCTATGACAACAATAGTATTAGTATTATCAAAATTACTCCAAAACAATGAAGAAAACAACATTAAAAAAATAACATTTTGCTTCTATCTAGTTTGCACAATTACAATGAGTTTTACCTGCTCATGTGTAGATGAGCCGGGAACATCGCTAGCATCCCCTCCAGACAGTTGCTCCATATTATGCCCCTGTGTCAAAGATCAAGTATAAAAATGTTAGCCAAAAATTTATTGACTAAATGGTATGTTGGAATCATTGATTAGAAGTTGGTTTAATAGTATGTACCACCCCCATGATAGTATCCTCGTTTGTATCTATGTGGTTCAAATTGTAATCAATAAGAAGCTCTTCCCCTGCACGTATTGATTTTATCGCACAGATGAATACACGATTTCCCTCGCACGCCTCAAATATGCAATTGGGTTGCTTTATAGTTGACCCGGGTCATGTACTATTTATAAAACCTGCAATATTCCCTGTTGCTTTTGGCCTTCCATAAATTTATATAGCCACACTTTTACTTTGATTATTGTCTTGCTGCTGTATATAATTTGCTGAGAGGGCATACCTACGCATACTTTTTTTATATTGAACAATATGCATCCAACTTTTGTAATCATAACATGGTCCAACATACTCCATCAATTCAGAAACTTTTTTGTAAGAAACCTTTATGCCATCCATAGAAAATAGGCCCAAACCATGTAATGATGATGGTGCTATGCGATATATCCTCTTGTTAACACAAAAATCAGTGTTTATTGGAGGAAGTTCCTTGGGTACCCAATGTTTTTGTAGATGTTGGTACCTCAAGGGCACGTCGATGTTGCCTTCCGTCTCATCATCATAAGAACATGACCCCCCTTGAGCAAGGAAAAATTTGATTCATTTATTGAATTTCCTTCTAGTCCTTTGACCTCTAGTTAATCTCCTTGTTCTAGATAAACTGCATGTCTCACTTTCCTCTTCTATTCCTATATTTCCCTCACTCGAGGAAGACACTTCTGAAAAATACCTATTCACTGCTACCTGCAAATGGGAGAGATCTTAGAAGACATCAATCTTACTATTGATAAGTGTATTAAATAGACTATCTATAAGGAGTATTGACTTATACTTGTCGATCCATGAGACTATGCGGGATGCTCCTGAAAGGGGTTCAGTTTCCTGGAAATGTAATTCAATTATCATGAGTATAATCACATCATAATCATAATCACATCCATCATAAGCATCACATAAAAATTAAAAACATTAAAAGGTACACAATATAACACTTAAATCAGGCTCACATTATAGATATTATTCTAGTTACAACTCCCTTTTATAGATATTTAATGAATTCCCTTTTCTAAACTAAACACTTACAAATGCTTTTGACCTGAAAGAAAATAAGGCTCAATACATTCACACATCAATATGTGTTTTAAATAGTTTTATTTAATTAGTTTAGATTAATAGTTAATTTAGATTAGCAGTATTCTATTCTATTTCTATTAGCATACCTCTAAATTTCATCATCATCATCCTCGTCATCGTCATCATCATCATCATCATCCTCTTCATCATCATCATCATCCTCGTCATCATCATCATCATCCTCATCATCATCATCATCATCCTCACCACCATCATCGTCGTCGTTGTCGTCATCATCATCAACATCATCATCATTAACATCAACATCATTTTCATCTTCATCATCATCATCAGTAGCAACATCTACATCATCTTCTACTTCTTCGATATATTCTTCTTCCATTGCATTATACTTTATTGGCCTTCCTCTCAGTTCATGTCTAACAACAAATGACCAACCCAGTTTATGTGGAACCTCTGAGTAAAATACCTACTCACATTGGCTTGGAAGAACATGGGGCTCATCCCCAACTGGCTCAAATGACCTTGTATTAACCATTGTAAATCCATTATCATGTTCAATAATAGTTCTATCAGGATCATTTGGATTAAGTCGTAGCCTGTACCATTTGACAATGAAGAGTAATAATTTGAAGGAACTAAAATCACAGTCTAGTATATCATCCAAAATGCCATAGTATCGATTTTCAGACTCTCAAGGATGTAAGTCATTTCTAGATGAAATATTAGTCACTTGAAAGACTGCAGTTATTCCTGAATCACAAGTTTTCTTCGTGTCATCCAACACTTTGATGCAAAATTTTTGACCATTACAAAACATAGCCTTGTGGTGTTTAACCTGCAATAATATGTGAAACATGTCAAAATTATTGTATCATGAGTTGATAAACATACGGGTGATTAATAAATTTGTACGTACCTAGAAATTTCTTAAACCACATGCTAAATCTATTTCCCTTTGCGTAACATTGGAATCTCCATTACGATGAGCTTCTTTAACCAATGAAGATACACCTTCCCATGTTAATGTCTGACCAGAATGTTGACATCGTTCAATCCATACCATCATCCAATCAAGATTGTTTGCAATATACAAATGTAGTGCATCCCACTCTCGAGCACCTTTCACTTTCCTCAATGTACCTTTCCCAATCAAGTACTCCCCTTCTAATTTTTTAAAAGGCTCGAGATCCAAAATCTGATCTACATGGATATTTGATGCAAACTTAGGAAGGTATTCAGTAATGTACACCATAGTCTAGTATACCATATATCCCTCTACCATAGAACCCTCAGGATGTGCTCTTTGTTGAACCAAAGCCTTCAAAGATTTCAAGTGCCTCTCAACCATCCACATTGACCTACTGTGTACAGGTCCACACAATTCAATCTCCTCAATTGGGTGTATGAGGTAGTGTTCCTGTGCATTGAAAAAAGTTGGAGGTAGACACTTTTTCATTTCACACAGTAAATGAGGAATTCTTCTCTTCCAATAGTTTATATCTTCTTTATGTATTTCTTTAGATGACAACCACCTACATTAAGAGATTCAAGTCACAAAAAATATATAGATATGAGACTTTACAAAATAATATACAATAGATTACATAGCAAGAAAAACAAATCACAAATATAATAAATATATACAACAAATTGAACAGATATTACTGCTTACCTCATGTATTTTCCAAGATCGTATATCACTTGTTTGATGTTATTGTTGAAGGGCTCTGGGAGAGATAGAGGAAGCACGTACTGCAGTAATTATAAACCAATCATTTCATTGTTTTCTAACATAACATAATGAACAATACACGTAGTTTATGAATATATTATAAATACAGAAGAACATAACTTACCTTGATGAAAGTATGCCAATCATGCATTTTGAGCCCTGGCCCAAATTCACTTTTTTTTTATATGAGATTGTTTATGTTCGCAGCAAATCTTGTGGGAAATCAAATTTTTCGTATGACTTCTTTTATGGCATCACTTTGTTGCTCTGTTAATAACCAAGGAAGGGCACTTATATTAATTTGATCTCTGTTGCTATTTGAATGAATGAAATTCTTCAATGCATGATTGGATTCATGAATGTCATTACAAATTTTGACAATTTTTTCTTTGTCACGCCTTCCATCCAATATTTTCCACAATGTCTCTATTATATTCTTTCCAATATGCATAGAATCAAACAAATGCACAATTTGTAAGTGCTCATAGTAGGGCAACCTGCTAAATTGTCTGGGATAGCTTTTTAGTCCCTTTGGAAGGTTGTCAGTACTGCCTTGACGACCTTCATGATCATCAATTACACAATTAGTAAAAAAAAATCACAATAGAAATATATAAATTACAAACATAAACCATTAGGTGGAATGACATTACCTCGACGATTAATTCTATTATATTCCAACTTCCATAGGCGAGGTGTCATTCTTCGTGGCTTTGATGTAGTCTCTTCTTTCCCATTGAAAATATGTTTTTTCGTACTTTGATACTTATGATTCCTGTGGAGGAAGTGTCTACACTCATCAAACACCTGCTTTCTTAAACTTTTTGAATGACAAGATTTCATTTTTGGACCACAAACTGGACATGCAAATTTTCCCTTTGTTTGAAGACCTACAAGATAATGATATAATTGGATTATTAAATATGTTGATTTTTATACATTAATGAATTATCATGCGCAACTTGAATTCACTATAACATACTACAAAAATGTGTTAACCCTGGGGCATCGTGTATTGTCCATGCAAGTATTGCATGGAATTGAAATTGTCTTTGTCCTATTGGTCTAGACACGACATACATAGTGACACCGTTCCATAACTCCACCAACTCCTCAATAAGAGGCTCAATATATACATTCATATCTTTAACTTGATATTTACCTACTTGAATGAACAGTAACATTACATAATTATTGTGACGGTTTTACTGCAAGATTTATAAGTACATGTAAATTAATAACTATCAAATGATAAGATACCTGGAACAATCATTGCCAACATAATGTGCTCCCTCTTTATTGACATCCATGGAGGAATGTTATTGTTGATAACAAAAATAGGCCACACCGAGTAAATAGATCTCATCTCTCCAAATGGATTGACACCATCCGCTGCCAATGAAAGCCTAAGATTACGAGGTTCTTCTTTGAAGTGTTGCCACTTTTCCTCTATGTGCATAAATGTCGAACCATCCGCAAGGATTCGAATAATTTCATCTCGACTTCTATTGCGTGCATGATAATCCATAAATTGAGCCAAGCTACTACACCTGAATAATTGTCGCATCCGTGGAATAATGGGGATGTAACAAAGAACCTTTTGAGGCACCTTTTTTGTTAGTCGATCTGTTCGATATCTACTCGTATGACATACAGGGCATTGTGTTGCAAATTCATGTTCTTTATAATATATAATATGATCATTGGGACAAGCATGCATTTCTTGATACTCCATTCCAATATCTTTCATAATAGTAGATAATTCTCGACATGAGTGAGGTAGAATATTTGATGATGGTAACAGAAACTCGCTTATCAATCTACAGGAAAAAATATAAGTTGTTAATATAAACAATACTAGTGGTACATTATTCACCCTTTATTAACTATAAAGACATATATGACATACCTTAACATACGTGACATAGTTATGTTGGATAAACCACTCATAAACTTCAAGTTCAACAACAACAATACAGCAAAGAGAAGAGTTGTTTGGGAGTCTTTATATAGGGGCTCGTATGCCTTCTCAAGTAGAGGTACATCGAGGCTATCATCATCATCATCATCAGATACGCTTGGACTAAATGTGTCATGGATCAATGTATTTATACCATCATCTTCAATTATGTTTTCTAGCGCATGATCGTCATCTTCCATGGGATCATTGTCTTCACCTTGGATATTTGCACCTTCATGTTCCTCCACTTCAAAAACTATATTCTTTGAATTGTTGTGGTTCATATCATGTACTTCCCTGGGGAGATCAACCTATATAAAATTTATTAATATAAATAAACCATGATCATCAACTCATCATCAAGTGATTTCATATGTATATAAATTGTTAAAATGATATAATGAACAAATTACCAGTGGATGATAGTAATGCCCCCCTTCAATGTGACCATTCTCCCTGCAATGTCTCTTAGCTGTTTTGATTAGCAGTCTTCTACGATTTAAGCCCTTACAAATTTTGCAAGGACAATAACATTTTCCATCACCTTTTCTTTTCAAGTTAGACCACAATCTAGCGATTGTCTCCCTGTTTTGTTCTTCACTTATATTATCTGACATGATTGTTCTTTGCAGAAGCAAAAATCGGGCTATAAAAACTTCAGTCTACAACTTTCACAAACTAAGCAAAACTATCAAAAGTACACAAATCTTCTTAGACCTATCTAAATACTTTAATATTTTAAAAAATACTTTCTTTGACTTTATTCCTAAGACATTTAATCCAATCACCTTTTATAAAATTCAATCAATTGCTCTAGGCAAATTTCTAGATAAGATTATTTGTAAAACCTTGACCAACCGCTTGAAGGTCTTATTTCAAGAGACCTTACAACATTAAGCCACTAAAAAATATGCAATTTTCATACCCAAGCGTGCGGCTATATAACTCGTGCAACGGCCTTCTTTCTTAGCTGTAGAAACTCTCCAGCAATCAAATCATACAAGCTACAAGGCCTAACAGCAATTTCAAAACATATAAGCTAAAAGTCTAGTTAAAATATACATTAGATTAAAAAATATGCAATTTTCATACATGAGTGTGCGGCTATATAACTCGTGCAACAGCCTTCTTGCTTAGCTATAGAAGCTCTCCAGCAATCAAATCATACAAGCTACAAGGCCTAACAACAATTTCAAAACATATAAGCTACAAGGCAAGACATATTATATGACATTGCAAAAGGAACAAAATTTACAAGTGTTAGCAAGACATATTAAACGACATCATAGTGCTAGAGAGATCACAATTATATGAGTCTAGATTTTGATTGTAGTCTTTCAAAATTGTGTATGGACTATGGTAGTATACGCATTACATAAAGACCATTGTTATGATAGATTATAACATTTTGATTTCTATTTTATGCATGTGAAGAGGAGGATATTGCAAATTGGAGCAGTAGGAGGTCCTCCACACTATCTGGTCAAAGATAGATCTATTTGGTGGGGGCTTTCCTATAATGGTAAACCTTTGGCTTTAACATAGAGTTGTTTAGCCAAGGCTTGGAACTTAAAGGGGATCTCGTTGATACAGGACATTATGGATGGTGGGCAGCTAAGGGAGTGGGAGGATATCAAATACAAATTTAACATTCCTGACTCGCAGAAAAAGACATATACCCTTATTAAGAAAGAAATGCTTAGTTGTAAGCCAAAAGAATTGTTAGATGCTAATGGATCCTTAAAGAAGATTAAATGGATTAATGGTAATCTGTTGTCAGAAAGTACTACCAAAAATGTTTATCTCTATATGAAAAATGACTCCTCTCTCATAGCCAGGGTGTCTCAGTGTTGGGGGAAAATTAAGCCTTTTTCTATTTGGTCTTTTTTCTTTGAATACATGTCGAAAAGTAAAGCAGAGCCAAAAAAAAACTTTGTTTCAAGTGGTTGCTCTTATTTAAGAAGTTAGCTCTTGGGAAAGTCCTTTCATCAATTGGTCTTGCTCATGTGTGTTGTAATATTTGTAATGTTCATGAGTCTTTTGAGTACCTATTTTTTGAATATTTATATGCACGTAAGATATGGTCTATTTTTTTGGGGTCTCCATGTAAGTAGAACTGTATTAATAGTTTTTCCTAGTCAGAGATCCTTGCTGGATATGTGGATAGATTTGATTCTAAATTCAATAGTTTTTGGTTTGTTCTAACTATTGAGGTGTTATGGATTCTATGGAAGGACAGGAATAAAGAAATCTTTCAAGTCGAGAGGAGTAAGCTTACTGAGTTTAATTTTAAACTCACCCATTTTAATATTATGTCACAAGTATCATTGGTTCTTCAAATCAAAAGATCAGACTTTATGAGGCTAATCTGTGAAGGGTTCTTAATGATAAAGAAAGATCAAGTTCAAGCTACAAACTATGTTTCAGGATTCCAATCCTTCTTGGCTCCAACAGAAATGGATGAATTGAAAAAATATATTAGTGAATGTCAGTTGCAAGATGTCCCTCAAACTGAGCTTCCTCAAAGAGGTTGGGAAAATATGTATAATCAAGAGGAGGATCAGGTTGATGTTGTTCAATCTGGTTGGGGAGCTGATCAACAATCTGGTGGAGGTTTAGTCCATAATCATGAAGAGCACGGACTAGTGTAGCATGATGGTTGGAATACAATGCCCAATCAAGATAATAGACAGAGTGAAGCTGATCAACTGGCTCACACAGAGGTCTCCAACGTCAAGGATGGATGGGGTCAATTTCAATAGTGAATTTTCAGATTATAAATTTGCTAATATTTGTAATGAAAATGGATTGTAGTCTAAGTATAGCTAGTTAAAAAGAACTGATACCATCACCCCCTAATTTTGTAATTGTATATATTCAAGGGGATGTGAAAAGTCCTTTTTTTTTCTTTTTCTTTTCAGAACTTTGAACTCGTGATGTAGATATTTATTAAACTGTCTTAATAGAAAAAATATATATTATTATTATTGATAAATAGTTAGAATAATAAAATTAGTAAAAATAATAATAACTCTAAAAATAAAAATAAAAATAAAAGTGAAAATATATGAACTTTAGGATTGAAAAAATTGATTGGCGAAATTAATAAAAGAGAGATGAAAAAAAAGAGGGAAACTTAGATTTTAAATGAAGGTTTTGTATTTAAGAGTAATAAAAGTTTTAAGTCTTCAAATGTCGGCCGTTATTTCTGAGCTACATTATTTCAAGACTAAGATTTGGTTGGCATTCTATTTAATGACTTTTTTGAAAGCCAATTTTTCCAATCACTAACGAGTGATTATTTTACAGGACAAAAAACGAACAGACTATGAAAACCACGAATAAATCATAATACAATTATTCGCCAATAATTGTTTCTGTAAAAATGCTTAATTTTGGCTGGATAGATGCTGCAAAACTGTATTCCTAAAGGCCATATCACCTAGATTAGAAAAGGCAGTTCAAATTAGAAACCACAAAATTTAACAGCGGATATCTATTGTTTGATTATTTTTTCCTGACGAAGCTTATCTAGACGAGCAATTTGCAACTAAAAAGTTCAGACCCACAGTGGAAAAGGTGCGATCTTTGTGAAATAGAAGAGGAAACTTGGAAACATACATTCATTCTACATAAAATTTAGATTTCAAACAAAGAAGAAACATTTGCTGTAGCATCACATTGCACAAAGAACAAAATCAGGAAATAACTCTGTTAAGAATTTCAAAGAGGGTAATGGCGGTTGCAAAGGAGATAATGAAAAGAGTTGTCTTCTTAGAGAGTATGCACTGAAATGGTTCAACTCATATATTTCTAGGAAGCGCACTTTTAAAGAGGTTGAAGAGGAAGCAAATAACATGCAAAATGCAGAGCAAGATCACATGAGGAAGAGGGAAAGAAGGGATATAGATGATGGTAGCTCTCACTTTAAAGAGGTTAGCAAGATCTAATGTTCTTTTCTGTAAACATCTTCTAAATGCAATCACCACTAAATGTACTGTTCATATTTATAAAAGAATGAATACTAAATATGTAAGAAATATCTCCTCCATATGAATACCTATTTTACTTCTAAAATTTCTAAAAATTTATAGTGTCCTTTATTCCATGAATATTTTTATTGTGCTTGTAAGCACTACAGAATCTAAGTGGTCGCCCATATAGTTTCCAATTACAGGTGGACGACAGGTGGGCAACACAACATTTTCCCCTCCATGATTGCCTTTGATTCTAGCTATTTGAGATAAAATATTGGTTGTTGACATGATACAATTTGCATCTCAGCTGTTAAAAAGTGGGGGACGCTCTTATATGCCGTTGAGGATGAACCGACAAAGGACAAGCTCTGACTTCCCATTGGGTAATTTTGGTGCATTTCAATCAGCTACTTAACAATTCAATCAAATAAATTATTTATTTATTATATTTAATACATTTAGGCTAAATACATGGGTGAGAGGTCATAAATTGAAATCTTATAGGAAACATGTATGCACATCTTCTTTGCAACACAGTTAAATAGTTCTTTTGAGAAGTACCGAATATGCTTATATTGCTGTAAGTTTCTATAAATCCATGTACACGTTACTTGATATCATAGATTATAACAGAAGTGTTTTCTTTCTTTCTTTTGATTGCAGTTATCAAGAAACCAATGGAAACAGAGAAGCAGGGGGTTTTGTTGGCATATGAACTTCTAGTGTCGCAACAATCTGGAGTGGCAGCTCGTAAGATATTAGAGCATGTGGAGCAGTTCAAGTCATTTTCTGAAGGAAAATCTTCAACTCATTTAAAATCAAATGATGATTGTCAAATTTCATCAAGATCTCTAGAACCTTTGGCTTTGACAATTAAAGGTACATCTTCCTCAAGATTTTTGGGCATGTATCAAATTTTAAATCTAATTTTATGTGACAATTTTGTAATTCATTTTTTCAATCCAATTGTAACTGTATTGTAAACTGTTAATAGCTCAATTACAAGCCTATAATCTAAAAACAAAACATCAATTCCAGTAGAGCTCTAAATCAAATACATTAATATATAATAATTCAAATATACCTTCTCACACATTGTTCGAATAGACTCCATTGTTCTCCAATCCTTCAAGACCTTGTACATAATTGTATTGTTTCAGCATTAAATACTAACTTAAAATGACATGAAATAAAAATATTGTTGATTGATGACACAAAGAAGATAGAAAAATAATACTAATCATAATAAACAGACAATGATAACATGTCGGCAATAATACTTAATGTGATTTTTTAAATATCAACACACTAAAAAACCTCCATTTTACATCTGAAAGTATATTTAACAAGCAATAAATTTTCATTTAATTTTTTCCTGCATTTGAACAGTTTATATTTTATTTATTTTCTAATAATTGCTTCTCATTTGTTCCATAGAAAACACAATACCAGTATCAAGCTCAAACGGACTCTCTACATTAAATATTGCAACATCTGCCTTGGACCTATTGGAGCATCATCTAGTATCACTAATGTTGTTGAAAGTATTCCAATAGTTCCAAAAGAGATGAAATGCTTTTGAATGTGTTTATCAGATGTATATGGGGTTCCTAAAAAGACAAAAGGTTTTCGAATGTGTTTATCAGAGGTATGTAAGGTTAATAATGGACTATGTCCCTAATTTTCCCCCTTTCTCAAATTCAAAACCCCCGTTTTGTCAAAATTTTCTGTTGAGCGAGACCATGACTACACAGGGGTTGCAAAGATCTTGAAGAAATATGACAAGACAACAGGAGGCATGTTATGGCAGCCATTCATCCAGGAGGTTCTGCAACAACCATTCTTCACCACAGAGCTTCTGTCCAATCTCGTCAAGAAATGTGAAGAAAACCCTCAAATTTAAGCAATGTCACATGCTAGAGAGCATTGCACATCCATGAAGCATCCAAGGAAGCATTTTTATAGAGCGCGAGCTCACAGCAATCCTCTCAATGATTCGCACTTTCCTGTACCTCTCTATCCAGCTCAATTCAATTATGCCGACCATTTCCCTTCATATTTCTCCGAAAAACATCTCCAAGACAACAAATCTCCAGCACCTAACCCTAATGGCGAAGCTCAAGAAGAACACGAAGTCTTGAACTCTAAGGATTTGAAACCAGCGAACGCATGTTCTACCTCAACTAGTCAAGTCAAGAAAATTTGGTTGCGGCTTTGGTGGGCTTCTGGTGCAGCTTTCACCCATTTTCCCATTGACCCTGATGATAGGCATGGAGGTTCGTGACAAGGTAAGCGAGTATGTTAAAGAAAGAATTTTGGCTTTGCAAAAAGCGAATCCGGGCCATTATGATAATATCTCTGTAGTGTCTCTACTGAGTTTGTTTCCAGAGCATATAAAAAGGAAAAAGGAGGAGAAAGAAGCAGCAAGAACTTTTCCATACCTTGGGTGCTCGATTTGGCGATTCAGAGGCAGTGATAATTCTCGACGGCAACGAAGCTCGATTCGACGGCAGTAGATAATGAGCAATGCGCCTTTTTTTTTTTTGCCTTATAGCCCGACGACATCACAACTGCGACGTCGTTGGGCTATAAGGCAAAAAAAAAGCCAAATGCAAATTGACATCGCAAAACACTCCCAAATCTATTAGTGAGGTAAGGCATGACCTCATCCTTGATTGCTACTAAGGGATCCCTTACCCAATGCATTTTTCCTTGGATCATGAGTTTAATTTTCAATTTTTAAATTGCTTCTTGCATTTTTAAGCTAGTCATTTGTTCTTAAATTTCTATAAAATATGGCCTTATCTATTCATTTTATCCATATATACATCCATTATATTCAACAAGTACTCTTACATGTGTAATTGTTCATTGTGCATCCTCAAGAGTTTATTTGAGAGAAATATGTATCAAAGGCCCATCATTCATTCAAGAAACATTAAGGAGCATTCACACATCTAATCATCCAAGAAATCAAGAGAATATAATCATTTTTGGATCTATTATTTTTTATTACTGGATATATTTCAATTTGTGGAGATATCTTATGCCATTATCTACATACAATCATTGATACATTTTTACTGAGAATTCATTTGAATCCTTATGTGGAGGTTTGACAAGAAAATTTATTATTTTCATTTGTCTCATTTTTTATGATTTTTAATTTCAAGGTTGATATCTCAATAGGTCATTGATTGAAGAAATCTCCCTCCCATTATAAAAATATTTTTTTCTAATTGAGAAGTCTAAAACTATAGATATTTAGACTGGAGAACTCAGAGTTTAGATCTAGGGTTTTAGGTTACATACTTAGCTTTAGATCTCAAAATTTGTGTAAAGAAGGTAAAGGCTTACTTCTATATTATCATTATACAGATATCTAAAAATTAATAGAATCTAAAAATTAATTCTGGAGGTTTCAAATTCGAAAGAGTTTTAGATTTTGACTATTTTTTGCAACAATTTTATATATCTAATTTTTTCATCTTCATTGGATTTGAAGTTGAGTTTTGTACCTAGTTTTATTATTTCAGGGCATATATAATTTATCTATTTATCTCATTATTGACTATTGATAGCTTTTATACATGTTTATTCATTTTTTACATCTCATTTGGTCAATTTACCTATGTTTGGTAATCACTCAATTAAATCAGTCCAATAACATTATAATCAAGAGAAAATTTTGATAGATAGTTTTCATTGGATTATAGATCTTGATAAGGGACTTATATTTGGAATTGACACCCCTTGCATCATCCCATGGTTGTGTCGATCTTGTCTGGGCCCTTTTGAATGGTTATGTTCTCTGTATCTTCTTGTACATTCTCTATTATGGCATAAAAATATAGCCAATAATAAATCATACCATTCTCTATCATCAATTTTTTTTAATAGTCTTAAAATGAATAAAATGATATTTTGAAGATCCTTTCTTTGTAATCAAATTATAGATGCTCATTCAAGGGGGGTTCACTTGGTTAGTAGTCCTTCGTGTTTTAAATTTTTTTCCTATAGTTTATAGTTTTAGATTTAATAGTTTCCTATTCCTACAATTAAATAAGAATCACTAGTTCTTGTCTAATTTCAACAGATAATTGTTTATGATAGTTTTGGAAATACATTTCCAATAGTACAAAGTTGTTTTATCTTTCAAGCTAACTTATCAAAATGACTGAATTTGAGAATTTCTATTGAAAAATCAAATTTCTTCAAACATATAATCTAGAAAAATTCATTATAACTAAGTTATATAAGTTTTCACACTTTTCTAATTGGAAATGTCTAGATTAAATGCATTTTTATACCAAATTTTGTCCAATTACTAAAGAAATAAAATTATTTTAGAAAAGTGGCATTTCAATAACTCTTAGATTTTTTTATGATATTTTATTAATAACATATAAACACCATTTTATAGAGCTCAAAGTAAAGAATATTCTCCTATAGAGTTATTGACATAGTGCCAAGCAAGAGAATCCCCAAAGGAGTTGTTGCAGCCCCCAGTAAATAACCACATAGTGAAAACACAACACAAGATACAAGATCTAATACCAAGCTCAACTCTTTATTCATAAAAACTTGATTACATGCAATGTGTTGGGCTATAAGGCCTTCTCTATTATGGTCAAATACAAAGAAAGTAATAGTCCTATAAGATCCACAAAATCCAACCCAAACCCTAGGTAGTCTAGATCCACACTCTGGTAGAAGCCTTGAAGGAAATTTTAAACTTGCCCTCATAAGCCAATAAGAAATCTTCCTTTTTCCCAAGCTACAACTACTATCTCTTCTCAAATTTGGCTCATCTTCTTCATCCTTCTCTCTAAGCTCCTCTAAAAGAAGATATCATACCTTGAGAAGTTGATTACAATTTCTCATATATCTTACTAAATAGGCACTTACCATCCAAGATGTTACAAACACAACCAATGTGGAATAAAAGGTAAATGCAACTACTTTACAAAAAATGTTTAATTCCCACCCAAATACAACTAAACACCACCATGTGTACAATTAGAAAATTACATTGTCTTTTTGGATCACAACAAATATTAACTGCATGATTTAAGGAACTTTTGACCAAATTCTAAGATGCCACCTACACACTTCGATAAATGAAATGAAAACCATTTTTCTTATTTCACTTTTTATGCCACCCATGCACCTCAGTAAATGCAAAATCCTTTTCTCTCCATTTTTACTTTTTACATTTTTTTGAATTATTTTTCCTTTAATTTTTTTCATTTTCTTTCTCCTCTAGTTTTTTGGTTTTGTTTGTTTTGTTTTCATCAAACCCTTTTTCATTTTTTGATGCAAGATTCTCATGCATAAGTTATAATGTTTTAATTAGATATATTATATTATAATTAAAAGATAGTTCAAGTACATATTTTAACACTCAAGAAGTTATTGGTTTTGAGAAAGAAAAATAGTAAATAATAAAAAAAAAAATTAAAAGGCATACAATGTTCTAGAGGAGAGAATCCTCTTACAACATGCATTATTTTTCTTTTAGTTAGAATTGATTTAACATTTAGGAATTTGATTTTATAAGATTTTTTAACATCAACATTTCAAATCACACATAGTGATCCATCATCATGATGAAGTAGTTCAAGATCAATTTGTGTGATCCAAAATGTTGAAGTTAAAAATTATTACACAATCAAATTCTAGACAAATTATATTGGATTACTTTAATAGAATAGATAAGAACCTTTTATTGAAGATCAAGTATTAGAAAGGGAAAAATTATGTTAGATATCGAGTTAAGAGTTGCATAGTTGATATGAAATAGATGACGATGAGTAGATGCTTTGGTTAAGAGTGCATGTCATTTGGAGATTGCATTAAGGTATACAAATGAGAACAAGTTGACTCATAAATAGAAAAATCTTTTTAGGGATTGAGCAGTTGTGTAATTAATGTGAAGTTCATTTTCATGAGATGTAATCCATGCAAGCAAGATTTTGCATATCATTTAATTGTGTGAAGAATTAAGGAGAAATCAAGAGCATTTTGACAATAAAATTAAAGGATAATTGAAGCATTTCAAGCACAAATCTTAGAAAGCCCTAAATTACATGTCAAAGTGAGATTTTTCACTCTTAAGCAAGGATTTGATCTATAAATTTTGTTAAGAATTGAAGTATAGAGATGGATAATTCTTTGTTGCATAACTTTTAGGATGAAGAAACACCTAAGGTGAAGATAAGCTCTAACAAATATGTGATTGATGACCCAAGTACAACATTGTCAAAAACACCTGAGAATATCATCCACCTAGAAGATGTTGGTAGTTATTTAAGAAGAAAATTTGAAAATGTAGGAGAAAACTATATCTTTGAATAATTTAACCATATCTATAGCTAAGATATGATTTATCAACAAGGCTTTGAATATCTAAAGGACAATGACTTAGTTAATTTTCTATTTTATTATGAGTTTGATAATGAAGAGTGGACCAAGATAATATTAAGAAGAATTCATGATGTGAAGTTATGCTTAGGGGATAATGTGGTTGCAATAACCTTATTCATTAGGTAACTAGATTATGCAATGAAGGTAGTATACCATTGAATGAGAAGATTTTCAAGAAGTTCACTAGGTTTGTTTATAGTGGTAGAGACATATTGATAGGTAAGATTAAGTAGGATGATGTCAAATTCCTAAGTGTTTCCAAACCTTTAGTCCATTCCTTTTCAAGCTTCTCATCTTAGTAAGGTGATACTCTAGCCCTTTCAATTATTAAAGCAATTGTATTTCCATTTGCTAGCTAGAGTAAGGTAACACTTCCAATTGTAAGGAATCTCCATGATCCAACAGCCCTGCAATCAACACTTAATGCTCTTTAAACTAAGTCTTGGTTGGCAATCACCTTCTATTTTCACTAGTGTTAAAACTTTGAAGAACCCATTATGAAATTCCAAGTTAAACTTACATAATTAGGGTTTGCATTTCATGTTATAATTTTTTTCCTAGAAAACTCTAATTTTAAGTTCGTATGCATACTTTTTAGATCTCAACCCTCTTGTTTCAAATGAATGTATTAAAGGTTTCACACTTTAAAAGACACACTAGAAATTTGAGTAGCGATGATGTGACATGGCTAGAGAGGTACTAGACTTTGCAGTTTCACATTGTAAAGAATGTGGTTAGTGAAATCAAGTGGGACTCTATGAAATAGTTAAAAGTTTTGGACAAGTTAATTTTAATGCTTTCTACATAGTCAAAGAGGAAGTTGTGATGTTACACCTGATGGTTGAGCATAGGATCAGGGTGGTTTAAAAAAATTGTGAGATAAGGCATCAAGTTGACCATCATTCGATCAACTTAGATTAGTGACCTCAAACGAATTTCAGGTTGATTTTTGCCAACATTTATCTTGTATTCACATATTCCATAGAAAGATGACATGTGGCATACTTGACATAATATCTATTATGAAATTAACATCCTTAACAAGTGTTACACACCATTCAATGAACAAAGATCGAATGAACCTAGTCATATTTTGGGCCTAAATATTGAAGGACAAAAAGATTTTGAGAAAGTCTCTAAAATAATGATGCTTTTCCACATTCAAATTCATTTCAGGACAAAAAAGTAAAAAAATTAAAAGAATAAAAAATAACTTGAAAAGCCATCCGAAGATATGTCTGTGAATAGTTAAGTGTAACATCATATGGTTAAATATAAAGCTTCTCAGAGTTACACTTTTGTGTAAGTGGTTCCAAATGCTGAAATCTTTCTCAACCACAAGTCAGAGCTATTAGAGATGAGAAGCAGTGAGATGAGGCCAAGACATTGCAAAGAACCCAAGTGTAAGATCACAAACTGGTGATAGGGATTAGGTGACCAATCACAAAAGCTCATGTGTCAAGAAGAGTCAATTAGGGTTTGACTAAGATTGGAAAGGGCCTAATTTTTATTCAAAAATATTAGTATTGTATATCAACATAGAGAGGAAAGATGAGATATTACTTGTAGCAGTAGCAAGATGAGACTTCAAATGGATACTTGTCATGTACAGATCAGATTCAAGATTCCCCATTCTTCTATATCTTTCTTTTCTTTCTCATTATAAGGGGGTTGGTTCCTGTCTGTTCAATAGAGTTAACAATATCCTCATTTCAGGTGTCATGGGGCTAAAGATTGTAATTGATGCAATGGAGGCCTATGGAGCTAAATTTATAACTCCAAAGAAGAACTGATGCTCTGTCAAAAGTGTTACAATATCCCTACAAGATGTGACAAGTGTCACCCCTTCTTCCTCTCTCTTTTTCTAATATTTTGGTCATATTTGGAATTCTCCTCATAGGCTTAGGCTTTATAAAAAATGAATGATTAGTCAATCCTATTTTTAGAATATGTCTATGCTCTATGTGCTAATCATAAAATGTATTTGACAATTTCTAAAAGGCCTATAAATGTAACTTTTTGAGAATGAAATAAGATCATAAATTTTTTTATGTGGGCAAACCATTGTAGGTGGGACTCCTGTGTGAGACTCTGCATCTATATTTTGATTTTTTCTTCCCTGTTAGTTTATTTTTTTGCACTTGCATGGTCTTTGGAATGAAATGTTTTGTTAATAGAAAATATGGGCTTGATGACAAATTGGGTTTTCTTTCTTTCCTTTTAGTAGTTATATGAATTATCACCATCATTCACAATTTTTCTAATTTTATCTATTCTATGAAATTTAGTTTCATTTGCATTTTTATAGTTGTATGAGAAGTTTGGGATCTAGTTAATATTAGGTGTTGAGTAGGAAGAAAATGGTTATTGTGGAAACTTAGTAACTTGGGCAATCTAGGTATTTTTTAGTTAATCACACTTTCTCTTCTTATGTAGTGTGCATTAGTAGGTAGGTTTGTATTTTATAATCTCTCCTTTTGCATATAAAATAGAAAAAAAATAGGTATTACAAGAGCTTAGAATTGAGTCATATGCATTCATAGTTGTGGAGGTTGTAAGTCATCATCTGGAATCTACTTGGATTGCTTGAAGTGTTAGGAAATATGATCATACCTCTTCTTCTCTCTAGTTAAGAGCATACCCCTAGATATTGCTCATCTACTAAAAAAAACATTCATTGCAAATATTTGCACATTTATAAGGGAGTTGTACATTTCAATTTAGGGGTCCTGGATAGAATATTTGCATTGATAGATTCTATTGCTAACTACTTTTTCCTTCACTATATTGAGCACATTAAGAGTTAGTTTATAAACCAAAATCCAAGAAAGAAAATCTACTAACCAAAATATTTTGGTGACTCCATTGGAGAATTGAATGTAAAATATCTTTAGTTTACAACAAAAAAGAGTCTATGTTGTTATCTTCCCCCAGTATTTGAAGTAACAAGGAAATAAAAATCTCATGTTTCTGTTTTTCATTGCATAAATATTCTTAGTAAGTCTGTCTCTGGCTTCAGTGAAATAACTCTAAACTCGATAATCATACATTTGTTTGAGTTGTACCTATTGAACCATGAGGAAAAATGGTCCTTCCTTATGAAGGCCAAATCCAAATTATATAGCTAGACCTTGGTTTCAAAGATGAACAAGAAGACATAATTAGTAAGTTGAATACACTCGCCTAGAAAATAAGAAATCCATAAGTGAGTATAGAAGAGTCAATTTTGTACTAGAATGAGAAGAATCCAACATTGAGTAAAGGAAAGGTGTGCTTCAATAGAGAAGCTTGAGGCAAGACTAAAATAACCTATTTTTGGATAAGATAGTTCATCTTGGATCCCAAGTATACTAGGATTGTTCATGATCATGGTCAAATTGATCTAATGTTTGAAGAGCTCTGGAAAGATGATTTTCCCATATTAGAAGTCCCCTTAAGAAGAGGGAGAGAGACTTGGTGTTTCATGGTATCCCTATATTTACACCACCCCATCCTACTTCCTAGAGATGTACTCTTTCCTCTTCCTTTCCTATTTTTTGAATACAAACTATATCATTATGTAATTCTCTCATGTTAAATGGAGTTGTAGCTCCAACTAGTATCACTTTCCAACCAATCCTAGTTATCCTGTCTATATCAATGGAAGTACCCTGGGTTAATGTTATTGGTCCTCTATGCCTTGCAACTAATAATGATTTACCAAGAGCCTCCTAGAAGAATTTTCCCAAGTTCAATGGTGATAGGAAGGTTTCTATAGATGAACACATTGTTTCTTTCTTTGTAGCCTATTGTGTTGTCTCCCCTCAACATGAAGAGGTAGTCATGTGGAAGTTTTTTGAAATCCTAGTTGAAAATCTGGCTAAATGGTTCCAACATCTTTATTTTGGATGCATAAAAAATTAGGATGAAATGCAAAATTCATTTAAAGCCCACTACAAAAGCACATAAGATGAGCATACATTGATGTCTTAGCTCACTCAAATAAAAAAGGAACAAAGTATTCCCATGAGGGATTTTATTACAAAGTTTTAAAAAAATACTTAACAAAATTCCTTCTACAAGTAATCCAACAGTAGGTAATTAGAAGATTAGTTTCATTAGTTTTATGCCTCTAAATAATAGTTTTCAAATAAGAAGAGAACATGTGGATAATCTCCAAGATTCCCAAACCTTGGCTATAGAATTAGAAGATGATTGGATAGTAGCTAGGAAATGCAAGAGAGACATTCAAAGTGGAACTTCTACAGGCACTGCTACTAGCACTATCAACAAAATCGAAGCAATGCTTCAAACATTGTCAAATGAGATGATTGTCATGAAAATGATGGGTAAGAAAACTCCCTCATTTTAGTAACCTTATCAAGATATGTCAAGAAGACATAATGGAGGAAAGGACTTATAATTACCACCTTCTCAACAAGAGCTTTCCATTGAGGTAGCTCCTAAGAAGCTAAGCATGTGCATATTCCACTTGAGAGTAGATCATGATGGTGATTCTTTCCCTAAAATGAATACATACAAGTAGATGAATGAAAGTAATGAGCTAACAATGTAATATCCTAAAAGTGAAGATGATTCTACTCCCCCTAGCAACTATACAACATTTTATTTGGAGTATGAATCAAATTTAGAAAGAGATGGTTGTTTTTGCCACTCTAGATCAAGCACAAATAATTGTACTAACAAGAATCTAGAAGAACAAAGGTCATGAAAGCTCAGTCCCTATTTGGAAAAAATGCTCCTCCTCCTTCACCAGTCATGGATAGTACCTAGTAAGCATGAATCCTTATTTGATATTATTCAATATTGTAAAGATGCTTGTATTCAAGTTTATCCTCTAGAGTATTTAAAATCTAATTTTGTGTTGGTTAACAGTTTGTTCTCCTATTAGATGTTATAATCTTGACTCTTTGATACACAATGCTTGGAGAGACAAAAGGATGTTTACCAACAAATGGGTCAATGTATGTATTATATCATTGCCCTCTAAATTGACTAGGTACAACTCCCTAAGATTAGCAATAATATGCAATGAATGTGTTTTTATGAGATCATAAATCTTGACCTTATAAGATCTTAACTTGAGATCAGTAAAGGATAACCAAATTATTTGTAGGCACAAAAAATTTAAGAAAAATAGATTTGGACAACCTATCACACCCAATGGAATGATTGTAATGGACTATCTTAAGATTCCTAACTCTTACCTCTAATCTAAATGAAATCATCTAAATACAAGGAGGGATGGAAATATAGATGCACATGAGGGAAAATAGAATTGCTTTGAATACCAAATTTGAATGAAGTGAAATTCAATAAGTTACTAATAGTTTCATACACATCTATCCTTCAATTCCTAATGTACTATCTAACATAATGTGAAATGAAATGAACAAGAGAGAAAGAAGAGCATATATAAAGAAATTAAATGAAATCACCTCTGCTTCATATATTAAAATGAAATGGAATCCACCTAATTATCACAAGATCACATAAAGTTGTCCTTCAACTCTTAATGCAAAACTAATCTATGCATGGGCAACAAAACTTGACAATAAAATAGGATAAATGAAATTACCAACCAATTCACCATCAAGTTTGTAGACCTCTGTATTGTCAAATGAGGTTATATTTATAGTTTTTTTGTTATTCTTTCTTAGTTCTAGCAGAGAAATAGTCACATAATAGAATTAAAATGAGAATAAAATATAAAATTATCAAATCTGCATCATAAAATGAGCAAGTGTTATTCCTTTTACTAATGATTTTGAACCCATGGTATTTCTAAAAGCACACAATGAGTATTCATCTTTGTGCAATCTTCAAAAATTCCTATAGAAAATCATTTATTCTTCATCTCCTACTATTTTGTGCCAAACCCATGCATTTCATATTCCAACAATCAATGCATTTTCAAATTCTAGCCATTGATCTTAAATTAATGATCACAATTAAAATGGTATGACCTTCCTTTATAAATTTCTACCTAGGTCCCTCTGTATACATGTATCTTCATGTCACTATTTTGCTATGACTTTTTTCTTGACAACTTTTTAAAGTGAGACAATGACAAACATAGATCCATTTTCATCCAACAACAGCAACAAAAGATGTTAAGTTTCTATTTGCTTTGTAGTATGGGTCCACCTTCCCATTATATACCTTGTTGCATACATGTGGTGGTACTTTATTGACCAAAGAATCTGACATTGGCCCATTTGTACCCCAATGAATATAATGGACCATTAAGACACGTGTTGATCCATCATTATGTCACAATGAAATTTCTTCTGACATCTTTTTATAAGAATATAATGATGATTGTGGACTTTATCTGATCTAATGGTTGACGACATCCAACATTCATATAATATTTAAATGGGAACCAATCTGACAAGTAAGCATTTGGACTTTTTATTTGAACAATAGCACACATTATTTTGTTCAATTTACTTTTCAACTCTATGATATATGCAAGCAGATTAAATGTTAACCATTGATTTATTTCAAAAAGAGTCATGCCACTTTTGACTTGGTTCCTTTGCCATTTTTGCATTTTTGAGTGTTCATTCTATACTGAATTCAATTAATCTTGCTTCTAGCTTATTCTCACAATCTGTATATCAATCTTTAGCCTTAGTCTTTGATGTTCTTTACTACATATGTTCAAAATACACCTATTATTTCTTCATTCTTTTAAAATCTATTCCTCTTTAGATATAAACCTAACCATGGAGTTAGAAACTCTTAGAGATTTATAAATGCTTTTTGGAAGAACTATTTCACAGCATGAATCCTTGTCTTTAACATGATTAGGGACAATAAAATATGAATTAGTAGAATATCAAGACCTTCTTCTCATTAGGATAAAGCATAACAAACTCTCCAAACCCTAATCACCTAGGTTTGGACTAATGTATTTCTCATATGATTTCCACATTAGGTTAACTCAAAGGAATGATGAGAAGAAAAATCATCCTATAGGTAATCTAGACTCAGAATCAAGAATTTGACACTTGACTTGACTCAGAAACCTAAGACAAAAGATATATGAACTGTAACTTGGGCAATAATTGGCTCTATCTAGGGATTTAAGCATGATAATGCTTGAAATAATCCTAGCAATCTTTGGTTCTACACAAAAGGTTGCAACTTGAAAACAAAAACAATAGACTAAACTAGGAAAACATCAACAAACTACCTAGGAAAGAAAGCAACTAAAATGAAGAAAATTACATAAAAGGAAAACCTACCCATCTAGCTACTATGTAGGGGTTACCTGCTTTTAGTTCTACATTTGATCCAACTTCAAATCCTACCCATTATAAGAATATTGAAGGGTTTCTCCAATGGGATATGCCAACTTTAAGGAATTATTTTGATTCACTTGAATGATCTAAAAAGGTCCTTTCTATAAAGATTGAAACTTAGAATGCATACCTCTTGGCTCATGTCTTTTATCCCATAAGAACACTAAGTAACCTTCCATAAATTTTCTAGGCCTTGCTCTTCTATAAAAACAACTTCTTTATCCTTCTTTGGTGTTTAGTAATCTTGTCAACCATCTCCTCTCTTTCTTCTTTCAACTTGGTGAGATACATGATTCTCTTCTCTAATCCATCTTTGAAAACATCTTTTTCAATGATATTCTTTAATTAACATGCAACAAGTTCTAGAGTTAATGGAAAATTAGCTTCCACTCCATTGACTAATTTAAAATTTGAAATACCTATGGCTCTTTTAGGTGTGGTTCTATTAGCCAATAAAGCATCATGAATCTTCTTGTGCCAAATTTTTTGATATTTTAGACCAATTTCTTCATAGTATAAATCAAATTCTTATTACTAGACTTAGCCTACCTATATCCTTAACATAAATAATCAGGAGAATGTCCAACTTGTAGACCATTATCATAACAAAATTCAATAATTTCTAAAGAAGAAAAATAAGATTCATCACCCATTATGAATTTCACAAGAACTCCAAACCTGATCAAAATATGCTCTTTGAGAAAATTACATACCACCTATGATGAAGTTTTCTTCATTGGCTTGGCTTCAACCCATTTATTGAAACAATTTGTGGTAGTCAGTATATATGCATGTACTTGACTAGAAGGAGGATTGATTGGGCCTATAAAATCTGAACCCCATTGATGAAAAGGAGGTTCAATTACCACTAGCCTAAGAGTTAGGGTAGCAAGTTGAGATTTACTAGTAAACATCTTGTATTTCTCACAATTAGGAACACACTTATATGCATCTTTAAACACACTAGGCCAATAATAACATTGTTTTAGAATTTTTAATGTAGTGACACTACTAGAAAAATGTCCTCCACATGCTTCATCATGAGAAGATCTTAACAACTTTACCTATTTCTCCTTATCCACACATCCTAAAAATGTTCCATCAAATGCCCTCTTTTATAAGACATCATTATGAATCACATACTTCAAGGCCTTTGTTTTTAGATCTCCTCTTTTCTTATAGTTAATCCATCATGGAATTCACTATATGCTAGAAAGTAAGCAATGTTTGAGAACTTGGGATCTTGAAGACTTACCATAAGGGTATTTGGAGTACGTTCTTCTTTTCATTTTTGATCTTCTACCAAAGCTTTATAGAGTGCATTACCTCTTACAAGTTTGTTTGGCTTAATTTCTATATCATATTCTTGGACCCTTTCTACCCAAACTCCTCTATTATTGCAACCAACATGTTGTTGTGTCAAAATACTTTTTACAATAGGTTCTAGCACATATATCATTGAATCTAAATGCAACTCATAAAATATAAAATTCTTAAGGGCTCTCACCACTGCATATGCATGTTTCTCCATTTTTGAATATCTCAATTCTTTATTCTTCAGTGGTATACTCATGAAAGAAATTAGATATTGTGTTCTCTCTTTGTTTTCTTGCATGAATATGGCTAACATTGTATGCTTTGAGGCATAATAGTAGATGATGAATTCTTTAGTTTAGTCAGGATGGACAAGTGCATGACCTTGGCAATGACATTCTTGATATCTTCAAAAGCCTTTTTCCTAACATCACTCCATTTGAAAGTTTTATTGCCTCTCATTAAATCAAATATACATTTAACTATCTCAAAGAAATCAGTAACAAATCTAGTTAAGAAATTTACTCAGTGGTAGGCTTAATTACTAAAAATCATTAAATCTATCTAGATCAATCTTCACTCCTTCTTGGGATACAATATGACGAAGAAAATTTCCTTCTATCACACAAAATACTGACTTCTTTGGGTTCATCGAGATACCATTATCTTTACATCTTTGCAACACCTTTTCTAGATTTCTAATATGATCATTTCTCTTCTTGGAAAAGACTCTCAAGTAATCAAGGTATATGACAATGATTCTATCTTTCAAATCTTCAAGGTCCAAATTCATGTAACATTGAAAAGTTTTACATACATTAATTAGACCAAAGGGAATTCTATAGTAGGAAAAAGTAACCCATGATGTGATAAATGTAGTTTTGAACTGATCTACCTCATTTAACTGAATTTGATTATACCCTAAAAAGACTATCTAACATTAACATCATCTCTAACCCTAGAATAATTTGTAACAAATTATCCATATTGGAAAGAGAAAAATTATCCTTGAGAAAGGCTTGATTTAGATTTTTGAAATCGACACAAATCCTAATCTTTCCATTCTTCTTTCTAATCGACACAATATTAGGAACCCAAGTAGAATGATGAATAGGATATATAATCCTGTCCTATTGAATTTTGTTAATCTCCTTGAATATTTATCCTTCAACTATAGGGTTATAGTTTCTTTCCTTTTCCTAAATGGTGTTGCCTCTAGTTTAAGAGAAATTTCATGTTTGAACTTTCCACCTATGAAATTATTTAGGTCTTCATAACTCCAAGAAAATACATCTTTAAATTCAATGAGTAAATTCTTGACCTCTAACCTCTCCTCTAGTGTGAAATACTTTCCTATGTTTATCATTTTCAAACACCTCTCAAAAATCTTCATTATCAATGAAATTAGGCTTGAATAGAACTTCTACTTTATAGGTCCAATCTTTAAAGTTAGGATGTGGTAACAACAATGATGTAGAAACTGCCAAAGAATCTACTCTTGAATTGAATTCTTTGAGTGCTGATATAATTGAGAAGGCATCTAAACTCTCAATTTCATCCCCACCTTATTATGGTAGCTTCTCAATCTAGAGTTCTTAATTGCATATTGATTTTTGACTTATTTTACCATTAATTTTGCATCTCCTTGAGCTTTAAACATCTTGAATCTTTTTTTTGTTGTCATTATTCCAAGGAGAAGAGCTTCATATTCTATAGTATCATTAATATTCTTGATATCTAATTTGTATGCCAAGCAAGTCATCTCCCCTTTAGGTTATATTATCATTACCCCTACACCTAAAGAAACATTAGCACAACTACCATCAAATTCTAGAGTCCATAATTGATCACCTTTAATTTGTTCTATTTTTTCATGAATATCAAGTCTTAGAAAATAACATGTAATTATCAAATTGCATTTCATGATACAATATTTGAGACCTAGGATCATCTAATTTCAACACAATAAACATTTCCTTTTCTTATGTTTCTAGCTTCACCTTTGTATCTCCAACTTGGATTGTAGTACTAGAGCAATGTAGTTTTATCTCTCCTCCCATCTGTTTACAAAATTTCTACTTAGGAGCATGTCATAGCTTGTAGGGATATCTGCTACTAGGATGGTAAGTTTAATTCTTTTTGAAGGATGGGCAATCAGAGCAACTTTAGCATCTTTTATTTGTCCAAGGAAGGGTGTTTTTCTTGCATCCATTGAATAGCATCTATCAAAGGTTTTAGTCAACGAAAGTCCTAAAGCCTTTTCTATAGAGGCAAGCACAACATTATCAAAAGCTCTTGAATCTATGATGCAATTGCTCAACCTATTCCCATTTATGAACAAAGAAATGTAGAAGGGATCTGGTTTCTCATTTGGGCATGTGGCTAAGACAATGGTTTCCTCTTCTTGGAACAACTTAGGGAGTACAAAATCCTCATCACTTAAAGAAGATCCATTAGTACTAGCTTTACTAAGATTATCAACATTAGCATTAATACTAATCTATTCTTTATTTCAATGTTCAATTAACCTTTCAACTAATCAGGATTATCTTTCAAGTAATCCAGTGGAGAAATCTGAACTCTTTTCTCTTTATAGTATTGAATTATGTCAAAAGAATTAGATGACTTACCATTGTGTTCCTTCTATGAAGTTGAAGTCACCATGCATTTATCTTTATCAGTTTTATTTGATGGTGCATTATTTTTTATAGGGACTAAATTGTTGATTTAATTTCTATGCTTTTGACCTTTGGTCATTACTATCAACTGAGACCCTTCTACGTTTGGAAAGTAGCCACCTCTTCTCTCTAAATTTTTTTCATACTCCAAGTGATAAATTTTAGAGTGTCCACAAGGAGCATGATCATCCTCAATTTTAGGATATTCATTTGTTTATTCTTTGTTATCCACCATCTACTTATATCTGATCATATTAGCACATGTATCTCCATCATGGTTTTCCCTTAAGTGAATGACACACATATTTTGTGTTTTGTGAGAACCTTAAATTGCTAATCTCTTTTGAATAGGTAGTATTTGCAATGATTTATGTCCATTTATATTTCTATAACCTTCTTGATGAGGTTGATGAAAAGAATGAGCAAACCTATGAATTTTTCTTTAATGAAATGAGCTCATTAGATAATTTTTTAAGCATAGCCTCTATATTATTAGAAGTACTAGTTGTATTACTCATGGTTCTAGATTGAAATTCTCTCTTCCACTTACTAGAAGAAATCATATCATCCTCCATCTCTATAGCTAATGTCTAGGTAGCTTGCAAGTTTACTACATTTTTTCTTCTAATTTGATATCCCAAGTAGGCATAGAGCTAATGTAGAAAGTCTTCTTATTATCATTTGTTGGTGCACTTTTATTAGGTATCCTTTCGATGAGCTTATTGAATCTTGTATTAAAATCTCTCATGGAAACTGGTGGTTATTTCTCTATCTATGCCAATTGTAGCAATCATACTTGTGCATCATCTGTACTTTTATAACATTCCTTAAACCTTTGTTTTATATTGTCCTAATTTGTGATGCATCAGGTACATAGGTTTGGAAACTAATTAGAAACATTTCCCACTAATGTCGCTACAAATATCCTGACTGCCACATCCTCATCTTGAGGATTTACTACACCACAAGTCTTATGGAAAGTATTTAAGTGTTTTTTTGAAGAGGTGGTAGCATCACCATTAAATCTTAAGAAGTTATTCCTTGATGCTCTTGGAAAATTATTATTAGTTGTAAGGGCAAGAGGACCAATAGAATTTACCCATGGTTGTGCCATAACTACTTGTACAATGTTTTGATTTGTTTGGAAAGTAGCAAAAATATGAAGTGTATTACCAATTAACATCAAAGCATCAAAGATAGGAGGAATATAATTCCTAGCAATAGGAGGAGCATAAGACTAACTTCTCTTTGTTCTATTAGGAGCAAATATAGGAAATTGGATATCTCATAGTTATTTAGTTACTGATTCCCTTGCATGTGTTCTTCCTTTCCTGAAAATATCTTCCAAAATAGAAAAGTTGGCCTTCTTAGGTTCTTCATATATTGTATCAATATTTCCTTTCTCCTTGGCACTCCTGGTATATTTTGTATCCAGAGTGTATGAAATGTTCAGAAAATGGTATTTTTAATTTATCTTACTAGTCTTCAACTTTGGATTTGCTTCTTTTCTTTAGCAGGTTGAGGCTATAAAACTAGTATCGAGTTCTTATAAAAAACACCTAACTACCACAACTCCTTTCTTGCAAATCAAATATATGAAATTAGATTGCAAATTAATATGAAAGAAAGTACTTCATAGCTTTCTGTAGGGCCCATTTTCCATTGCACCAAAAGCCATGACTGTTAGTGAACATGGAACACCACATAATTAACCACTTGTGGATAGGGGAGCGTATCGCATCACCCAACAATCCCCCTCTCGACGTGCATACTAGGTGCTTATGCAGGTCGGGAAGCCACTGAGGAGATTTGAACCCATGACTAGGCCTAAACCAGGCTCTGATACCAATTGTGGGGCCCATTTGCCATTGCACCAAAAGCCATTACTGTTAGTGAACATGGAACACCACATAATTAACCACTTGTGGGTAGGGGAGTGCATCACATCACCCAACACTTTCATCTAAATCTTCTTAGTAAAGTCACCAAAAACTGTTGGTCAATAGTTTTTTCTCATATTAGATATTATAATAGTGAGTCTTTGATACCCAATGCTTGGAGAGACAAAAGTATGTTTACCAAAAAATAGGTCAATGTATGTATTATATCACTGTCCTCTAAATTGACAAGGTACAACTCTATATGATTAGCAATAATATGCAATGAATGTGTTTTTATGAGATCAGAAGTCCTGACCTTATAAGCTCTTAACCTAAGAGTAGTAAAGGATAACCAAATTATTTGCAGGCACAAAGAATTTAGGCAAAATAGATTTGGACAACCTATTACACCTAATGGAATGACTAAAATAGACTATCTTGAGATTCTTGACTCTTAGTTCTAATCTAAATGTAGTGTTAATCATCTAAATACAGTAGTAGAGATAGAAAAAGAGATGCACATGAGGGAAAATAGAATTGCTTTGACTATAAGACTTGAATGAAGTGGAATTCAACATGTTACTAATAGATTCATACATATCTATCCTTAAATTCATAATGAAACTATCTAACATAATATGAAATGAAATAAACAAGAGAGAAAGTAGAATCATTTATGAAGAAAGTAAATGGAATCAACTCTACTGCAAATATCAAAATGAAATGGAATTCACTCGATTATTATAGGATCACATATAATCGCACTTCAACTCTTAATGAAGAACTAATATACATGCATGACAAGAAAATAGGGTAAATGGAGTCACAAACCAATTCACCATCAAGTTTTCCAAACTTTGTATTGTCAAATGAAGTTAAATTTATAGTTCTCTATTATCCTTTCTTAATTTTGGCAAAGAAAAAGTCACATAATAGAAAAGAAAATGAGAATAAAATGCAAAATTATCAAATCTTCATCATAATATGAGCATGTGGTATTCCTTTTATTGATGATTCTGAAACCATTGTATTTTTGAAAACATGTGATGACTATTTAGCTTCCTGTAATGTTTAGCAAATCTTGTAGAAAATAATTTATTCTTCAGCTCCTATTGTTTTGTGCCAAACCCATGCATTTCATATTCCAATGGTCATTATATTTTCAAATTTTTGTTGTCAATCTTAAATTAATGATCTCTATTAAAACATTATGACCTTCCTTTGTAACTTCCTCCCTGAGTCCCTCCATATACATGTGTCTTGCTCTCACTTTGTTGCTATGAATTTTTTGTTGACAATTTTTTATAGTGAAATGGTGAAAAATGTAGATCTATTTTCATCCAATAGTGACAAAAAAGATATTAATTTTCTATTTTCTTTGTAACACGGGTCCACCTTCTAGTTATATAGCTTATGGCATACATATGGTAGTTAATTGTTGATCAAACAATCTAACGTTGGCCTATCTCTATGCCATGGAATATAATGGGCCCATTGAGATATGTGTTGATACATCATTATGTCACTATAACATTTCTTCTAACAACTTTTTATAATGACATAACATCAATTGTGGATCTTGTAAGATTTGGTAGCTGAAGGCATCCAACTTCTCTAAAACCACCAATATAATTGAAAGGCTAGGGGTGAATATTTTATCCAATAACTTAAAAATTTATGCACCTTAAATAATATTAACCATTACACCAAACTAAACATCAACCATACAAAGGTGCACATACATAATTACACTAGATATGTTAACTAGGGAAACCCTTGATTAGAGGGAAAACTCCAGTGCAAATGATGCCCACAAGATGATTTACTAATATAAATATTATTTGTTAGAGGATTCCAAACCTATTAGGAGTTGTGCCAACCCTATTACAAGTTGTAGAAGACATAAGGACCCACTGTGTAAACAACTTCTAGGGCAAGATCAGGAAACTCACTATTCAATTGATATCACATCTATTACTTGTAGAATAATTATATGTATTTTACTTTAACTTCTTTCCTCTATCCTATCAACTAGACCAATCACTATCTAACCTTGTATACTAGGTCACAAACCTCAAACCCAAGTATCAAACATCAGATCACACAATAAAACCTTGGCAACAAAGTTTCCTTCACCTTTGCTCTACTCTACTTATCTTCACATTTTTCTATATATGTTGCTTACAATAATTCATGCCTCTCATACATGATATAGAAAAATTTCCTTCCTTTATATTGAATCTAAAAAATTCCCTAAGTCAAGTATTACACCTTCTCAATTAATTATTATATGACCCCAAAAAGAACATGTTACATTTAGTGACAACCTTAATCTTTTGCCTTGCAACTTGAATATCTATCCATAAATGTATCATTATGATGAGTGAGCTTAGCTACATCATCCCTAGAATGTCTTCTTGACATCTTTAACTTTGGCTTCTCAGAATAACTACTCTACTAGGAGATATAACAAGTTTACAAGAACATGCATCTGTAAACTCTATCTCATTACAATATTCACTAAAACTTGCATAACTTCTTCTAGACTTAATATCTTATGCTTCTAAGGTTAGTTTCATATACTAGACACTTAGTCTAGTATCTCCCTTTAACCTTTCTTAGTGAAATTTCTCAACTTTGTATCTATAGCAACTAGATATTTCAACTATTCTTTGTTAAATACCACAAAAAATTGCTATGTTGACATCAATGAAAAATAGAGTCATGAATGTAACATATCATCATGATAATTATCTAATCATGTTTCTATAATACTCCCCCATAGGAATATCATTAGCATTCATTCTTCCAATGATCTCCCCCTTTGGCATTGATGGCAACATAGATGAAAAAAATCTAGTTCCTAGAATACCAACTGCAAAAGACTTTTAACCTTTCTTTTCAAATCCTCTTCATCAATCATTCTTCCATGTTGTATTTTTCCAAACTATTTTCCATGCTAAATTGTCTTACTATTTCCGAACTATTTTTTATTTTAAACTTCTCCCCCATTGACATCAATGTCAAAGGTTCTAGCAACCAATAATCTCTACAACAACTTTCTCTAACCTACTCAAGTGTCCAAAGACACTATTAAAATAACATCCAACAAGAGTCCTAGATGACTTTGTCCATCACAAATACTCCCCCATACAGGAAGCATTAGCATTTAGTCTAGACAAAAAATGGTGCTCTGTTGCACTAGATTGATGCACTCGTGCATCATCTACTCTAATGTAGGAAGGGGCATAACCCCTAGCATACCTCACAAATACTCAAAAGTCTATTTTAGAAGAGGCTTAGTGATAATATCTACAATCTTCTCTTTAGTACTTACATGCTCCAATCTAATTTCCTTTTCTACAACTTTTTCTCTCAACATGTGATACTTGATAATGCAACATCAGATTCTTAGACATATTTATTGTGCTTGTATTCTCATGACAACAGGTTCACTAAATTATATCCTTATATCCTTCAGCATCTGCTTCATTCAAACAACTTGATTAAAATTGTTTGGTGCTGCAACATATTCTAATTCTAATGTACTTTTTGAGGTACAATGCTACTTATTTCTTTTTCAAGAAACCAATCTTCCTCCAAGAAAGAAGGATCCACCACTGGTGATCTTTCTATCATCCATTCTACCTACCCAATCAACATTAGTATAAGCATAGAGAGTGAAATCATTAGACCTATCATACCACAACCCAAACTCTACTATTCCTTTTAGGTATCTAAATATCCTTTTTAATACTACATAATGTGCTTCTCTAGAATAAGCTTGAAATCTTTTAACAATTCCAACTACATTTTCTATATCTGGCCTTGTGTGAGTCAACTATTACAATCCTCTAATCATAGATCTATACTTCTTATATTCAATAGTAGGTGTCTCATTCTTTGTAGATAACTTGTGTCCAATTACCATAGGTGTTCTAATGGGTTTACATGTTTCCAAACCAAACCTTTTTAGTAAATCTTTCAAATACTTAGATTGAGAAATAAAGATACCTTCTTTTTCCTTCACAATTTGTAATCCTAAAAAATATTTCATTTTTCCTATTATACTCATTTCAAATTCCTTCTTTATTTCTTCTGCAAACTTTTCACTTTCATCAGCATTTCCTCCAAATATGATATCATCAAAAAGTATTAACAAGATCATTAATCCACCATCAATTTCTTTCAAATATAGATTACTATCTACCATACGTTTGTTATATCCAAGTTTTTTCAAATGATTGTCTAACCTTGCATACCAAGTTCTGGATGCTTTCTTCAAGCCGTATAATTCTTTCTTCAATCTCCATACTATATCCTTGTCATTTGTCAAAGGACAACATTTAGGTTGTTCTATGTATACCTCTTCTTCAAGTTCTCCATTAAAAAATGCTAACTTGACATCCATCCGATATACTTTGAATTTTTTATATGCTACATATTCTAAGAATAATCTTACTACTTCTATTCTTATGTAGGAGCATAGGTCTCATCATAGTCTAATCCTTCTTGTTGTGAGTAACCTTTACATACTAGTCTTGTTGTGTTCTTTACAACTTCACCTTGATCATTCATCTTGTTCCTAAATACCCGATTTGTTCCTATGACATTCTTGTCAGCTAGTTTGGGGACCAATTCCCATGTCTCATTCTTTTGTATCTGATCCAATTCCTCTTTCATAGTGTGTTTCCTATAGTCATCTTTACATGCTTGATCTACATTATTTGGTTCAACTTGGGATATCAAACATAGTTCTTCATTGATTTTTCTTATTTTCATGACACCTTTATCTCTACTTCTGATGATCTACTCAGGTGGATGATTCTTTGTCATAATCTTACCTAATGTGGGAGTTGGTATCTCGACTGTTAGCTCTATTGAAGGTTCAAATCTTTATTCCTACCTTGGCTCTCCTTCATTTTGTAGATCATTTTTAGTCTCAAAGAATACTTCATCATTCCTTCATTTAGTAACAACATTCTCATCATTTGAATTGTAATCAACTATTCTTTCTTGTATCCTAAATTTTTCATCAACTCTCACATTTGCACTTTCCATAATAGTCTTAGTTCTTAGATTATAACATCTATAAGCCTTACTTTTCAATGAATAACCAAGATACATACCTTCATCACTTCTAGCATATAATTTACCAATATCATCATTTCTCTTTTGGTCTAGCACTTACTACCAAAATTTTTGAAATACTTTACCATAGGTGAGTGACCAAACTGTAGTTCATAAGTGGTCTTGTCTGTGTCTTTCCTAACTTGTGCTTTGTTCATAGTGCAGAGTATTCTATTCATAGCTTCTCTCTAAAATACACTGTATACATCATTCTTATCTAACATAGCTCTTGTATCTTCAATTACTAATTTGTTTCTTCTCTCTACAATGCCATTTTGTTCCAATGTTCTCAGAGCTGAAAAACTATCTTTTGATTCCATTAGTTTCACAAAAGATGTTAAACTCATTTGAAGTAAATTCTCCTCCTCTATTTGATCTAAACATTTAATCTTCATACCTGATTCATTCTCAACTCTATTCTTGAATATCTTGAACTTATCAAATGCATCATATTTTTCTTTAAGAAATGCAACCCACATTATTCTATAAAATTCATCAACTAAAATCATGAAATACCTTTCACCATAGAATCCTTTATCCTCTATTCTTCATAGGACCATCATGATTTGTATATATAATCTCAAATTTTTCTGTAGTAGTAAACTTCTTACTAGGAAAAGAAGTTCTATTATGCTCTTTCAATGCAAACTCCTTGTAAATTGTGTTAGTAGACTTTACAATATTAGGAAAATCTCTAACTACAACCATATATACTACTAGTCTTCACAATGCTATCAAAGTTTATATGAAAAAATCTCTTATACAATAACTAGTTGTCATCTACCTTTGCAACCAAAAATGTCATTTTGATAGGATTAATTGAAATACACTACCTCTAGATCTAGTTCCTATTCCAATTACCTTTCCATCTTTGTCTCTGATCATGCATGTCTTTTCTATGAACTGCAACTGATAGCCTTTATCCACTAATTATCCAACACTCAAGGTTTGGTGCTTCAAGCCATTAACAAATTATACATCCTTAGTGTTAGTATTACCATCGAGAATTATAGATCCAATACCTTTAACTTGGCATGTTGCATTGTTTCCAACTCTAACAATGCCTCCATCATGACTTTTGAAGTTAACAAATTTGTTCATATCATCAATCATATGATGTGAACAACCACTATCAATTATCCAATCAGATCTATTTACAACTTTTGATACCAAAGCCTATTTCTCAATACTTTCTTCTTTAATAGCTAAAAATCCAATTTCATTATCACTAGCACTTACTATTTTTTCATTACAATCATCTACTTCATTTGCATACAAACATTGTCTATCTTTTCTAGGTTTGCATAATGACCAAATTCATTACAAGTCCAACATTTAAATATTTTCTTACCATCCTTTTCTCTTCTTACCTCATTAGGTCTACAATTTATTGAAAAGTATCCTTTGGCACTTGTGCTCCTTGATAAACTAGGTGAAATATTCAAGGCTATGAAAGCTGATTTTGTTCTAGTCAATTTTCCAGATTGTCTAAGCTCATCCTCAACTTCTTCAAGTCTTCAAAGTAATGTTTCCTTTGTGAAATTTTTGGTACAAGATATCAACAACTCAACCATTTAAAATATTGGCTTAAATGATGGTATTAAGTTCTTTAATATATTTCATATCACCTCATCATCTTCTTTGGTTCCTCCTTGAGATCTAATACCTACATTAATTTTTGATATCCTACATACATCTATCCTTATAGATTCATCTTCCCTCATTTTAATAGCTTTAAATGCACAAATCTAGCTTTATAACCTGAATTACTTAGAATTTTCACCACCTTCAAAACTATTTTCTGAACCTTTCAAAATCATATGAGAAGTAAGAAGTGAATTTACATGGTTGTACTCAATTTTAGGAAGTGTAGACAATAGGGCTTCTCTAACTCTCATGTCACACATGAAGAATTCATTTCTTCTCTAGTACAAGTTTCCAAATCTTTTTCAGCAATGAATGTCTTTTCTAATTTTGTCAAAATTAAATATCCTATACCCACACATAGAATGTGTGTCTTCATATTTTGCTTCCAACTATCATAATTTGTTCGATTAAACTTTGGACTATCCTTTCTAAATATGTTTATTGTGGATCTCTCCAAGTTGTTAAAATTTATCTTCAAGGACATGATGCTCTAATAATAATTGTTAGAAACAATAGTCCACCAATATAACTAGGGGGGGATGAATTAGTTATCTAATAATTAAAACATTTATCAATCTTAAATAATCTTAACCATTCAACCAAAGTAAACAACAACCATACAAAGATGCACATACACAATTACACCAGATATGTTAACTGGGAAAACCCTTGATTAGAGGGAAAACCCCAATGGGAATGATAACCACAAGATGATGTACTAATATAAATATTCCTTGTTAGAGGATTCCAACCCTATTAGGAGTTATGCTAATCCTGTTCGAAGTTGTAAAAGATAGAAGGACCCATTATCCAAATAGCTTCTGGCACAAGATCACTAAAATCACTATTCAACTGATCCCTCAACTGTTCCTTGTGGAATAATTGTATGTACTATACGTTAACTTCTTTCCTTTGTCCTATCAACTAGAACAATTACTATCTAATATTTTTGACCAAGTCATGAACGTATCAAACTTTGGATCACACAACAAAACATTGACAATGAAGTTTCCTTCACCTTTGCTCTACTCTTCTTATCTTTGCATTCCACTCTTTTTGCTTCTTATAATCATTTTTACCTCTCATACATGACAAAGGAAAATTTCCTTCATTTATGCCAATTCCATAAAATAATTCCCTAAGTTGGTTATTGCACCTTCTCAATTAATTATTATAGGACCACATTAAGAGCATATTAGACTTAGCGATAATATTAATCTTCCACCTTGCAACTTTAATATCTTTATGTATGTGTATCATTATGAAGAATAAGCTTAGCTACATCATCTCTAGAATGTATTCTTCACATCTTTAACTTGGCCTTCTTAGAATAACATCTCTACTAAGAGATATAACAAGTTTACCTGAACATGCCTCTGTAAACTCTATCTCAAAACAGTCTTCATCAAAACTCGTATAACTTCTTCCAAACCTAATATATTATGATTTCGAGGTTAGCTATACATACTAGAAACTTATTATTATCTCCCTTTAACCTCACTTGCTGAAATTATGCAACTGTTTTTTGATACTAACTTGATCTTTCTATGGATCTTCTATCACATATCATAGAAATCTGCTATGTTGACATCAATGACAAACATAGTCATCAATGTAATGTATCATCATGATAGTGATCTAATCATGTTTCTACAATACTCCTCCATAGGAATATCATCATCATTCATGCTTCTAACACAAATTTCTTTTAATATTTAAATGTGGCCCTATTATAAAGGTAAGCATTTCAACTTTTTAGTTGACCAATACCATGCATTCTTTCATTCAATTGACTTTCCAACTCTGTAATGTATGCAAGTGGATTAAATGTTAACTGTTGATTTCATTTAAAAAAGAGTTATACCACCTTTAACTTGGTTATTTTTCTATTTCTACATTTTTTAGTGTTCATTTTGCATTAAATTCAATTAACCTTGCTTCTAACTTGTTCTCATAATTTGTATATCAATCTTTGGCTGCAATCTTCAATGTTCTTTACTACATATGCTCTGAATATGCATGTGATTTATTATTCCTTTTAAAATGTATTTTTCTTTAGGTATAAACCTTTGACCATGAAGTTAGAAACTCTCAGAGATTTAGAAATTCTTTCATGAAGTACTGCTTCCCAGTATGAATCTTTTTCTTTGACATGGTTAGGAACAAGAAAATATGAATTAGTAGAATATCAAGACCTTATTCTCATCAAGATAAAAAATAAAAAACCCTCTAAACCCTAATCACCTAGCTCTAGACTAATGAATTGCTCATATGATTCTTGCATTAGGTTAAATCAAAGGAGTGATGAGAAGAAAGATCATCCTATAGGTAATCTAGACTCTAAATCAAGACTTTAACACTTGACTTGACTCAAAAACCTAAGGGAAAAGATATGAACTATAACTTGGGCTACATCATCTTATGCTACAAAAGTTAGTTGACTATTATAAAGGATAAACTAGCAATAGTGCTCATTCAAATATCAATGCTACTTTTAGAAATAAGCCTAGTACTAGTATATTCCCCCTCTTGATGAAGAACTAGTCCTTCCTACATTGTTTAATAAAGAAGAATCCTTAGTCCTATCTAGCCCCCCCATCCAAAAACCTAATCCCTTTTATGTGTCCTTATATGTTAATAGCCATAAACTAAGTAATTACATAATTCACTTAGGTGAATTAGACAATGCCATGCCTTCTACTATTGCTCATGTCTTAGGCTTTGGGTGTTGTTACTCTATGGATGAAAAACAAGTTCCCCTAATAGGTCAAGTAAAGAATACCCAAGTAGCCATAGTTGTATGCTCCACAAAAGGAATGAAATTGGTCATCCTTGTAGTTGACATTGTTGTTAGTTATGGAATGCTACTAAGTAGGAGTTTCTATAGAGATATTGGAGGTGAAATAAAAATAGATTGGTCTCATGCTATTATCCCTATTGGAAAGAAAAAGATAAATCTTAAGCCTTAGGAAAAAGCTAAATTTAGTGTGATAAAATTTGATTATCAAAATTCTCAAATCTTATATCAAGAAATAGAGTGTGGGAACTATATGATGTTCACTAATTTTAGTATTGCTAAAGAAGAGTTAAATCCTCTTGATGACAAAGGAATATAGACATTAAATATTGATGTAAGTTGTACAACTACATGATCAGGATTAGGTGTGGTACTCATTTCTCCACAGGGAGATCCAACACAACTAGTGTACAAATTGTAGTTCAAGAATACAAACAAATCTGTTGAATATGAAACATTACTTTTAGGCATTACTATTGCAAAGAAAAGAGTAAAAATTATAAAATCCCATGGTGATATATAACTTATAGTGAAAAAATTTTGAAGCTAGTACACTATGAGAAACCAAAGACTTCAAAATTATAGGAACAAATTCTAGGATGAGATAGAAGAATTTGATGCCCTCTATGCAAGTTGTTCCAAGGGAGAGAAATGCAAGGGCTAATATATTAGTTGCCTCATCATCCCTTTTTTTAGCTCTTACAAAATTAAAAAACAAAGAATACAAGGTTGAAGTCCTCTTCAAACCTAATGTATCTGATAATGTTGACTCATGATAAGTCTTTAATGATGATAAGAAGATCTAGTGCTTTCTGGAAGGAGTCAAACCTTTCACTAACCAATACTTTGAAGGAAGTGAAAGCTCCTACCAAGTTTTATCTCTTGATAACAAGAAATATTTGTTGCTAGGTGCAAAAAAATTAAAAGGTAACAAAATGCATATAGTCCTAATCTCTTTAGAAAACTTGTTTAATAGACATTATGCATATGTCAAAAGAGAAAGAGGTAAGAAAGGGGAAGCATCAAATGATTATGATGGAATGAATGTAGGCACTAAGTTTAAGTATAAAATGATTAATATTGGTAATAGTTGTTCAACTAAAGAAATAACTAGAGCTAAAGCTCTACTTTCTAAATATCAAGATGTTTTTACATGGGGTTGTGAAGATTTAAAAAGTTTTAGGAATTTGAGTTTAAGAAAAAGATTCCCCTTAAGCCTAATACAATTCCTTTAATGCAAAAATAATGAAACTACAACCCAATGATCTATGATTCCATCTTTCGATAAATTCATAACTAGGATCATTTATCCTACTATTTTCAAGTGTTAGTCTTCCCCTTTTTAATCCTAAAGTGTTTTGGTAAGAAAGTAAGTGTGTATCCAAGTGTGATGTCTAAGTATCTTTTAGGTCACTTCTCATATTTCCTAAGTGCTCTACATTTTTTTTGAGTCTCCCTTGCATTACCTTTACCCACCATCAAAGTGGGTTTATTATTTTTTCTAGTGTGTGCAAGGTCTAGGTGATCTAGGCATGGTTGGCATGTGTTTTGGTGTCCTCTTGATGAGAAGTAGGTTTTTCACACTTAATTATCTACTATCTTGCCCTAACATTCCATGTCCCATAGATTCTTCAAGCTTTTGAGCTAATTTTCACCTTGAATGAACTACATCAAGTGTGAATCTGAAGGATTAAATTGTGATAGTGATTAACAAGCTAAGAATATGATTAATGCGTGCTAAAAAGGCCTACTAAATTGTGGATTGAAGCCACAATGAATATCATTTAAATTTTTAGAGATAAGATTAAGTTCTACAAGGGAAAATGGATATATGGGTTTTCTATTGCATATTCGTGCAAATGAAGTTACTTTTTTTTTTCTTCCAATGTTTTATAAAATTAAGCCAAATCTCAGCCTTAATGATCTAAAAGTGTGAACATGATGTTGAATGAATCATTTAGGTAAAATAACTAGTAAGGCATGCTCAAGATCTAGCTTCAAGGCCATCAAATGAAAGTATAAGAATAAATTTTTATAAGCTCTACTCTAGTCTAGGAAATGTTGCTGAGAAAGGGTTTTTCCATCTCAAGCCAATATAAAAGGCTGCTTCTTCAGAGGCTTTGGAAATTGAAAGAAAAGTTTCTCTAAAGTGAAAATATTCCTAAAATATTCCCAAAAGATACTCTTAGAAAATATAGTGATGAAAATGCAACCCCAATATAAAGGTGATGTAGTGTGGAAAACTTTAGGGGAAAAGTGAAAGAATGAACTGTGCAAGCTACCAAAAGGATCACTCCCCATATTGCAATCTCTTATAGTAAAAAAAAGGTTATTTGAAAAGCTCTCTCTCTCTCTCTCTCTCTCTCTCTCTCTCTCTCTCTCTCTCTCTCTCTCTCTCTCTCTCTCTCTCTCTCTTCTTGAAAAGCTAAAGCATTTGTGTTGTTAAGTGACTCTTAGTCATACCACTTTACTTTAAGTAAAGTAATTGATCTTTTGTTAATTTAATATTTTACATGAAAATGAACAAAAAGTTTAAATAGCCATTACTCATGGAATTAAATGCAAATCCTACTATTATAATCATTGGTTGAACTTAATTTCATTTTTTTCATGCCAGTGTTCTAATTCCTATACCGATTTCATCAAAATTGTATGCAATTGGTTTTGTCAAGTATATTTAAATGATTATTTATTGAGAAATGTATCTTGTCCAACCATAGAAAGTAGTAACAAAATTTTCTAGTTGAAATAAGTTAATTTTCTAGGAGAGTGAGTTAAAAGAGCTTACAAACACATATTTTAAATTCTACAATTTGGGTGAACTTCATAGAAGATTTAATTCTCAACCCATTCACCCAATCACTCAGAAACTTAAAGAGAGTGGACTAGTTGAAGTAGTTAGTTTTCTAATGGAAGTTCATGCGCCTGAGTTAGTAAAGGAATGCATAGAAATTTACAACCTAGAAACAAAAAAGATTATGTTTCCCAACCAATCTATTATCATCACAATCAACAAGGCACTAATGCAATCCACATTTGACATTCTTATGAATGAGCAGTATTGCGATGTTGATTTTGGCTCTTCTGCATCCATGTAAAATGAGAAGAAGACCCTTATATGAGAAGACATGTAGAGGAAATGGTTCCAAATAGCCCACTCAAAGAAGAGCAAAATTCCTAAGACCCTATTTAGCATGAATGTGAAAAGAGAGCTTGTGGATATCCTTGCGAGGTCAAAGTACAAAGATGTGTCACCTGTCAAGATGACTTATCATAATGATTAAATTTGAGTATTTCTATCTAAGAGTCAATTTTTTTCAAATGTATGATCTTGAAAAATTCATTCTAGAAAATTTATATATGGTCTCCCACTTTTCCAATTGAAAATCTTTATTAAATGTATGTTTTATACTAGTTTGTATACAATTAGTAAAGAAATAAAATTATTTCAAAAATCTGATGTTTCAATAACTCTTCCTATTTTTTATAATATCTTTTTAGTAACATTAAAAAACCATTTTATAGAGCTCAAAGTCCAGAATAATCTCATATAGATTTTATAGTGTTTTAATTAGATATAGTTTATTGAAATTAAAAAAATTCTACAACATAGGAGATGAATAGAATTTTTCTTCTGGTTAGAATAGAATTTTTTTGAAAAATGCAGTGGGAGATGAAAACTATCAATTATAGGTGAGTTGAAATTATCATTATAAAATAGAAAATATAGGTCTAAAACCAAAAGAATTTTGATTTTTCTAGCTATATATGCTATATGTAACAGAGTCTAGGATCAAAGAGAAATAAGTTGATTTCCATATTTTTTGGTGTGAACTAGACCCCTGATTTTCAGCATTTTTTAGTAGCTAAAAAATTATCTATAAAAATTAGTAAAATATATCACTTCTTGTTCCAAATCATTAATAAAAATTATAATACTAAAATTCATCCATTTCTACACATTCTGTTAGTTTATTTCATTTTCAAATTTTGAATAATAATACTAGTTTTATGTCATTGAAGGTGAACAATTATACTTTTGTTAGTCTTTTCATTTACAAAAGGGTGACACATCTTTGTGCTTTTACCCCATGCTCCTCCTCAAACTCAAAGGAAAAGAAGATATTTTGGAGGCCATTGAGCACCATTTTTTCCTAGTACGGCCAATATGTGTTGAGGATATGTAGATTGACTAGGACTAGATCATGTGTGATGAGCTCACCTTGTGGTTGAATATGGTTAGAGGATTAAAGAAGTTCTACATGTCATCATATCTGATCTATGCATTGAAAACTCACCACTTGTGGTTGAGCCTCCCTATTATCCCAAACTATGATGAACACACAAAAGTATACGAATTTTACCCACATCTGTAGCTGCAAAGAAGCTATGAGGAGTATGTGGTTGTTAATGATTCCTTCATAATGTGGCTATGCTGAAAATTGCAAGGATCCCATAAAAGGAGATTCTCAGTCAAGGAAATTTTAGCCATAATCCAATTCAGATGCTTACTCATCTAGTTTTTGAGTTTCTTCTATTTTCAAATAGGAGATTATGATGAATTTTTTAAGAGGTTGTCGAGGTATTCAAAAGACAAGGTGGTCCTAGTTGAACTATGCCAACTGATCCTTGATGTGAACATCCTATACGCTACTATAAAGAAGATAGCTATGATTCCCTTCCCTATAGTGGTTGACCTATATTCATGTGCCTCTAGATCAGATGCTTTAATTTTGGTGAAGATATTTTAGAGAAAAAATAAGGTGTTGGATTATGAGGTACTTAGGCCGCAATATGATCCAATTAACTTTGTTAGGGATAATTTGAAGTTGGGATATGCCTATAGGCATGTGCTAGGTATTGAAGACATCTAGTCTAGGTGTCTCAATCTGTGCCAAACATAGAAGAGATTTTTGTTGCAGCTAACTAGTAATGAGATTAAATTTTATAATGATTATGTTGATGCTTCTCACCTTGAAGATGATGGAGCCTATATGTACCCTACATCATACAAGAAGATCAAAGGCACCCCAATTTTTATACCCCACTTGCAGATCTAGTCATTAACACTATGTAGGTTCTTATGTAGGGGATAATCAAGAGAACAAACAAATGGGTGGAGTGTACCAATGAAAGGAAGAAGAGGACCAAGAGCACTAGTTCTATGGGTGGAGTATTAGCTAGAGCTATGGAGTCAACCATATCAATAACCACCATAGATACTACATCAACATCTATAGGGCCATTATAGTCCATTGGCCAAGGTGGAGACCAACATCTAGAAAATAAAATGTCACTCATTCCTACCTATAGAGTTGTCCCTCTTCCAAACATTGGGAAGGCTAGCGAGAAGCGGGATGAAAAGGATAAGGGGAAAGAATAAGAAAAATCAATGGCTTGGCCATCCTCCCCTATCCAAGTCATTATTTTGGGTGGTGAAACTAAACCCATGGATGTCCAGGAACATGATGCATCTTAGCAAGTGGCTACCTTAGCCCTTCTCATAACTAGGGTAGTTCCCTTCCCTATTGCTTCTTAGAGAAAGCCAACTCCATTCATTTTGTGGAAGTTGTTCAATCCTACTACATTGCAGTCTGCTATCAATGTGCTCTCTATAGAGTAATGGATAGAAGAGACCATTAAATAGGAAGAAGAGGAGATATGAGGAAGCAAACCATCAAAGGAATTGATCGTACAACTCACTTCCTCTTGGCCATCCAAGAAGACAAAGAATTAGGACACAATTGATGTACTAGCAATGGATTCAATGAGTAGCCACATGCTAGTTGAGATTGTTAAGCCATATAATGAAGGAAAATTTCATGAGCTCTCAAAGGATGATTTCTAGATTAGGACAATGGATCTTGGTATCCTATTTCATGACTTGATGGTGAGCATGTGGAAATATACCAATGAGAAAATTGAAGATAAGTAATAAGATTGTAGAGTAGGGAATGAAATACTAAAGGCCTAAAATAAATAATTAGAGGAATACATGAGATCTACACTTGGGAGAACTTTGTCGAGTCAATTTGACCTGAATGTAGAGGAGAATAAAATTATACTCCTAAAACTCCAACAAGAAAGACAATTTGGGTAGGTTGGATGAGCATGGGTAGATTAGATTAAGGCTTAAGGTCCCTTGCTATTTCAAAACCTAGGAAGCCTAGTGTTGGATGCTCACAAGCTCAGGGAAGCAACTTCAAATCACCAAACAACCATACAAAAGGTAGAAGACAAGCTAACAAAGCAATTGGCCTTTCTACAAGAAGTAATTGACATGAAGAAAAATGTGGTCATTTCTCATGGGACCTTAACATAGGGAAGGAGTCATTATTTCATTGAAAATAATCCTTGGAGTTTCTTATAGAAAGCTCCATGAGATCTACAAATTAGCTCAAGGATAGGAATGACCTAGTGTAGAAGGTCATTAAAAAGTTGTTTCAATATTTGAAGATATTGCAGATTGAGTCCATTATGTCCACTAAAGGTAAGCTTGTTCATATTGAGAGAATCAAATCAAATTTCTTGGAATTTTTTGATGAAGGTATTGACCCATTCAACTTCCAAGAGTCCAAGATTCAAGAACTCACAGTAGCAGACACAATCATAAGGAGAGAAACAAAGAAATTCCAATCAAGGGTGGCTAGAATAGATGAATTAATAGAGTTGCATGACTACTAGAGGTTTGAGCCAAGAACATCATCATTCAAGATGTTGAAGAGCTGGATAAAGTATTTAAAGTCATGAAATCTAATAGAGATAAATTGGTTACTCATAAGAAGACATGATGATTCTGATGCTTTTCTAGACATCTCTCATTCTTCCCCTTCTCATTCTTGTTGTAGCCATCCATGGAATTTTGTCATTCTCTGTAATGAACAGTGATTCAAGGTTTCCATATTTTTAGATGATTCTATTTAGAGATTCTCTGTGAAGAAATCATCCAATGTAATTGACCATTTTCAAAAGCCCTATAAATGTACCCTTTTGAGATGTTAATAAGTTTAGAAAATTTTATTTTGGGAAAACCCCTATAGCTGTGTCTATTGTTTGTGACTTTGAGTCCATTTAAATTTTTATTGTTCATTTATTTTTGGTATAGTGTATGGAATGAATGTTAAAATGTTGAGGATTGAATGAATGTGAATGAACTTGGTTTTGTTTCCTTCATTGAATAGATTGTATGTCCTACTTTTTTCAACATAAGAATGTCTTCTATTCTCTATGTTATATGTCATAGTTTTTCTATATAGTATAGTTAGTTGCCTAAGGAAATCAAAAACTAGTGTACAGAAAAGGTAAGAGATAGACAATTTGAGCATTGTCAAAACATCATCTAATCACGTAGTCTGAGAACGATCTATTTTTCCATTTCTTTATTTCTTCTTAGTGTCATAGTTGGTTTTTCATATTTCCATTTATTGTATTGTAGATTAGAATATATTGCATGTTATGAGTTAGTCCCCCTTTTAATTTCCTAAGTTTTTTAAGGTGTTGAGCAACTTGGATTTTGCATCTTCTACTCTCTAGTTAAGAGCATACTCCCAAAACTTGAAAAAAAAATTCATTTCATATCTTGTATTCAAAAGGGAGTTGCACCTTTCAATTTAGGGGTCTTGATAGATTGCTAAATTGACACATTCTATTGTTAACATTCTTTGTCCTTCATAAGCCATTAGGAAAGTTAAAGAGTGAAGGGATAAACCAAAAGATAAGGAAGATAAAATATTAACCAATGCCTATAGACTATTCAACTTGGATAGCTAATGTTATCCCAATCAAGAAGGAGAGTTGGGAGATTAGAATTTGTGGGGATTTTAGAAATCTAAATCAAGCATCTCTCAAAGACAACTATGCTCTCCCTAACATGGATCACTTACCATAGATAGTGGTAGGATTTGAAATGATGTCCATGGTAGATGGTATTTTAGGCTTCAACCAAATTAAAGTATATCAATATAATTAGTTTAAAACAACATTCACCACTCCTTGGGGAACTTTCACTTATAATAGAATTCCCTTTAGGCTGATTAATGTAGGATCCACCTTTCAAAGAGCCATGAATTCATCCTTTGTGAATTTAAAGGTAAAAACCACTATAGTCTACCTAGATGACTTTAAAGTTTTCTCTAAAACAAGAGAAGATCATTTGAAAGATTTGGAGAAGGTATTGAAAAGATGTAGGGAACATGGAATCTTCCTCAACCCTAAGAAATTAGTATTTTGTGTGACAGAGGGAAAGTTCCTTGGAAACATAGTGTCTTAGGAAGGCATCAATATTGACCTTGACTATATCAAAGCTATACAACAACTCACCTTACCAACTAGAAAAAAAATAGTTATGTCATTCTTTGGTTAAGTAAATATCATAGGGCATTTTGTTCCTGACTTTTCTTAAATTACAAAATGCATAATATTTATGATGAAATGAAGTCACATTTTTAAGTAGAGTGATGCTAGAAGAAAGACCTTTGATGAAATTAAGACTACCATAGCTCATGCCCCTATTCTAGTTCATCCAAATTATGAAAAAGAGTTTATTTTATATTTTTATGCATCAACACATTGTTTGCCATACTCATGCAAGAAAACAAGTAAGGCATCCAAGCACATATTTCTTTTATGAGTACTACTCTCAATGAGCATGAACTTAACTATTCCCAAGTGGAAAAACATGATTATGCTATGGTTAGAGCCCTTAAGAACTTCAGATTGTATGTATTGCATTTACATTCAATTGCTTATTTTCCTAATTCAGCAGTCAAAAGTATCTTAACTCAACAAGAAATAAGATGTAACTCAATAGAATCTTGGATAGCCAAAGTACAAGAGTATGGCATCAAGTTAAAACATACTAGTTGGTTTGTGGCAATGGTTTGTGCAAAGCAATTGCAGAAAATCTAGAGGTTAGTGAAGAGGAAAAAATCTCAAGAGCCTTAATGGTAAGCCTCCAAGACCCTTGGTTTTCAAATACTTCTTGTTTCCTCACAGATGGAGAGTATCCCAATGGATTAACCTATAAGTAGAGAAGGGATCATAGGACCAAGTCTACCGATTATGTCATTTATGATAATAAATTGTATAAAAGGGAAATTGATGGCACATTGCTAAGATGCGTAGATAAGCCTCAATAGGAGAGATTTTTCAAAGCATTTGATGATGTAGCTTATGGTGGAAATTACTCTTTCATAGTGACAACATATAAAATTTCGAGACAATGTTATTACTGGCTAGGTATGTTTAGAGATGCCTATAAATGTGTAGCTGATGGGGACCCAACCCAAGCACAAAATGGACACAACAGGAAAATGGAAATTGTATTAACTATGAAAATAAAATAGTACATTCAGTACAAAGAAAATAGACCTCAAAACATGCCCTAAGGGCTTACAATAGCATAAATATGGAGATAATTTCTCCTTTTAGTACCTCCTCTCAAACTCCACTCCGAACTGCCTTTTACAATGCCAGAAATGTCCTTAAATAGACCCCAGAGGGTTAAGGACTAGGAATACATTCTAGAAAGTGCTAGTTGGCATCCACCAACCAAATAGAAGGCTCCAAAAGCTGCATTAGAAGTTGACACAAATCTAGAAGAATCCAAAAACAGTAACCAAACTTCCGAGAGGCATAACTTTTGAACCGTAGCTCCGATTGACGAACCGTTTACATTTTCAGAAAGCTCTCGAAGCACTATATAGCCTTATGGAGGAGCTTTTCTCATCCCCCATTTTTTGGCCCTTTTTTGAGGTCATTTAATGCCCCTAACTTGACTTTGAAGCATTCTTAGGAGGTCTCCAAAACTCAAAAAACTGCGATAACTTTCAAACCGTGGGGCCTTTTCACCTGATTCTTTTTCTAGAATGCTCTAAATTACAATTACATTCATCTAGCCAATTTACACCTCCTAGTTCATGAAAATTATGGCTCAATTACATCCTCCTTTTTTTTGCATTTACACATATCCCAAGGTGTTCAAATACTCTATCCTAGAACACTGATAGTGGAATTGTGAGAGTTGGAACCTTTATTGACCCAAATGGGTATCCAAAAATGAAAACACATGAAACATAAACTAAGTCTAAGTACATTTTTTTGTGTGACACAGGATTCCCCTTATACCTCTGGATGCTCCTACATCAGGAGCACAATGTGAAAAGTGAAAATTTGTTGTTGTTTAACCTCAGTTGGTTTCCTTACCATTAAGGCCAATAGTAATAGAAGACCCTTTTCAGTAGTGGGCATTGATTTTACTATCACAATTAATCCCTCCTTTTTTTTTGGACAATCATATATCATTTCTACTACATAACACTTTATTAACTGGGTTAATGAAAAACCTACTAGGAAAACCACCTTAGAAATTGTCTGTCAATTTATTAAAGAAAATATCCTTGTTAGATTTGGAGTCCCATCAAAGCTATCATGGACAATGCTATAGATTTGTCTTATATAGAAAGTGATGAACTTTTCTATTATAACAATATCTATCTAAGTCATTCTTCAAATTGTTTTCCTAAAGGAAATGGTCAAGGAGAATCAAGGTACAAAAATTTGGTCAAAATTTTTAGAAAACTTGTCTTTGACAACTAGAAGAATTAGTACAAGAAGTTGCATGAAGCTCTTTGGGAAGATAGGGTAACACCCAATGGGCCATTGGTATTTCCCCTTTCAAGCTAGTATATGGAGTTGAGGCTAGTCTTCTCTTTTCATTCAAGCTATATGTTTGTAAGTTGTAGCACATAGTTAAAGATCCTTGATTTCAAAGTAAATGAGAACAACTCTTTCATGCTAGCCTATCACACTCATGAGGTTCTACCATTTTCCTACAATGGCTAGTACCTAAAGTTGTATCAATTACACAATTGAAAGAAGGTAACCCTTGTAGTTAGAGTTAGCCTAGGTAGCTTTCCTTTCTAATATGTACTCTAGTTTAGTCTCTTGCTTCCCAAGTTTAGTTTCCTACTTTCCTAGTGTAGTTTCGTTCTATTGTGTATTTAGTTTAGTTGTTTCCCCCTAAATTTTGTCATTTTGGCTTTGTGAAACCAGAAATGTTAGGTTCCTACTTACACATTTTTGTGTTTAACTCGCTAATTAGAGCCATCTATTGCTAGAATTTTCGTCCATCCCTATTAAAGCTTCTCATCTCAGCAACATGATACTCTATCTCTTTCAGTTACTAAAGAAAGTACATTTCCATTTGCTAGCTAGAGTAAAGTAACACCCCCAATTGCAGTGAAGCTCCTTGATCTAAAAACCCTTCAATCAATGCTAAATTCTCTTTGAACTAAGTCTTTGCCACTGATGGCCTATATTTTCACTAGTGTTCAAATTCTAAAGAGCACATTATGAAAATTTAGGTTAAACTGATGTAATTAGGGTTTTCATTTTCATGTTGTAGAGGTCTTCCTAGAAAAATCCTAATTTTATGTCTATATGCATATTTTTCATGTTTTAACCCTCTTACTTCAAATGAATGTGCTAAAGGTTTCACATTTCAAAAGAAACATTAGAAATTTAAGTAGTGATTATGCGACATGGATAGAGAGGTAGTATTAACATCTTTGCAATGTAAAGAGTGTGGTTAGCACAAACAAGCTAGAATCTATGACATGGTTAAATTTTTTGGAGAAGATAATTTTTTTTTTTTCATGTAGTCAAAGAGGAAGTCATGAAGTTACACCAGATGCTTTAGCATAGGATTGGGTCAATTAATAAAAATAAAACTACAAGATAGGGCATCAAGGTGACCATTGTTCAATCAACTTAGCTAAATGACTTCAAATGAATTTTAGGCCAATTTTTGCCAACATTCATCTTGTATTCACATAGTCTATAGAAAGAGGACATGTCACATACTTGACATAAAACATATTATGGCATCGACATCCTCAACAAGTATTACACATTATTTGATCAACAAAGATCAAATGGCCCTACTCATATTTTGGGCCTATATGTTGAAGGACAAAAGGTTTTGGAGAAAGTCTCTAGAATGATGATACGTGTCCACACTCAAATCAGTTTTGGACCAAAAATAAAATAAAAAGTATAAGGATCAAAACTGAATTTAAAAGGCATCCAAAGATAAGTCCATGTACAGTTAAGTGTAACATCATATGGTCAAATCCTAAGCTTCTAGGAGTTATGCTCTGCTACTCAATGACTATGCAAGAGGCTCCAAATGTTGACATCTTGTGCAACTTAAGCCAGAGCTATCAAAGATGAGAAGTAACTAGATGAGGCCATGAGATTTTGAAGCACCTAGGTGTAATATGAAAAACTGGTGACAAGGATTGGGTGATCAATCATAGAAGGTCACATTTCAAGAAGATTCAACCAGGGTTTGACTAAGCTTGGAAAGGGCTTGCTTTTTATTCAAATATATGAGTATTATATATCAATAGAAAGAGGAAAGATGAGAGATTCTTTTTACTAGCAGGAGGATGAGATTTCAAGTGGACACTTTTAATGTACAAATCAGATATGGGATTCCTCATTTTCTATATCTTTCTCTTCTTTTTCATTGTAGGGGGGTTGGTTCCACTCTATTGTGAAGAGCTAACAATATCCTCATTCTAGTCATCATGGAGCTGAAGAATTTAAGTGAATTAATGAATGCCTATAGATTTAAATCCATAACTCCAACAAAGAACTAATTCTCTATCAAAATCATTGCATTCTCCCTATAATATGTGAGAAGAGTGACCCTTTCTTCCTCTCTCCTTTTCTAAAATTTTGGCCATATTTATAATTCTCCTCACAAGCTAAGGATTTGTAATGGATAACTCATTAGTCATTCGTATTTTTTGAGCATGTCTATGCTCTATGTGGTAATCATGAAATGTATCTAGCTAGTTCTAAAGGACCTATAAATATAAAAATTGAGAAGTAAATAAGATCAATAAAATTTCTATGTGGGAAAACCCCTATAGCTAGGACTACTATGTGAGACTCTACGTCTACATTTTGATTCTATCATCCATGTTAGTTTAGTTTTAGTACTTTCATAGTCTTTGGAAAGAAATGTGTTCTTAATGGAAACTTAGGGATTAAAGATAAACTAGATTTTTTTTGTTTCTTTTTAGTGGTTATATGACTTATCACCATCATTCACAATATTTTCTCATTTCCTTTGTTCCATACATGTTAGTTTCATGCACATTTTTATGGCTATATGATAAGTGTATGATTTTTTTAATATTAGGTACTAAGTAGGAAGAAAATGGTTATTTTGGAATCTCAATAACTTGGGCATTCTTGGTATTATTTAGCTAATCACACTTTCTCTTCTTATGTAGTGTGCATTATTATCTAGTTTTGCATTTTGGCATCTTGCCTTTAGCATATAAAATATACTACATTTTAGTTATTAGAAGAGCTTATAATTGACTCATATGCATTCATAGTTGTGGAGGTTGTGAGTCATCATATGAAATCCACTTGGATTTCTTGGAGTGTTCGGCAATATGGTCATACTTCTTCTACCCCTTGGTTTAGAGCATACCCCTAGATATTGTTGATATACTAAAAACAATATTAATTATAAATCTTTGCATAGAAGGTAGATGTACAATTCAATTAAGAGGTCCTTGATAAAACACCTATTGACCCATTCTATTTCTAACTACTTTTTCTTTCACTATATTGGGCACATTAAGAGTCAAGGTATAAACCAAAAACCAAGGAAGACAAACTCATAAGCAACTCAAAGCAAGATCATAGCAGAAAGAATGTGTTGCATCTCTAGAGAAGATGATATGGAAGCTGGCTTTATTCAAGTAAATTATAAGATCTATCTTGATTGAGAGAAATTCAACTTGTGTGAAATCCTAAGAGCATAGTCGATGGAGAATATGCAGAAGATAGAGTAAGTTATGAATAGTTAGTTCATATTCCAATCCTTGATCACTCATATCTTTTTCTATCTAATCAAGAGATTTCCATTCAAACAAGTATCAACCATAATGAGAAGTGATAGGAGAACAATGTAAAACATTTTAGAAGTATACAAAACATACCCTATTGAGAAGGTAAATGAAAGTGTGATTCTAATTGCAAATACATACTAGACTAAGATGAGGGAGGGATTCATAATTCCATGCTCCATGACAAAAAAGTACTAGGAAGACATTTCTTTTATGGTGGACACAAATTTCACATACTTTGAGGTAGTACAACCTAGAATATTGTATGTTCAATCCTTGGGACATGAGATCATTGAAGAGAAAATAGAAGGATATACTAAGACGATCCTTGAATCAAATAAAGATGATGAGTTTGAGAGATTGGGAACCTATGAAGAGTGATTTAGTCAGCTAGACAAGCTCAATTGGAAATTTTAGCAAAAGGAAAGTAGAATCTATTATGAAGAAGACTATGGAACAAGTTGGGATGACAACTAAGGAAGTAAGAGAAGTTTGGAAGACCATCATTGGGATGAAACATATTGGTCAAAAAGATTTGATGTACATTCTACCCATGTCATCTTCTTTTCCATCAAAATGTGTAAGACTGGTAGCACCTACTATGGAACCACCTTTTGCACATTATGGAACAATATCATAGTAGAAAGAATCAATCACACCTTCTATTCTACTAAAAAATGAATTAGAAGAAAAATAATTAGAAGTTGTAGAGGTAAAAAGGAAATAAGTTAGGCTAGCTGAAATGAAACAAGAGTCACCAAATTCTTCGAGAAAGAAAAGAATGAAGGCAATGGCAAAAGGACCAAGAAAGCGATAAAAGGAAATAATGCCAAGCTTTCCTAGAGAGAAAATGTGAGGTCAAGTAGAGCCTTACAATATAGTAGAAAATAAAACAAAATGTTTACCCTCATGGAGAAAGGCATAGAAGCCTAAAATTGAAAAGGTAAATAAAACAATCATCAATGAATGGAAATTTGTTCAATTGAATAAATGTTATCACTTATATATAGGTGTCAACATACTAGAGCTAGAAAATGTTGTTATAAGACATATTATTTTGTCTAATAATAAATTTGAGGATTTTAAGGATGAAAACCCAAACCACCTCTATGAGAGGCTAACTAATAGGAGAAAATGAGTTGCTGAAAAAGATAAGAACATGGGGCAAAAGAAAATCAATAAACTATGTCAAGTGGATAATGATGAGCATATGGCTAGTTTAATGAATAGTCTAGAACCATATCTAAGAAATAAGAATAGGGCCATACCAATAATGGGAGTGAATTATATGGAAGTTAATAAGGAGACTAAAAAGGCGATAGTATAGATAATGGAAGACCTTAACAAAGCTGCAACAGTAGCTCCAAAGAACTTAATTGGAACTAATACAATGCATATTGGTAACACAAAGTCTTGGAAATATAAGAGCAACAACTAAGAGGGGAGGGGTAAATTAGTTACCACAAAAATAAATCCTATATCCCTTAGATGTCAATAAAAATCAAATGAAAACTCTAATGAGAGTGAAATACAATTGTAACTCAGTTAACAATACAATCACTCGGTTAACACTAAGAATATCTTACACTCAAAAATTGCTGAAATGCTTACTTCTTTAGATGTTTACTATTATTAACCATAATTAAATTAGTTGTAGAAACAAAAATAAAAATAACAAGAACACATATAAAAACATGATTTAATGTGGAAACCCAATTTGGGAAAAACCACCAATTGCAACTAGTTATTGTTTTTCACTCTTCTAAAGTGAGGCCTGTTAGGAGCCAACCCTACTCTATTTTACAAAAAACACTATTAGGTTTTACCCTATTAAAAGATTTAAATTTTCCTATTAAGAGTGGTCTTGTTAGAGGTCTTTAGACAATTGAATCTAGAAATTCCACCTTGTTAGAGGATTTGGCAAATAGTTGTTAAGCTAGATCTATTAAGAGATTTGATACACTGCTACAATTATTAGAGAGGAACAATGATATGACCTGATTACTGATGCAACTATATTGTAGATTTAAGATCTCTATTTTGGCTTGAATACTTGATCCTCCTTGATTAGATAAAACTTTCTAGCTCATTCAACTTGGGATACTCTTCTATCCTTCCAATTTGCTTCCTTGGTTTATTTTTTCAATCCCATGTTTTTCTCTTTTAAACCCATAACTTAACCTTACACTTATATCATTTACCTTGTCAACTTAACTTGAATACACTTTCAAATATTCAATATTTATCCCTTAAGTTTGATATACTTAACAAATCAATTCATCAAGCTAAATATGTTGTTTTAAGAAAATTCTCCATTAGCCTACCCAACTCAGTCAAAACTAACTCAAAAGACTTTCTTTAGATTTCCTTTGTTAACCCCATGAATGTGGTTAACACTACATCCTAAATTAAATTCCCTTTGGTAACCAAGTGAGCTTGATTAATATTGTTTCCTTGCCAACTTCTCTTTGGTACCCAAGTGAGCTCAACAGACATTGTCTTCCTAAAAACTTCCTTTGGTTCTTGAGTGAACTTGGCAGAAACTCTCTCTAAACTTGACTATCTCTAGATTTCTTGATAGACATTGGAAACTATCTTCATCACTTGAGTGAGATTAATATAAACTGACTAGTAAAGACTTGACATTTTGTGTAACATCAAAGACAATATACAATTGAATAATTATTTTCAACAATCTCCCTCTTTGGCACTAATGGCAAGACAACATGTCATAATGCAATGAATTGTTTGAGAAAAATAAAAGTAAGGATTACATCCTTAGTTCCATTCTAAATCTCATCCATGATAATTCCTTCTATAAGTGTGAACTCCCCTTGACATCAATCTCTCCCTCTGGAATGATTCTCTAATTACTTTGATTATAGTTTTTCCCTTTGTCAAAAGACTCTCACTTTTTGACAACTCATGCCAAAAACATAAACAAACACAAAACTTCTTGATATTTACAAACTCTCTGTCTTTGAAATCTAATGCCAAAAATAGCATTCAATGAACTTCTATGTACCTATTGTACCGATTCATCTATAATCTTCTCTTTAAAATACTGCAACAACATGATTGATCTATAATATGTTCTTTTCTATTCACATATCAATCTTACTTCCTTGTCTTGAAACAATTTTCTCAAGAAATGATATTTTATTAAATTTTTCTTGGTTTTGGTATGAATCATAAGATTCTTGGAAATGTTAATTGTACTAGTGTTATAACAAAAAACAACAACTAGATCCTTAATTTCTTCCTTCATACCTATCAATAGTTGTTTCAACCAAACAATATTTGAAAAATTGACTATTGTAGCAACATATTTTTCTTTTGTTGTTGACTAAGTAATATAGTTCCACTTTTTCCTTGTCCAAGATACTAGCCTCTTTCCAAGAAATATTCCTCCACCACTAGTGCTCTTTCTATCATCAATTTTTTGTATCCAATTTGCATCAGTCAATGCCTTTAATTCAAAGTTGCCTCCTTTTTTATACCGCAAACCATAATCTTTAGTACCCTTCAAATACCTCATGGTTCTTTTTATTGTCATCATACTATTTTCTTTTCTATTAGTAGAGAATCTTGCCACCATTCCAACTACTAATGCTATATCAGGTCTTCTATGCACTAGATACTAAAATTTTCCAATCATTGACCTCTATGTAGTTTGACCTACCTCTTTTGAATCATCATCTTTGAAAAGCTTATGTCTAGTAGACATAGGTGTTCCAACTAGTCTAGAACCCTCCATTCCAAACTTCTTCAATATCTCCGTGATGTACTTAGATTGAGTTATATAGACACCAGCCTTCCTCTATTTAATATGTAAGACAACAAAGAATTTGATCTCTCCAAAAATTGACATCTCAAATTCCTTACTTATTTCATCATCAAAATATTTTCACAAATCATCATTCCAAGTAAATAATATATCATTTACAAAGATTTTTGCCAACCCAATCTTCTTATATGGTCCTTCTTTGATGTATAGGTTGTTGTTTTTATTAGTTCTCTGAAAACCAATCTTTATGAGACAATTATGTAACCTTTCATACTAGGCTCTAGGGGCTTTTTTGAGACCATATAAAGATTTGTGTAATCTAAAAACTATTTACCTTTTGCTAGTATCAATGAAACCTTGTGATATCTCAATGTAGACTTCCTGTTCTAAGATTCCATTTAGAAATGTTGACTTTGTATCCATCTGATATTCTTTGAATCCTTTGTGTGCTACATATGCAAGGAGTTTTCTAACACCTTCTAGTCTAGCAATAGGAGAAAAAGTTTCTCCATTGTCAATACCTTCCTCTTGAGCATAACCCTTTCAAACTATCCCAGCCTTATTTTTTGAAACTTCTCCATTTTCATTCAACTTATTTATGAATACCCATTTTGTGCCAATTACATTTTTATCCCTATGCCTAGGAAAATGAGTCCATGTATTATTCCTTTCAATCTAGTCAATCGCTTCGTTCATTGCTTTAATCTAGCTTTTATTCTCTAATGCATATTTTATAGATCTAGGTTCAAATTTAGTGAGAAAACATATACCTTTTCATTTTTCCCTTGTCATTCTACCAACTAATTGATCTCCAATGATTATCTTGGGTGCATGATGCCTTCTGAAATATCTAGCAAGTTGGGGCACCTTCTTTTTGAAATCACTAGATTCACCATGATCTTTTAAATCATGCTTGGGTCCCATTAACTATGACTTGGGTCCATCAGACTATGGCTTAGTTGCCACTAGCTAAAACTCATGTCCTTTTGGCTAAGATTTGAGTCCTTTTGATGACCTGAGTTGCACGGGCTACAACTCAAGTTGGATTGGAGATTCTAGAGACTTGGGTGGTAAATATAGTTGATTCCCAATTGCATTTCATAACGTGTTAGGCTCATAGTAAACAAAGTTTCTCTAGTTTTGAGGTTCCTTACTACTTCTTTCTTTACTCTTTTCTACAAACTCATCAATCTTTAGATGTGTACTTTCTATAAATTTATGAGTAGATAGATTCATACATTTATATGCTTTTCTCTTATTTGAGTATCCCAAAAATATACCTTCATAACTTTTCACATCAAATTTTCCTTTTCTTGACTCCTTCAGAACATAACATTTTCTTCTAGATACTTTGAAATTAAAAACATTAGGTTTATATCCATTGCATAATACATAAGGTATTTTCTTTGAATCTTTCTTTAACTAAACTTAGTTTAAAGTATGAATTTTAGTGTTGATTGCTTCCTTCTAGTATTTTATAGAAATGTTCTTCTTTATCATCAGGGTCCTTGCATAATCCATGATTGATCTATTCCTTCTTTTAGTTATATCAATCTACTAATGTGTAACAGGTGTAGACACTTGCCTTTTCATTTTACTCTCATTTTAAAATTCATTGAATTCATTAGAAATGAATTCTCCTCCTTTGTTTGATCTTGAACATTTCAATTTCTCTCCTATTTCTTTCTCCACTCTTGCTAGATACCACTTGAACTTTTGAAAATCTTCTGATTTATCCTTGAGGTACATAATATTCCTAATTCTAGAATAATCATCAACAAATAAAATAAAGTACTTATCTCCTATGTATCATACTATGAAATAGGTCCACAAAGGTCTATATGAACCAACTCCAACACTTCTTCAGAATGATAACTTTTTCTTTTAAAACTTATCTTCCTCATCTTACCAAATTGACAATTCTTGCACATGCCCATGTCTAGTTTCTTGAGGCTTGGAATGCCTCTCACTCTTCTATTTTTTCTTATGTTTACCAAGTTATCAAAATTTACACGAAATAACCTCTTATGCCATAACCAACTTTCATTTAGATCTAGGTAGAAGAGATTAACTTTAGTTTTCTTGCTAGTCCCAACCATATTTCCTTTCCCATCCAACATATTGAAATTTCCATTCATCAATTCTAACTTGAATCCAATATTATATAATTGAGTGACACTAACTAAATTATGCTTATGTCCTTCAACCCAATAAGCATTATGACTACAAAGTTTTCAAATTTAGAATTGTCACTAGTCATAGAGTGAGGACAACCACTATCAATAATCCATGTATCATTCTTACTAAATTGTGATATAAGGGCTATCTTATAATTCTTATCATCTAATTCATCTTTACTGACAATAGAGACCATTTCATTTTCTTCACTACTATCAGAATATTTAGCAATGTAACAAGTTTTTTCTTACCTTAGTCATTGTATTCCTTGTATTTTTTGAATTCCTTCTTTCCCTTATACTTCTCATGCTTCTTTTCTTCTTTGCCTTCCCCATTTGGACACCTTGAATCAATGTGACCAACTTTTTCACAGGAAAAGCAGATCAAAGGAGTTTTTCCTTTGTACTTCCCTTTTCCCTTAGGAAATCTTCTTACAAGTAATCTTTCAATGACCTCAAGATCTTCATAAGAACCATCTTCATCTTCAATATCAAGTTTCCTTTTAGATTTTGTAGCTTTCTTCTTGAGTAATAGCTTATCTTGAAATGTAGACTCAAGGTTGCTAGAGTTAGGAAAATAGTTATCATAGCTATCTAACTCAAATATTGTCAACCTTCCCACTAGTGCATCCAAAGATATATCATTCTTGGGATTGCATCTCATCTCTTCAATTGATGAAATTATAATTAGATAGATAGGAAGAAGTTCTCTAAGACCCTTTCTTACCACTATCTCATCATCTATCTTTCCTTTGGAGGCTCTAATTAGACACACACTAGCTTTGATTCTTTCACTATATTTTGAAATGTTCTCATTGTCTCTCATCTTCATATGCTCAAATTGACCTCTGAGACTTTCTTCCCTAGCTCTTCTCAGATTTTCATCTCCTTTATAGATGGCTTTGATCTTGATCCACATGTCATAAGTAGTACCATAGTATTTGACTTCATTAAATTTGACATAGTTGAGAGTTGGAGCAATATCAATCATCATAATGTTATGATTCTTTTTTTCTATAATTTCTTCAAGAGTCATGGTTATGTTAGGTGTCAAATACTTGGTGTCTAGGCACTTTAGGTCTAGGTCTCCAATGGTTTCCAAATTCAATCTCATGAGTTTCTACCAATGTTTTGAATTTATCTGTGTTCAACATAGGAATCTCCTTTCTGTAAGACATCTTCATCTTTAGCTTAGGTCCTTGAAATCTTTTCTACAATCCCTAAAAAATCTAATACCAATTTTTGGAAATATAAGATGACTAACTAAGATGAGAGGGCTAAATCAGTTACCACAAAAATAAATCCAACACCCCTTAGATGTCAATAAAAATAAAGATCAAAACTCCACTAAGAGTGAAATACTGTTATAACTTGGTTAGTACTAAAATTAATTGTTTAACTCTAAGAATCTCTAATCACCCCACAAGGTTGGCCCATTGAGTACTACTGAACTATTTACTTCTTAAGATGTTTAGTATTATTAACCATAGTTAACTTAGTTGTAGAAACATAAAGAAAATAAAACGAACACATATGACACTAGGATTTAATGTGGAAATCCAATTTGATAAAAACCACCAGTTTGAACTAGTTGCTATTTTTCACTCTTTTGAAGTGAGCCATGTTAGGAGCCAACCCTATTAAAGGTTACAAAAAAAATTGCTAGGTGTGACCTCGTTAAAGCATTTAAATCACCCTGTTAGGAGTGGCCTTGTTAGAGGTATTTAGAAACTTCAATCTAGAAATGCCACCTTATTAGAGGATTTAGAAAATAGTTTTTAAGCTAACCCTTTTAAGAGATTGGATACACTACTACAATTATTAGAGAGTAACAGTGATAGGACCAGATTGTTGATGCAACTATATTTTAGATTTTAGATCATTGTTTTGTCTTGAGTACTTGATCCTCCTTGATCAGATAAAACTTTATAGCTCGGTCAACTCAATATACTTTGTTATCCTTCCAATTTTCTTCCTTGTTTTTTCTTTTCAATTTCATGCTTTTATCTTTCAATCCCACAACTTGACCTTATATTTATATCATTTACCTTGTCAAGTTGGCTTGAATACACTTTCAAATATTCAATATTCCTCCCTTAAGTTGGCTATACTTAACAAACAAACTCATCAAAATAAATGTGTTGTTTCAAGAAAATCCTTCATTAGCCGACCTAGCTCGGTCAATACTAACTCAGAACAGAATTTCTTTAGACTTCCTTTGTTAACTACGTAAACTTAGTTAACACTGCATCTTGAATTGAATTCCCTTTGGTAACTAAGCGAGATTGATTAACACTAGTTCTTTGCAAACTTCTCTTTGATGCCTGAGTAAACTCAATAGACACAGTCTTCCTGCAAACTTCCTTTGGTGCCTGAGTGAATTGGGTAGACACTATCTCTAAACTTGATTATGTTTGGAACACTTAGTAGACATTGGGAATAGTCTTCATCACCTGAGTGAGCTAGGAAAGCACTGACTAGTAAAGACTTGACATTTTTTGTAGCATCAAAGTCAATATACAATTGAAAAATTGTTTTCAACACAGATATCACAATTGATATAGCTGAAATCCTTTTAAGAATTATGGTACAAGCATTATTGACAATATCTCTAGATAATGTAGTTCTAAATAAGAGGCAGATGAAGAAGAGAAAAGGAAGAAGGAAGAAGGAAGAAGAAAGGAAGAGAAAAATAGATGAGGAAGAAAAAAAAAAGAGAAGACGAAGAGAAGAAAATAAGAGAGGATGAATAAAAAAAAGAGGAAAAGAATAAGAAGACAAGTGCACCAAGAAAATCTCTTACCCTTGCATCTCTAATAGGCTCAGAAGATGATGATTAGATAGAGCTTATATCTTCTTTGAATAATATAATGAACAAGAATAGTCAAGTGAATAGTTTGAAGAAAACTCTTACGGATGTAACTAAAAAATTATAAACTTGTAGTGAGAATGGTAGATCCTAATCTAAAGGATAAACATAAGGAAGTGATTAAAGAAATTTCTAATGAATTTAACAACTTGTTAAATGTGGCAACATTTTAATTCCAAGAAAAGTATGATTGTCAAATGTTTGACACAATGTGTCAGAACATTAGGAATGATCTAGAAGCTCTTGATGCTAGTATAAGGAGCTATGCAGAGGCAAGATAGAAGGAAAGGCATTGTATGCCAAATGCAATGTGTCTTTTAATTCCATAAAGGATGGTGATGATGAGATGATAAAGAAGCATGATGAATTCAAAGTATTAGCAAATCAACTTATATAACTAGGAATAATAATTGAAGACATTGAAGGGTAGATAAGAAGGACTTATGATGAGATATGTCTCAAAGAATTGAACATGGAAATAATTGAAAAAAGGTTCTCACTTCTGAGAGAATACCTATCATTAAATATTAACACACTTGAATATAAAGTGGAGTAGTGTCTAAAAGAAAATACATCCTTTGATAATTTTGTATACTCCAACTCGAATACAGTAGAAATTGCATCTTATGGATTGTGTGCTCTCCATAGCATATCGGAGGTAGTGAAGAATACATAGAAGAAGAATTTGAAAAGTTTGAAGGAAAGTTTGGATGATGTTACTTCACTCTTATTGACCTATGTGTAGAGGTAAATTTCTATGATTTTGACATGGATATATTTTTTGACACCTTTTCATCGATGTCAAAGGGGGAGAAGTATAGGAAAATTGTATAAAGTATAATGTAAGGAGTAATAGTAATATATTAAGAGGGATTATTATTTTATAGTATTATAAAAAGAGTTAAAATGAAAGATGGTTATAAATGTAATGATCCATAAATTTTGAATTTTGAAGTATTTTTAATATTTTTATAAAGGCCAAATTATGGAAAGGTTTTGTACAATATTTTGGGACTTAGCCAATTTTCCCTTATGTTGACATCAATTCCAAAGCAAGAGATTGTTCAAAATATGGATATCTAATATAAGTAGGTATAATGATGGAGATTTCAAAAATGGAAATATATATCTTATGTGAAAAAGGCATTATGTATTGATGAAGTTCCCACAGTTAGACATGGAAAATTGTCTTAGTACCAGATTATTATCTAGTAGAACAAAAACAATTTTAATGTGTATGCATGATAAAGGAATTTTTGGCACATGTAGAGTTAATAACAGATAGTACAATGTGTCACAATGGCATACATAAGTGTACAAGTTAGTATGGACAGTACATAAGGAGTTATCTAATAAACACGAGTAAAGGCAGTGTACAAAGATGAACCAAGTATATGAATAATTGGGCAAGTATGGGTTAACTAATTATTTTTGTTTACTAAATAATTATTTAACTATTTAGGGATGAAATCCTAGATTTTAACACTAATAGGGAAAGATTTATTTGTGTATTTTTCCAAGCATGTGAAAGATTGAAAGTTGACTGGATAGTTTTGTAAAATGCTAAGGTATAAAGGAAAGATTGTATTATGAGAAGTAAAGTGTGTAAGTTGTATGCTATATGAGAACTCTTATGCAAATTATATGATGTGAATTTTGATGTATGATTAATGTATGCAAAGAGTTGCAAAGGAAATATTTGATATTGAAGATATAAGCAATAAAGAGCTTTTTGTATCTATCTCTTTTGTATAAAGAAATTGTATTGCATAATTGCATGTTTGATTACTAGGCTTATCTTGCATCCATTTTTTAATTGTATATATCAACTCCAAATAGGGTTAAAGTTACTAATAGGGCCTTGTCTTCTAACAAGGACCAGGATACTACATATACTTTATAGACTCCTAAAAGGGCCAACATCCTTAATAGGATACTTTTGTTTAGCAGATCATTTTGTGGGTTCCATCCCCGCCAAGGTCTTCCCTTAGCTAGGTTTCCCTAGTTAACAAAACATGGTGTTATGATTTCTCCTATTACATCTATATGTTTACTATTTTTCATTGTTAGTTTACTTTCATATGCATGTTATAAAGTAATAAACAATATTCATTTATGCACAAAAGTTTGTAGAATACTTTGTATTCCCTATTTCTAACAATTTTATCATGTAGAAAGATATATTTTTCATAAAATTCCTGTAATAGAAAAATTATAATGAAGGTAATTAACCTTTTCCATCACTAAAATAAACATTTATCTTTTTTTTTTAATAATTCATTTCATATGATTTGTAGTGTCATAAATGGTAACCCTTTACCATTTTACACTTCTTTTAGGCCATTTATTTAGTGTTCTCCTTATAATAAATTTCATGCTTATTTATGACATTTAAAAACCAAAATATTTTCATATGCTCATGAGGTGACTAAATCCTATGGTGCAAGACCTTCTACTCTATAGATTTCTTTATGCAATGCCTCACACAACAAACCTAAGAGGAAAACTCAAAATCTAAAAAGAATATAAGATGATTTTTTTTAAACAAATAATATTTATCTCACATTTAAAATTACAATTGAAAATAGCATTAACACATCATTTATGCACTACATGAAAGGTGAATGGATGTTAAAAAATTATAAGCTATCAAGGTCCTCTAATGCTCCCCCATGTTGTTGTAGAAATTTTACATTAACAAACATCAATTTTATAGTTTAAGTTAATAAATAAATATTGTTACTAAATTAGGTATGAGACATTACATTCTTATAAGAGGTTAGGAAATGGAAATATTTATTTACAAAGATAACACTATCTAATGTATTAGTCATCATATTGAATGCAATTTGAATATCTTGAATCATCACTATTCTCCTCTAGATTTTGATCTTCTCTTTCATTTGGTTTCAGAGCACAACAAAATATCTTTGAGATTGTGTAAAATCACCTAAGAGAAGCCATATGGCATAAAAAAACATTTTTAAGAGGGTTGCATGAGATTCTTACCTAATTTCAAGACTACATGTGTATGAATCAGTTCAAAATTGTAGAGCCTTATTCATTATTCAAGATTTTGTGTTTAAAGACAAGCTATTGGAAATTTACATTTGGAAAAATTGTTGTTTTACCATTGATGTAAAATCTATTGACGAGACACATTTCTACCTAATCTAATTCATATCTATTTGATTGATGAAGAGGATTTGAGAAATCACTCATAACAATAGCACCTAGAGTAGTGGTTGACTTATGAAAAGGATGCTCCAATGGACATTTGATTAGGTAGACTTTGATAAAGAAAAGTGGTTGTTTATCTCAAAAAAATCTAAGCCAAGATAAGTAATAGAGTAAATGGAAAAGGAATTTTGAGTGATGCTAGTGTCAACCAAGCCATACTTAGTGTTGAGCAAATCTAGTGTTGACTGAGCATCAGTATTGACCAAGCGAGATAGTTGATTATGAATCAGAAAGTTTTATAGTGCGTAAGTGTTAAATGATGACTAAGAGTCATAGCTTAGTGACTATTGACTAGCACTATATAAGATTAATTTGAGGAAATCATGATTCCCAACAAGCTCAATTGATTTCTTGGGAGATGTAAACCATGTTGAAGATAAGATTGATGAGTTGGATCATTAAATTCAAAGTGAGGATTAGGTAAAGACCTAAAAGATGGATTCTAGAGAAGATTATAGAATAATATCAAGATGATGGACATATACAATGAATCATATTGAACATGACTATAAACCTTAAGATCTATGGTGATCATGAAAAATGATAAAGAAAGAATCCCCTATTTAAATAATATATGGGTGCAAGTGTGTATAAGAAGAGAGGCATAAAACTAAAGGTGGATTAGAGATGCATAAGTGTGATATTGAATGTGAAGATAAAAGAGATTTCCTATATAGATAATGTTGATAGTGATAACTGAAATTTGAGAAATAAGGCTTAAGTGTTGTTCAAGGAGGAACACTGATTACTTGAATGGTTGTTGAGAGAATCAAGAACAAAGATGATACTGGAGAGCTTATCAGTGAGACAATACTTGGACTAAAAAAAGATCTAAACTTTCAAAGTGAGTTATAATCAGACAAACCAACACCTATTATTTTCTTTCTAATCTTTATAAATAGTTTTTATTCAAATCCTTTTAATAGAGGTTGACTGAACAATCATTTGAAATACCTAATAGTTTGTATCAATATTTTAACAAGGTGATATTCTAAATAGAATGATAAAAGTCCTCTAACAAGCCCATTCCTAATAGGGTGATTAAATTGTCTAACTAGGTCACATTTAATAGTTTGTGTTGTAACATATAACAGGTTTGGCTCCTAACAGAGCCTACTTTGAAAGAGTAAAAACTTGGTGACATGTTACTGGCAGTTTTTGCAAATTTGGTTTCCACATAAAAAACCCTAGTGTCAAATCTGTGTTAAATGCTTTATTTGTTTTACATCTTAAATTTAGAAAAGCATGTTATATTTGGAATAGTAAATTTTTTTTAAAGTAGAGACTGAGCAATAGTAGGATAAGCATAATAGTAAGAGTCTTATGTTTAACAGTTCAAATGGTACTTAAGGACCTCAAGTAACTTGTTCACCACTGCTCTTAGTTATTCTAAATATTTCTAACAATCAATATCCAAGATTAGTACTTATAGAGAGACGTTTAAAGGTACATAAAACTAAAGATCATGACTCACAAGATAGATTCATCAAATTTGAACAAGGAGAACTTTCTTGCATGGGAAACCTTGATGGGATTGTACATATCCAATATCATTGATGTTGCTATCAACTTTATGGACAATGAGTATGTAGAGGTGATTAATACTCCTCTGACAACTAATCAACTGAAGCAGAAGAAATAACACAATCATGAAATTTTGGAGATTACCTCAACCCTAAGCTATGTCAAGTTTGATGAATTAAAAGACTATGAGACTACGAAGAAAATGTGGCGCAAACTAAACACCATATATGGAGGTGATAATAATGTGTTGAGAGTCAAATTAAAAGGCCTGAGAGGTAAATTTGATGACATGAGAATGGTGGAAGGTGAGAATATAGTACACATATTGCAAAAGAGTCAAATAAGTTGTTAATGCTATTCATGGTGCAAATGGAGAAATCAAAGATGAAACTATGATAACAAAGGTATTAAAGACTCTACTCCCTATTTATACCATTAGAGTATGTGCAATCCAAGAATTGAGATGCACACCATGTAACACTTTGACCTTGGAAGGTTTAATTGGTAGACTTACTTCTTTTGAAATGTCTAACTTTGGTAACTATACACCTACGACTATTGAATCTACATTTAAGTCACAATTGGTCCTTAGAAAAAAGAAAGGAAAACATGTGAAGAGTGACAGTGATAGTTTTGATGATGAGATTAATGAACTTGAATCCCTTGTTGCAAAATGATTTGGAAGAGGAAAAGATAAATACAAAGGTAAATTAGCTATTGTCTATTTTTCATGCAAAAAAGTAGGTCATATTGCAACTAGGTGTCCTAACATAGAGGATAAAGATGAAAGGAAGAAGAGATTATCAAGACTTCAAGAGAAACAAGGATGAAGAAGATAAAAAATATTGTTATATTGTTGATCAAAGAAGAATTTTATAATGATGAAGTAGTCTATGGTTCTCTAAAACAAGACTCCTATGTAGATGAGAAAACTATATAAATCTCATATGTAACCAAAAGTGATAGATGGATAATAGAGAGTGGATGTTTAAATCATATGACAGGTGATAAAAGAAAATTTGAGCACAATGATTCATGCAAAGGTGGATGTGTAAAACTTGGCAATGATATAAAATCTTTTGTAAAAGGTAAAGGGACTATTCAACTAAGTGATAAGATAAAATGTGACAATGTTTACTGGGTTGAAGGACTAAAGAATAATTTGTTGAGGGTTTCACAATTGAAAAAATCAAGTTATAGAGTTAATTTTCACAATAGGAAGGCTGAGATACAAATCAACTAATCTTTTGTAAAAGGTAAAGGGACTATTCAACTAAGTGATAAGATAAAATGTGACAATGTTTACTAGGTTGAAGGACTGAAGAATAATTTGTTGAGGGTTTCACAATTGAACAAATCAAGTTACAGACTTAATTTTCACAATAGGAAGGCTGAGATACATGATGTTGATAGTAAGATAGTTGGAAGTGGTGAATAGACAATAATTAACTTGTTCTATCTAGATTTATCAAATGAGACATTTTTTTTGCACAAAAAGAAGATGTGTGGTTATGGCACAAGAGGTTATGTCATGTAAATTTTGACAATTTCATAAATATGAGTAAGATGGAGAAAGTAAGATGATTTCCTAAACTAAAGAAGCCTAACAATGTCATGTGTAAATAATGTCAACTAGGAAAAATAAGGAAGTCTAGTTTTAGGAGCAAGATACACACTACAAGTGATATTTTGGAATTGGTTCACACTGACCTATGTGAACCCATTTATGTTCAAAGTTACTATGGAGATAAGTATTTCAATATATATATTTTACTCTAGGATGATGACTAAGATGTTTCTTAAAGCTAATTCAGATGTTTTATAGTTATTCAAGTGATATTTAGCTAGAGTTGTAAAAGAAATATGGTAGAGTTTAAAGCTCTTGAGATCTGACAAAGGTAGTGAATTTATTTCTAATGAGTTGAATACATTCTACAATGATAAAATAATTAGGAGACATATGTTATCAATAAGGACCCCTCCTTAGAATGGAATAGCTAAAAGAAGGAAAAGATCAATAATGGATTGTGCAAAGACATTGATGATGGAGAAGAGTGTGCCAAATTAAACTAGAGAGAAGCTATTATTACTATTATATATACCTTGAATAGATTAAAATTCAAGAAAGAAATAACTGACACTGCATGCAAAGAAGAACCTAAGGACTATAGTACATTCATCTATTTGGATGATGATACTCCAAGAACTCCTACTGAACAAGTGAATCAAGTTGCAATCTCCCAATAGACAAGAAGTGTTGGAGAGTAACAAATTATCGAGCAACACAGAGTAGGTTCCAAGCAATAGAGTGAAGATGTTGAGTTTGATGCACAGATGTTGGTTGTAGAAACATTTGACTTTGATGTCAATGGGGGAGAATTATTGTAGGAAAACATTATGTTGAGAAGATGTTTTGCATGAGTATGGGAAAATGTGGTAACAGTTTGGTATAGAGCACATTCAAGTATATCAATGAGGGAATATGATTGAAAAAGAATATTTGAAGAGCATTTGTCTTTTGTTGGTTTTCTTGTAACTAGATGGTTTTTTATCTATGTTTCTATCAATGCCAAAGGGTGAGATTGTTGAAAGATTAGAAAGATTGTTAGAAGATTGGTTTGATGATGATATGTTACATTCATGACTAAGTTTGTCATTGATGTCAACATAGCATGTTTGATGTCTTTTGTGGTATCTAACAAAAGAATAGTGGAAAATTTAAATCAGTTCAGATGGCTATTTGAGCATAATAACCACCTGAGGTTATGAGAGATACTTCTAAGTATCTGGTATGTGTAGTTAACATTGAAAGAAAAACATACAAGTCTTGTAATGCCCCGCCAAGGGATCAAAGAATTAACTTAGAATTTTCACTAAGTTTGGTAACATTTTTTTTTTCATGAAAGTAAATACCACATATAACTTATTCGTAATAATGGAAGCAATAGCAATGACCATCTAAAGAGTAAACATAACGTATACAACAGATTACATTCTTTAAGATCCCTTAACGTGAATTACATGCATGATTACAACATCCACATGAAATAATAATGATAAGTCCAATGTTCAATTATTACATTTCCAACTGCTCATTCATCCACTGTACATGTCACAGGGTATGAAGGCTTAAAAGTATATACATATGTAGAATAAGATACATCATCCTATTCTAATCCATGATACATCAAGGTAAAGATAATCACATGATACTCATGATACATCATCATAAAAGTCATATACATCCATCATAAAGATCTACAAAATAAACTAAGTTCACCATTCCTCCCAACCGTTAATAGCATCATTAGACCATCATGGATCCTAGCCATCCCTCTGTGCATAACATTCCAAGCACTGAAGAGATCATCGGTATTATCATAGTAGGAATGTCACTCCTAAAACATCCTACTAACATGAAAAGTAAAGCATAAGATATCATCATCTAACATATGCTAATCATCAATGAAAGGATACATATCCACCATCATGAAGGACGCATCAACCACAATGTCTCAATGAATCTCAAATGATAAGAGTGGAAAATAAACTACCACCTGACCGCGTGGTACCTAAGTGGTCCACTCCCACCGTGCTGAGGAGATAATCTCAAGTCCCAAATAGGCTATCAAAACCACATAGCACATGACTCTAAAGTCCAGGAATCCTAAAAGTATACTAACTCAAAGGTTCCAATCGCAAAACAGACATCTACTTCCCAGAGGCACACAATGACATGTAGGAACCTACTATGCAAGTGGGAAAGTGTCATCGCATTTATCTCGTACAAGTTACCCTGGCAGTTAGCTAAACTCCACGGGTCCATACAGATCTCATGCGACCACTAGTATCCTTTCATACTGACAAGGCATACTATGGAATGCAAGGTCGCAACCATGCATTCTCTCTACTCCCATCCTAGCCTATACAAGCACTCAAGGCATGGGCGAGAACCAAAACTCTTATCTTTTTAGGTTCATTCAGTTAGTATTAAGTGTGAATATTATCACTTATTAAACCAACTTACAATGAGTTATCCTGGCAGCCTCTTAGGGCCCTGACCCCTATTGCAAGCCACTTCCCGACACTACATGCAGATATTCTACCCTAATGCTCATGGTATCATAATCATAAAGAAAGTCCACAAAATCATCAAATATCCATAATAAGAATCAACAAATATCCATGATTAAATCATCAAATATGCATAAAAGCATCAAATCTCCATGAGCAATATCCATAGAAAATCATGACTACAACAGCTCTCTATTGGCAACTAAAGTATCACTGATAATCAAAGTATCCATTGGTTTTCAAAAACCAAAATATATCTCAAAATAAATCACCATATCCATTGGTTCTCAACAAGCAACCAAGAATATCTCAAAGTCATACTGATCGAAGACTCCAAAATGGTTAAGTCATACATGTCACAACATGACATCATCAAGAATAAATCCACATATTAGTCCCATCATGGCGACTAGAATATGTCCAAGGACAACTGATCGATAACCCAAAATAATGGTTAAGTCAAGTATCTCAAACATAAGATTTTCAACTATAACAATTAGTATTCACAACCAATACATAAAGCATTCCATCACATAATCATGGTTGGGTTTATAAAGATCGAGAAATAAAACATCATCATGAAATCACAATCGCATAACCCCCAAGCCCCTGGTAGACATCCTATACTGGTCAACACTAGTCAACCCAAAATCCCAAAACATTAACATAAGGAATACACAATGTAGACACATGTTTTGGGTTCGCTAAGTTTCAAATTTAAATTCAAATGCCAAGTCTCAGTTCATGGTTCCAAATTTAAAGGGACATATTGTACGTTTAATTTTCTTTTCTTCATGTGCTATTTTTTGAAGGATAAAAAAGTTTCCCTCTAAACTCCAATTTTCCAGTTATAATATTTATTAAAATTGTTCCCCACCAACTTTAATTAAATTTCATATACTTTATATATTTTATAATTTAAAACTATTAATTCAATCTTAATAGTCAAATTATAATATTAATAAATAATTCATCATTATAAAAATGGATTCTTAAATCTTTTATCAAATAATAATAAATCAAATTTATTAATTACATATTACATATATACATATATATATATATATATATTAAATATATATATACATATGTATATAATCATTTATTATCGCATATTATAAAATCAACTATTACCAATTTCGATTTATATCACATCAAAATGGATAACCATTCAATAGCAATTTTAACTTATCGTGCCGCCGATTATAATACTGGTGCATGGCTTGTTAACCCGTCGCTACCTTATCAATATACCTGCCCACGTATGATGGTCGTGCGGCCTATCTCAGCTATGCGGCAGTATATATGGAGATTGTTTCTCCATGCATACAGTACCACGAGCCGCGGACAGTAAGAAAGAAGATGGAGTAAGGGGTCACCTCAATAAATTTAATTGCCCTCTAAATCACTGCGGACTCTAATACGTGCGGTATGCAGTCATAGGCCCTCTGCGAAATTTGCAGTATGACACCGTTCGACATGGAATAAGGGGGGGCATGGTAGTATTAGGAGAGGCCCACCCATTTGCAGGTACTCTGCAATGTGCAGGTACCGTGCACATTAAAGTCGTCGGAGTACGGGGTCGTGGGGGTGGGTGCATTTCGTCCCACCTCTGGCACATATCTATTTTTATTTTTTATTTTTTTTTATACAGCGATTCCAATTAACGTTTTAAATAAAACGTTTCCCCATTCATGGGGTTCGAATTTGAAATAAAATTTCATCGCTACAAATAATAAAATGCTCTTATTCAGTATATATATATATATGTATATGTATATATATATGTATATGTATATATATATGTATATGTATATATATATATATATATATGTATGTATATATATATGTATGTATATATATATGTATGTATATATATATACATACAAGCATTTGCAGACTTTAATCAGGTTATAAATGTTTTCTGTATAATCATGCATATACATAGTTTATATAAAACCTCTAATTTTAAGAATTCTCCTATAGACCTTTGATCTCCAAAATTTCCAATAATCAATTTTAATGGGTTTGAATATGAATTGCAACCTTAGCCCCGTGCTATTTTAAGATCTAAGCATATAGAATCTTCAAATTACCTTATTTGCCTATATTGAGAATGTATGCAATAGAAACATGAAATTTCTCAGAAGACATAAGGAAGACACAAAGAAGACAAGGAATGCATGATGCGAAAATAGCACAAGTAAAATCACAAGAATCTACCCAGATTCTGATGCTAATTCGCTCTTCCTCCGAAAACCCGCAGTTCAAGCTCCCTTCTTCAGAGTTCTCGAATCCTCCAGTGCTTCAATTGTTCACCACACTATCCACGCTATATCCCAGCTTCTAAGGAATGCACGAATATAAAGAGCTCTCAGGATAACTCTAGAATGCTTCTAGAACCAGCTGGAAGAAATTGCCAACTAAGCATGGACCTATTTCCCACCTTTTTGATAAGCCCTAGGGTTGTAGACACCATGTGCTCAATTGATGCACTAACCCCCGTGTTGTTGACACATGAAAAATGGGGAACTGCATTAATTTCCAAGCAAGTTTATAATTCCAATTATTTTTAACTAATTTCCATTTATAACTCCCATTTTAATTTTAATAACTTTTATTTTAATTTTTATAACTTTTATTATTATTATTGTCTATTAATTTATTGGTATTTTATAATTATTATTTATTTTAATTCTCAAATTTTTTTTATTTCTCAATTAATTTCACCTTAATTAAATCAAAATATCAAAAATCATGATATTTAATTTCCTCAAATAATTAATTTATTAATTAAATCTATTTGTTAAGACTTAATTAATAGAAAATTCACCATAGACCTTCATAACAAAATATGAAAACCCATCATAGGACAATTCACACAAAATCAGTCTAAAAGATTAAAAATCACAAATTATGTCATCCGACACATTCAGTGGGTGCTCAACTCTGATACTTTTCCCAATTCACTAGGACAAATGGTTTTAGGGTTTAGGATTTGGACTTGAGAATTTATCTCCCCTCTCTTATCATTGAGATAGTATAATAGGGTACGCTCATCCTGGCAATTCAGGGAAGTCGATACCCGGTACCTGCAACCTACAGAAAAGCCATGCATGTACATGCTAAATATATATATATATAGTGCTAAGCTAAACAGACAATGGCAGGAAGTGGTGCATCGTGTAGATCCTGACTAAGCAGGTGACTACGACTCCCTTCCTTAACCACATCAGAAATGCCATACAATAAGAAAACACGCACACCATACACATGCAAGTATGGGGTAAGTATCTATAATAAAACTCATGAAATAATAACCATCTAACTAATCATCAACAATAACTAAAAATAATATAATGATCATCATACTTACATGAAATGTAAAGTCTAAATGATCTCATCATATACTAACTGAATCCATAACATAATGTCTGATAGTGTCAAAACAATACCACTAATCCATCTACATAGTACTAGTCCATCAAAGTCTAATAATAATAGCAATAATATATCCAAAGAAGATGTGAATGAGGGTAGGCACTACAAGTCTAGAAGATGTTATGTAAGTTTTGGTGATATCTATTTCGAGATAGAGTTTATAGAGGCATGTTCTAGTAAACTAATTATATCTCTTAACAAAGTTGATATCTTGATGGTCAAGGTTGAGGACATGAAAAAGACATGTTGGTGATGATTTTTCTAAGCTTGTTCATCATAATATTGAGTGTATGGAAAGTTATTCAAGTTGCAAGGTGGAAGATTGATGTTATTACTAAGTGTAACATGTTCTTTATGAGGTCCCATAATAATTAGTTGAGAAGGACTAACAGCCGACTCAAGAATTGTTTTATGGACTTGGTATAAAGGAAGGATATTTTCCTTTATCATTGTATGGATACATGTTCTTGGAAATATTTAGAAAGCAACAAAGCAATATAGAATGCGAAGTTGAGCAGAACAGTGAAGAAGTGAATGAAACTACATTGCTAATATTTTTCTAAGTAATTTGAGGTTTGGTATTTGGATCTAAGGTTCGTGATGTAATCTACAAGGATTGATAGTAATTGGTTTAGTTGACAGGATAGAGGAAAGTACGAAAGAAAGAAGGAGAGACCAGTAAATTACTTGTTTGAGTAGAAATGATGTAGGAAGCTCCCCTTAATACCATAAACTCATAACATAAACAAAGAAACAAGAAAAAATGCGAGAAAAAAATATGGACTTCTCATTATTGCCACAAATGTAGGATTAAAAAATTCTCAATTACAATATGCTAACCCAAATGGGCACCTTTATTACAATAATCTGCAAGATAGTGCTATGAACTATCACCTAGAGTTGTCCTAGACAACGTTAGA